>CM019183.2:59726818-60145470 GCA_009739505.2 Apolygus lucorum | reverse complement strand
TGTAAGCTTTTCGGTTTCGAAATATAGACTTGACTGAGCCTAAATGCAAATGCTCTGAGGGAGGACTATGGTAGCGCAATTCAAAACCGTGAAACTAACAAAATGATACTAAGAGAATCACTGATACTCCCAGTACCTTAGACACCTTGGATGATGGGAACAAGAAATGTACACAACACAGGTTACAAGTTGCTGTTCAAAAATTGTATTATCGAAATAAATGAAATTGTCTACAAATAATATGCGTATCAATAGTACCTAATTGAAAATACTTCAAAATATATATATATATGTATGAGAAAATAAACGTATCACGTGGGTAAATAGGAAATGGTACGCAACGCGTACTGACTGAAATAATATCACACAATTCAAGACTAAGTGTGGGCTATGAAATATATGCAAAAGGTAAGTTGTACCAAAACGAGTACCGAAATACGTATTATAAGTTATATGCAAAAGACAGGCGTACCGAAAATATGTACCCTTCGAAATGACTATTACACAAGGTATATGATGAAAGAAAAGCGTATCGTTACGTGTATCAAAATTACTATATGAGTTATTACGATGTACCAAAGGTACCAAAATACGAATGATTATAAATGCTGATGGCGTACTGTTATTCGTACCGAAAAGTGTTGCACAATTACTGAATTTACACTAGGTTGCATATGTACCTAACCAAAGTTGCGTTTGTACCGATTAATAATCTTATTCAAGAACAATATATAGAATCTGGAATGTAGCGAGTTAACTGGCACGTAGCAAAACAATCGGAAGCAATATGAGCTGGGGATTACCGTACTACAGAGATTCTGGAGTCGTCTCAAGGGTGTGGCACGGGGTGTACCAATCGTGAAGGCGCCTGATCCAGTAGTAGAAGTGTCCAGGATGAGTTCGACAAGCCCGAAGGTAGTTGTCGGCAGGATACGAAGAAAAAGGGGTGAGCGTACCACCGTGACTTTAGGTACGTTCAAGATGTGAAAACTGTTACAACCGCTACACCAGTCTTTGGCAAAAGACGACGGCCCTGGTGAGCACAACCACTTCGGTCAAACGTAGGAAGCTGACTGACGGTGGGGGAGCTCGGTCGAGGGTGGCTGGTCGCTGCCGGGGTGGGAAGGCCGACGACGCCCGACGTTTACCGAGGAGTCCCGAAGAATCAGCACCCCCCTTCGGGCTGCTCTGACGTAGAGGTCCGGCTGGCTTGACTCGCCCGTCGTGACGTCATCCGCTCCACCGCCCCATCCCCCGACTTACACTCCTCCCCCTCCTGGAAGCCGCCGTCCCCGGCGGGCAAATCATTGTCCTCCGTCCTGGGGATCTCCAAGGGTTTGTGGGGTTTCAGGCTCAGCATTGCCGCTTCGTACTTCCGCCGTCTGCAGTGCTGACAACCCAAGACTGGTACGGGGTGTGGCTCCGGACAGGCAGTGTTGAGAGTTCCTTCTCTGTGGCGCTTTATCAATCTTGTCCAAAATTGCTTACAAGACAAGCATCTGAAAGCCGTGAGTCGCTTCACCTTTACTCCGCAGACAGGGCACGTCACCAGCTTGATCGTGAGCGGCGATACGGTCTGGTTCTCGGTTAAAATGACTTCCGGGATGAGCGAAGATGTTAATGGTGTCGTATTTCCTTCTGGCAGGTCGTCCTCAGGGTGGTTAAAATTGTCATCTGAATCGTCGTCACTGAAGATGGTCTGACGCGGCTTCTTTCTGACGGCCGTTATTGTTTTAGAAGGTCCTTCGTCACTGTCATCCAACCTCGTCAGCCTGACACAGGGCTGGAGTACCTCAAGCTTTTCCAGGAGCTGACGTTTTTCCCTTGTCAGCTGCGTAACTTCATCGTGGGCTGTTCTCTTGGCCGCCACCTCCAATTTCAGTTGCTGTTCCAAACCCATGTATGCTGTGCGCAGGTGCTTCCACGCGGGCAGTAACGCCGCGATCCGGTTCAGGTGCATCCTGCTGTTCTGCAATGCACTGTGGATGGCATACGTGTTGTGAGTTTTGGACGCTGTATCAATCATGAAGGCTGCTGCTTCTATCATCCGCAAGGCCTCCCGTTCCTGTGCCTGGTTCAGGTCCACTTGGCACTCTTCTTCCTTGAACATTTCCTGAGACTGTGTTCGGTACGTCTCCCGAATTTCTCTGACAGCACTATGCTCTGTGCTGGGCGGTCCTTCCATGTCTCCTGACTCGATTTGTTGCATGGCCATGGCTATGGCGGTGACTCCGTACTGTAACAGAAGGAACCTCTTTTAGTACTCATACGACAATTCCATGAACACAATACTACCAACAGTTAAACCACGTTTCCAGATTCGCTACATTCAGGTAAGTGGGGTTCACAATTTTCAAAGGGCAAGGGGTTTACTAAAATTCTACGATGAAGGTAAGTATCGGCTACATCTACGCATACTATTTTGTTTTATTTTCAGATATTTTTTTCTCTTTCCAGCTTTTCAGTTTTTTTTTTTTTTTTTTTTTTTTTTTTTTTTTTTTTTTTTTTTTTTTTTTTTTTTTTTTTTTTTACATTGTTCTATTTATGTTGCAGTTGCGTACCGGTGGTACGCGTACCTTATTCACCACATCACCGATCCGTGCTACGGCTTCCTCCAGTTCCCTCAACTCGTCGTCAGCAGCAGACAACTCGTCTTCCAGTACTCCGACTCCTGACAAGTAACCTTTCCGATGTAACGTGCGGTAGTCCTTAGTACTTCGTGGTCGCAAGTTGTAGGGTGTAGAAGTAGTTGGTGTGTCGGTAGTCGGTACGCGGGTGGATGGTATGCTATCCGCTGGCGTGCTGTCTCCAAGCACCGGTACCGCTGTCTCAATTTTGGGTGTTACGGGTGGCGGAGTGTGTGGTTTGACCCGTATCTCCTCGTCTTCCATGAGTACCTCCCACTCATGCTCTTTCTCTGGGCTTAAGTCTTCACGTCGTATTGGTGTAATAGGACTCGGCTGTTCAACAGTTCCGAACGGCACGTCCGTCAATGCACCATCAGGTACGCCGTTTTCCGCTGCTGGTTTCAAGCGGTTCAGGTGTACCACCTGGGTACGTTTTTGCAGTACGTCTGTGATTCGGTACGTTACCGGTGATGACGTTTCTAGTACCGTCCATGGTCCGGTCCACGGGCTCCAAAATTTCTTACACACGTCTTTGGGTGGTTGCATCGTTTTGAGATAGACGCGATCCCCAACTTCAAACGATCGAGGTGTTCTCCGGCGGTTGATACGTTCCGCTTGCGTCATCCATGCCTTGTCCAAACTCTTTTTCGCGATCTGGCGTATCCTTTCTATGGAACGGAGAGGGTCTATTGGATCGACCGGGCAAGTTTGTCGCCATTCAATGGTGTTAGGCATCCTTAGCTCGCGACCAAACGTCAACATATTCGGCGAGTAGCCCGTACTTTTATGGGGCGTTGCACGATATGCAGCGAGTGCGATCGGTATAGCCTTTTCCCACCTCTTCGTCTCTCGTACCAGCTTCGCAACAATATTGGCGATGGTGCGATGAAATCGCTCGCAAACTCCGTTGGCTTGTGGGTGGTACGCTGTCGTTTGAATTTTTACCACTCCCCATCGTCGACATAGCGTTTGGATCGTTTGTGACGTGAACGCAGTTCCTCTGTCCGTTACCAGTCGTTTTGGTACTCCGTGCGTCGGAATGTACCGGTTTGCAAGACACTCTGCGACAGTTTCAGCTGTCGTGTCGCCGACCACATACGCCTCCGCGTATTTTGAAAAATGATCCACCACCGTGAGAAGATACTTTTGTCCCGACGGAGTCGGTAGAGGACCAACAAAATCCATTCCCACGATCTCCCCCGGAGAACTGGGAATCAAAGGGCGCTGAATGGGGGCCTCCGAACGCTGTGGGTTGTTTCGCCGTTGACAACTTTCACATGCCGCGATGTATTCCTTTATGGTACGGGACATTTTGGGCCAGTACCCCGCTTTGCGAACTATTTTTTCTGTTACGTCCGCCCCCGGGTGGCCTGCCCAACTGGAACCATGACAGTTTTTTATTATCCATTCGCGCATGGTGCTCGGGATCAAGGGGACAACGTGCTCCTCCCCCTCGGTCACAACGGTAGTTTCCCACAGGTTCGTCCGCCTTACCAAGCCCGCAGCTCCTTTTCTCACCAATCCCTGGACCCAAGGATCAATTTCTTGCGCAGCAGCCAGTAGTCGTCCGGGGATATCCAATTCTATTGCAGCTACTCCATTTCGACTCAATCCGTCGGCGTGGCCCATCTGACTGCCGGGTCGGTACGCCGGTACAAAATCGTATTCGGCGAGCCGCAACGTCCATCTCCCAATTCGCGACGTGGGGTCTCGCAACCTCATAGCGGCGGTTAGCGCCATATGGTCGGTTTCCAGCTGGAATTGTTTTCCCAACAAATATTCTTGGAAGTGGCGGGTTGCCCACACCACAGCCAACAACTCCCTTTCGGTCGTTGAATATCGAGTTTCAGCTGGGTTAAGTTTCCTACTGGCATACGCCACGGGTCGCTCCTGGTCTCCAATGCGCTGAGACAGCACCGCGCCAATAGCTGTTTGCGAAGCGTCGGTCGCGAGGACAAAAGGTTTGTCCAAATTCGGGTGTGCCAAAATCGGGTCAGTGGTCAACGCTTTCTTCAAAGTCTCGAATGCAATTTTGTGTTCCTGCTCCCACACGAAGGTTACGTTTTTCTTGAGTAGTGACGTAAGTGGCGCGGCGATACCGGAATAGTTTTTGATAAACCGTCGGTAATAGCCGGCCATCCCCAAAAACGTTTGTAGCTGCTTTGCATCGGTAGGAGTTGGGAAGCGTTCTACTGCGGTGGTTTTTTCGGGTTCCGTCCTGATGCCATCTCTCGTGATGCGGTGTCCCAAATATCGAATTTCGGACTTGAGAAATTCACACTTTTCATGGTTGGCCCGCAACCCGACATCCCGTAGTCTACTTAGGATTTTCACCAGACTATCAAAGTGTGCTTCTAGTGTGGGAGAAAACACCACAATGTCGTCCAAGTAGACCAGGCAATGGGTTCCAATTAACCCGTCGAGTGCGTCGTTCATCGTTCGTTGAAAAGTTGCCGGAGCGTTCCGAAGTCCGAACGCCATCCGTTGGTACTCGAAGTGGCGCCCCAACGCCGAAAACGCTGTCTTCTCGATGGAGTCTGCGTGAATAGGTAGTTGGTGGTATCCAGCCACCAAGTCAATCTTACTGAACCATGCACATTGGCCCAGTGCAGCCACCGTACTCTGCAAATTTGGCATCGGGTATGCATCAGGTTTGGTTACTTTATTAAGACCTCTATAATCCGTGCAAAATCTCCATTTTTGCGGTTCACCGGCCGGAGTCTTTTTCTTCACGAGAACAACAGGTGCGTTCCAGGGACTACTGGAGGGTCGAATCACACCGTCCGACAGCATGCTCATGAGTTGCTCTTCAACTTCTTCCTTCAGTGCATGAGGTATGGGATACGGTCGCACGTTAACAGGTTCTTGATCTCCCGTATCGATCCGGTGTGCTACCTCTAATTGACATCCGTCCCTGCTGGGTTTCTGGAAGACCTGATGATATTCTACTAGAATATCTCGCAACTGATTAGCTTCTTTCTCCGGCACATCCATGCATTTTCGTCGTAGTTGTTCGATAATTTCTTGTTCCGTAGCGGTCCATCTTTCGGTGGGGGTGAGTTCCCGCTCATCTTCGTCCGATGGATCCGGTTCGCTTGTCGAGGGTTCCGCTACTTTTGGAATTTCCTGGGAATGTTTGGTACTTCGTCTTTTGGGCGTACCTCCGTACCGAAATTTCCGAGTACCACCGTACCGTGTTCAGGGAGTACCTCCGTATCGGGTGTGTCGAGTACCACCGTACCTTGTTCAGGGAGTACCTCCGTATCGGGTGTGTCAAGTACCACCGTACCGGAGAGGTCGGGTACTACTCTCGTTGCTTGTACCCCTGCCACGGGTACCGATTCCTGCTCGTCGTTCCTCAGTAGGGTTACTTCGTGACGGTCTGCTCGTATGACCATGGGTACCTTCTTCATGATGTCCATTCCCAGTAAGTCCAATCCGGTTCCTTCCCGTTCAAATATAAGAAACGTGTGATCAAAAGTTATGCCCCGCAAGTTCACTCGTACCGTTTGTTCACCACGGAATTTTAGTGGGTATCCGTCCGCCCCCCATGCAGTAGCATTCGTTGGTAGAATAGGAATACCGCGTACCGGAACTGTTAATACCGATACCGCAGCGCCCGTATCTAGGATCAACGAGCGAGACTCGTTGTTCAACGTAGCGTTGATGCGTAGCGTTCGGTTGAGGGGTCTTTCAATGATGGTGATATGTCCCACCTCACGTGATACTGGTACCAATTCGTTGTTGGAGTTTGTGAACTTCTCATTCGTACCCTGCGGGTGCGATACAGGTGTGAGCAGCTTCTTTTTATGGCAGTCCCTTTCAAGGTGTTCACGGACTCCACAATAATCACAGAAAATGGTCTTCTGAGGGTTACTCGGGCAGTCGACCGGGAAGTGTTGCGTATCTGCACAAAACATGCATGGGTATCTGGGTACCGGGCGGTTGGTAATTTTCGGTGCTGGCGCCACGACGTTCGTACCATTCGTACCGCGTGAAGTGCATCGAGCCGCAAAGTGTCCGAATGCGCCGCAGGCGTAGCATTTTCGGTCTCCGGGTTGCACCGCAGACAAGTCCCATCGTACCTCCACTTCGTCGTGTTCCCCTAGCGTCTCCTCTATTTCTTCTGCGCGCTTGAGAGCTGCTTCAATAGTTGCAGGTTCGGTACTCAGAAGGTGCGAGCTCAATTCCTTTCCAACTCCTCGGATGAAAGCTTTGAGTACCTTTCGGCGTACCCATTGTACCTTTTGAGCCGCATTTAACTCAGCGCCTTCTTCCTGTACCGCTACCTGTGCTAACTGTCGGATTTTTTCTGCGAATTGTCGCAACGTCTCATTTGGTTGTCTTTTTACGGTCCAAAGTGAAGCGGCGGCTTTCCCGGGGTTACCCCGTTCGTACCACTGTACCATAGCCTGCTTCATGTGAAGGTATGGGTTCTCTCCTACGTACGAACCCATATTGTCAATCATGAACTGCTTAGCCGTACCTCTCATTTTCGAGCGTAGCAGTCGTAGTCGTTTCTGTTGGTCGAGGGTACCTGCGACGTCTTCAAATAATCGGAAATACGAGGGTACCGATATCGCTCCCGCCTCATCGGGATCCCAGGGGTCCAACTCCAAGAACATTGACCTCGGAATGTCGAGATTATTCCCCCCCCGCTGGTCCTTTTCCACGTGCAGGTCATTGAAGGTCTTCAACAGGGTCCCTAACTGCGAAAACATCTCGGCCGTCGAGTCCCTTTCCGATCTCGCAGTCGCCATTGTGTTGGATGAGGAAAATCCGTACCGGCCTAATCCCTTGTTTCGTACCTGCGTCGGTAGGTTGACGAACCCAACGACCCCACCTGTACAATCCGTGTGAAAATTCTTGTGGAATGCGTACCGTTTGTACACACCCTCTCAAAATCTTTGCAATACGTGCACCCTTCCTGTTACCAATCACCAAGTGTCTTTTTCCTGGGTTCTGTGTGGCGTACCTACACAAGATCCTAACCGCTGCCACCAATTTTGTAAGCTTTTTCGGTTTCGAAATATAGACTTGACTGAGCCTAAATGCAAATGCTCTGAGGGAGACTATGGTAGCGCAATTCAAAACCGTGAAACTAACAAAATGATACTAAGAGAATCACTGATACTCCCAGTACCTTAGACACCTTGGATGATGGGAACAAGAAATGTACACAACACAGGTTACAAGTTGCTGTTCAAAAATTGTATTATCGAAATAAATGAAATTGTCTACAAATAATATGCGTATCAATAGTACCTAATTGAAAATACTTCAAAATATATATATATATGTATGAGAAAATAAACGTATCACGTGGGTAAATAGGAAATGGTACGCAACGCGTACTGACTGAAATAATATCACACAATTCAAGACTAAGTGTGGGCTATGAAATATATGCAAAAGGTAAGTTGTACCAAAACGAGTACCGAAATACGTATTATAAGTTATATGCAAAAGACAGGCGTACCGAAAATATGTACCCTTCGAAATGACTATTACACAAGGTATATGATGAAAGAAAAGCGTATCGTTACGTGTATCAAAATTACTATATGAGTTATTACGATGTACCAAAGGTACCAAAATACGAATGATTATAAATGCTGATGGCGTACTGTTATTCGTACCGAAAAGTGTTGCACAATTACTGAATTTACACTAGGTTGCATATGTACCTAACCAAAGTTGCGTTTGTACCGATTAATAATCTTATTCAAGAACAATATATAGAATCTGGAATGTAGCGAGTTAACTGGCACGTAGCAAAACAATCGGAAGCAATATGAGCTGGGGATTACCGTACTACAGAGATTCTGGAGTCGTCTCAAGGGTGTGGCACGGGGTGTACCAATCGTGAAGGCGCCTGATCCAGTAGTAGAAGTGTCCAGGATGAGTTCGACAAGCCCGAAGGTAGTTGTCGGCAGGATACGAAGAAAAAGGGGTGAGCGTACCACCGTGACTTTAGGTACGTTCAAGATGTGAAAACTGTTACAACCGCTACACCAGTCTTTGGCAAAAAGACGACGGCCCTGGTGAGCACAACCACTTCGGTCAAACGTAGGAAGCTGACTGACGGTGGGGGAGCTCGGTCGAGGGTGGCTGGTCGCTGCCGGGGTGGGAAGGCCGACGACGCCCGACGTTTACCGAGGAGTCCCGAAGAATCAGCACCCCCCTTCGGGCTGCTCTGACGTAGAGGTCCGGCTGGCTTGACTCGCCCGTCGTGACGTCATCCGCTCCACCGCCCCATCCCCCGACTTACACAAACGAAATACTTACTGACCTCAACAACATTCACCCTAACATCACTTACACTGTAGAAGTAGAACAGAACAACTCACTAAACTACCTTGACATCACTATCATACGAACAGACAATCAATTACAATACGCAATTTACAGAAAACCAACAGCTACAGACACCACCATACACGCAAGCTCAAACCACCCTCAACAACACAAACTTGCTGCCTTCAGACATATGATACACAGACTCAAAACCATACCATTGACTAAACAAAACTACAAAACAGAACTAGACACAATCTACTCTATTGCCCAAAGCAATGGATACACAAACAAAACCATAGACAAACTACTCCGACAATACAATAACAAACAGAACAACCCACAACCACGAGACACAAACACGAACCAACGCTGCATCTTCACATACACTGGACCAGAGACCTATAAACTCACCAACCTTTTCCAGAAGGAAGGACTTTCGACCACATTCAAAACTGACAACTCACTGAAAAACCAACTGAACACTTGCATTGACAAAACAAACACATACGACAGAAGTGGAGTTTACAAACTGGTTTGCAGCTGTAAACACACATACATTGGACAAACAGGACGCAACTTGAAAACAAGGTACACCGAACACATCAGATCTTTTCGACTCAACACTAGACGCTCCAACTACGCAAACCACGTATACGACCATGGACATGAATTATCCGACATAAAAAACTGCATGACACTCCTCCACCCACAACAGAAAGGACGACGACTCAACATACTTGAAAACATGGAAATATACAAACTACGTAAATTTGACGGACGTATAATAAACAAAAACCTACTTGACACTACCTCAGACACTATATTCAAACCACTGGACAAACTCATTCAAAAACGAAAAACACCCACAGACGGATTTACTGACAACCTGAACAACAAAAGACAACGAACAGAACACACTACCATATCTCCTTACAAACGCAAACAGCACCCTCACGACTCCACTAACTTCCAGACAACCAAACGACCTAGGATATCATAATCTCTAACAATAAATAAAATAATCAACTAACCAAAAAAAAAAAAAAAAAAAAAAAAAAGTTAGAAATAGATATAGATATAAGTTAATCATTTTATCAATAATTTAGTTATGTAAGCTAGTTTATAATATATTCATAATTTAGAATAGAAGACCACGTGGTCACCACGTGGTTACCATGTGGTTACCAGGTGGTGAAGGTACAATTAGCTAATAGGATTAGTTTTATCTCTCCCTTTCACTTGACATGACAGACAAACAACCTTTCACCAAGTGGTCTCGTTACTATGCGGTCCCCTTTCCTTTCTAATCCTTTTACCTACCTCCCTTTCACCCAGACTATATAAACAGAACGACGGACTGACAAACTTTAGTACTCTCTCGACGGCCTGAAGATGATGTCTTTACATCGAAAGCGCTCGCCTCCTGTACTCGACTTGCTGGTTACGACGGATTCTCCAATACGGTACGTAGATAATAATTGTATTCTTATAACTAGCGGAACTAACCCCATTCATTTAATATTGACTCTCATTTTGAGACAAAATAATTTTATGAAAAACAATGAATCCGCAGGTGAGTACGCACCTACTTCTAGATTTCCCAGTTATGACTTTCAAATTTGAATATTTCGGAATTTTCAAAATTTGTCGCTCCAAAAATTTCTATTTTCACAATCAGAACTTTCTTGCTTTGTTTGCTAGACTGATGTCTAGGCTTGAAATTTATAATATAAATTTCAAGCCTAGACATCAGTCTAGCAAACAAAGCAAGAAAGTTCAGCAAGAAAGTGATTTCACTTCATAGGTACTATATCACCCTCTGTTTCTTAGCTTACCTACATGTACAATACATATTATGTATTGTACATGTAGGTAAGCTAAGAAACAGAGGGTGATATAGTACCTATGAAGTGAAATCACTTAAGCCATAACTTCGAATTGTTTTGTAGTTGTTTCGTTAATTGCTAAGAAAAAGTTACTTCCTCATTTTTTGGACTAGAGTAGCGTGATTAGTAACGTAATGAAATACCTAGTTTACTCGTAAATACGATAGTAGTAAACTGTAAACAACTTAGTTACCTATTACATTTTTTGATCACGACCCCCAGCTAAAAGACATATTTACAAATAAAATTTATTTGTAATTAAAATTACATTTAATGTAAATGTGTAAGTAGGGCTTGGACTCTTGATAGTAAGAAATGAATAAATAGAGATAAAAAAATATTTTCCTAGAGAATATTAGGTAATTTTGACATTTTATCACCCCAAAGTATCGATACTCGATATTTTGAAATATCGATACTAATGCCAGACGATACTTGGAGTATCGATTCTCAAATACGATACAGTAGCGATACAAAATATCGATACTTTTGTAACGATACCCATCTCTACAGGAATGGCAGTCGGACGAATTTCTACGTCCCTCTACTCGAGAAATCTTAAATATTAATTTAAGATTAATTGATACTCTAAATGAAGATGAAAATTCGCTAAAATGAGTTGGTGAGGGGACGAGCCGATTATTACAGAACAACTCAAAATACCAAAATAAGCATTTTTGTTTATTATTTTCAAAAATGAACCTTTGGAATTTGTTTAACCCCCCCTTCAAATTTCTTGGTTTTTGAACAAATTTCTGTTTTTGGAAAAAAAATTTGAGGATGATTAAATTTTTTATGGTCGATGACAAAGGTTCATTACTTGCTTACCTATTGAAAATAATAAACCAAAATACAATAGTTGTTCGTTTTTTCAAGTTGTATTCAGTTTTGCGTCCTTAGCAGTAATCAAATTTCCTAACGAAGGCACCCACAACTCCCTATTTCTTCGAATTGAGTGTGAAGCGTTTACTCTATTTCTTCATAATAAACTTGATTGTGAAGCAAAATTGTGGCTGGTAGGTAGTGACAATGGCAAAGCCGTGTTCTTTGCAGACGAGTGATCTACATAGAAAAATAATAAACCTTTGTGTAATAATTTGCAGCGTTTTGTTTATTATTTTCAATAATGAACCTTTGGAATTTGTTTTACTCCACCTTCAAAACGTTTTGGTTTACTTTTCAAGGTAAGTAGAATCCGAAAATCGAAAAACATTTTACCTACGTTTTACCGCACTTTTTTTAGTTACCAGGGACCGATTTTGGTGACATTTGGTTTATGGGCTCCATCTGGGGTCTAGTTAAGCCCCGAAGCTTTTGGTTGGCGTAGGTCACTTTTACAGGTTGAAGGGCTGAAATTGTTTAAATGCCCTAGCTGAAAAACTTTCAATATAAACAAAAATTCGATATAAAAAGAAAATTTCTTTTTTATAAATAAAAATGATTTAATCATTTTATAATTTATAATAAAAAAATTTCTTTTTATAAATAACAAATGATTTAATCATTTTATAAATTTATAATAAAAATCATTTAATCATTTTTATTATAAATTTTGAATATTGTGGTGAAGGTCTTTGGACCTTCCCACTGCCACCTCCATCTGGGATGTGGTGAGATTATCCCCTCACATCCGAGGTAATTCGCATCAGATTCGTCTCACTAACTCTTGCCTTTTACATCCTAGCTCTTCAGAACCTCTCTCCATTTTAACTATACATAAAATTTATGTCTTTAACTATACATATTTAATATGTCTACTTGTCGATGTCCCTGGCAGCCATAATAGCTAGCATCATAAATATAAACAGTTTTTTCATCAATTTAAAATAGTATCAAATTTTCAGAATCGAATGAGACCAGCCAGAGCTCTGTAGGACCAACCGTTTGCTCTGTATGAGTACTAAGGGTTGGACTTGAGATTAATCAGAAACACAAGTGTGAATCGCTAAAGAGGCCTAATCTCCGTTCAAATGTTAGCTGACCAAAATGCGACCGTTGTTCATTTCTTCGAGTTGTCCTCAGTTATCAGTCCTTAGAAACTATTAATCAAATTTCCTAATGAAGTTGAAGGTGACAACTCTTTATTCCTTCAAATTAAACTTGATTGTGGCAATGGCAAATCCGTGTTCTTTGCAGGCGAGCGATCTATACAGAAAAGTTCATTCATACAGCATGAATTAATGAGCGAATTTTCAAAGAAATCTTTCAGTTGAAGGTATGGTTGAGAAAAGGGACAATGGTTGAAATTTCTTTTAGAAAGTTTGTTAACACGATTCTTGGTTTTTTCGATTTTTAGTATCCCATACCAACATACTGTATGCACAGGGTATGCTTTTAAGATGTTAGGAGCCCATATTCATGTTCTACTCGTCTCCACGAGCTCATAGAGTACCCACACGGCTACTGCATTTCTGGGTACAACAAATATACGCATGTTTTCATTATACATATAAATATATAAACACTTTTCTTAATTTGGGACAATTTTCATTTTGGTTTATTATTTCTAATAATAAGCCTATGTGATCGTATCGCAAAAAATTTTTATAACCCCCCTCAAACTTTGTCACTTTACGTTTCAAGGTGCGTAGAATCCAAATTTGCAATGTCCGTCCGCCGTCCCCCGTCCGCCGTCCGGGCCATAAAAGGTCTTAGAATCGGTCTAAAAAACCCGTTCTTTTGCACATAGACTCCATTTGGGGTCTAGTTGGTCCTAACGTCGAACTATTCCGATCGCTTAATTCGTATAGAAGTTATGGGCAAATAACCGGCCAAAAAAGAGGTTTTTGCTTAAATATGCGTGGGGTGACATTTTCCAAGTATTTTTCTTCATGTTGGATGGTTGGTGGCTTTATAGACGATTGTATAGAAAAATAATAAACCATTAAAAACCAATAAACCATAAAAATAATAAACGTACGATAAATCAGAAACACGAGTGTGAATCGCAAAAGAGGTCTAATCTCCGTGGCTTTATAGACGATTATATAGAAAAATAATAAACCATTAAAATAATAATAATAAATAATAAAATAATAAACCATAAAAATAATAATCGTGCGATAAATCAGAAACACGAGTGTGAATCGCAAAAGAGGCCTAATCTCCGTTCAAATTAAAGCTGACCGAAATGCCATCGATGTTTCTCTTTATGTTGGATGGTCGGTGGCTTTGTAGACGATTATATAGAAAAATAATAAACCATTGTGTAATAATTTGCAGCGTTTTTGAGATAGGGACATGATCTTGTAGAGCTCGATCAGACGCATCTTTTGAGCTAGGTTAGAACGTCGTAAGTCGATGGGAAAGTAGAGAAAAATCACTTTGTCCTAAGTCCATTTCCCGAGTTTTGCTAGTCATCCCAGGCTAAAATGTCCTAAGTAAGGCGTACTAGGCTAAAATGTCCTTAGAGGAAAAAAATTCATGGACATAGGACAGTCTAGTTTAGTAGAAGTGGACCATAGGACGCTAAAGCTTTGTACGAATCATTTAGTTCTGTGACCTGGACTTGCTTAAACAGTCCTAGTTTTGAAGAAAAACAATACCTACCTACGTTGTTCACTCGATGATGTCAGTTTAGCGACAGTTAGTAGCACTGCTTCAGTCACTCTCAGCGGTAACAACACAGCAAGGTTTTCTGATCTCTGTGTAGCATTCGATTGAGACTGAACAGATAGACTTTAAATAAAACGAAGAACTGTGATTTTCTAGTTGTCTACAGTCAAAACAAGAGTTTATTCCTAATATCCAATGAATATATTATACTGCATTTCAATTGTGTAATTAATGAAACTTTTTGAAAATAAAAATTTGGTTTTGGAGCTAATACTGATTTTGCTTCCGAGTCTACCAAGGTAGCGGAAGCTTTGTTTTCACTTTTCAAGGACGAAAAAAAAAAGTTCTCCAAAATCAAAATTTTCACTCGCGTTTTGCGTTTTAGACCTTTCTGAACAATTTTGGTTCCGAGTCTGTCTGTCTGTCTGTCATGAATTCCTTGTAACGCGCATAACTATACGAAGTTATTGTCCGATTTCGATGAAATTTTCAGGGATTGTGCGGGTTGGTGTGTAGACGGTCCCCTATGAAAATCATCATCCCCGGACTGATAGAAGCGACTGCGCATGCGCAAACGTGAATTCCTTGTAGCGGCCATAACGTCCACATTTTCAACCCGATTTCAATGAAATTTTCAGGGATGTTACAGATTAGTATTTAGATGGTCCCCTATGAAAATCACTACCTCCGGACGGATAGTAGCCATTGCGCATGCGCAAACGTGAATTCCTTGTAGCGGCCATAACGTCCACATTTTCAACCCGATTTCAATGAAATTTTCAGGGATGTTACAGATTAGTATTTAGATGGTCCCCTATGAAAATCACTACCTCCGGACGGATAGTAGCCATTGCGCATGCGCAAACGTGAATTCCTTGTAGCGGCCATAACTTCTACATTTTCCATCCGATTTCAATGAAATTTTCAGTGATGTTACAGATTAGTATTTAGATGGTTCCCTATGAAAATCATCATCCCCGGACTGATAAAAGCGACTGCGCATTTTTTTTTATGTAATCACATACACCTACTCACTTAATTTTTCATCCGAAGTTGATGAAATTCTCTAGGATTGTCCAGATTAGCGTGTAGATGGTCCCCTATGAGGGTAGTGGAAGGTACTTAGAGGTAGGTGTTTTGAGATTAACTACTATGCATCGGATCATCTATACAATCGGGTTATGGATACGAGGAAGCTATGTGCCACACCCACTTGTTTTATGTTTATTTCAATAACCCATTATCATTATATTAAAAATTATCACTCAAAATGTTTATCTCAGAAACCCAAAACTCAAAAATGTTTATTTCAGAAACCCATTATCATTATAAAAAAATTATCACTCAAAATACCACGGACTTGGGACATTTTAGCCTTGCATCAAGCAGAGTCAAGCTGTCCTAAGTCCTAGGTTGCTAGGCTAAAGAGTCCTATGTCCTTCCATTGGGCATAAATGACCCAATAATTACCCTAATCATATTATTTCTGTGCTTGTCAATGGAGTACAAAATAAAGGAACGAATTTGTGAGTGCTTCGTGAAAAAAAAAAATGTTTTTATCTGCAACGAGACGAATGGCGCAGGCAACTTCACAAAACCTCGTTTTTCTCGAAATGCAAAAAATGGACTTAGGACGTTCTTCCTTTGGACGGCAGAGCTCTCTTGAATCAACGAAGTATTTACTCTCATTTCGAGACAAAATAATTTTATGAAAAACAATGAATTCGCAGGTGAGTAAGCACCTACTTCTAGATTTCCCAGTTATGACTTTCAAATTTGAATATTTCGGAATTTTCAACATTTGTGGCTCCAAAAATTCCTTTTTTCACAATCAGAACTTTCTTGCTTTGTTTGCTAGACTGATGTCTAGGCTTCAATTTAAGATTCTATAGAAGTTTAGAATTTTTTGAGACCACGCGGAGCCCTGTAGGACAAACCGTTCGCTCCCTACGAGAATTTATATGTTTTACGTACGATAAATCAGAAACACGAGTGTGGATCGCAAAAGAGGCCTAATCTCCGTTCAAATTTTAGCTGACGGAAATGCGATCGATGTTTTGACATTTTCATGTCTTTGCTTTGGCACATGAACTGAAAAATCGTCACGAAAACTTTGATGCTTGGGTACATGAACTAACAACCTTACTTCACTACCTTGTTGTGTAGTGGTTGACATGAAAATGTCCCTATGTGTTGCAGACTCGTATGCAAGCATTTAAAATTGAGTTTAAGATTTCGAATCGAGAGTGAAGCGTTTAGTTCTTTCTAATAGACTTGATTGTGAAGGTGTGATTTAATAGTAGGTAAAGCGAGGTGGTTTCTTCATGTTGTATGGTTGGTGGCTTTGCAGACGAGTGATCTATACAAAAAATATTTCAAATTAGTGAAAAACGCTTGCATACGAGTCTGCAACACATTGAAACATTTTCATGCCCCCCCCCCCCCAGGGATGATCTGGGAGCTCGATTTTCGACTCAGCTGATCTGGGAGCTCGATTTTCGACTCAGCTGATCTGGGAGCTCGATTTTCGACTCAGCTGATCTGGGAGCTCGATTTTCGACTCAGCTGATCTGGGAGCTCGATTTTCGACTCAGCTGATCTGGGAGCTCGATTTTCGACTCAGCTGATCTGGGAGCTCAATTTTCGACTCAGCTGATCTGGGAGCTCAATTTTCTACCCAGCTGATCTGGTAATATCAAACTGTAAAGTACCTACCTAACTGTAAAGTACCTACCTGTAAAGTACCTAACAACTTCACTTCTGATGGTCATAATCATCATTGTGGCGACTTGGGACAAATTTCGTCGCATCAAATTTCGTGACGATTTTTTTTTTATGTGCCATATGAAAGACATGAAAATGTCAAAAAATAATAAACCGTAAAAATATTGAGGCCATTGCAATAGCTTAATTTTTCTTCATAATTCGCTAATAAAATTATAAACCTTTGTGTAATAATAAGCGTTTTTCATCATTTGTATTCTGAACTTTACAATATCCTGACTTGTGTGAGAAATTCGATAGACTAACTATATCTTTCTTCCCTGTGTTAGCGAGGACTACTACGGGGACATAGATCTCAAAGCCCTGAGAAAACTGGGGCTGTGATCATCCGAACTGAACGGCCGACGAAGGAAACCAGAGCCAGCAGACCTGAAGGGACCGCCGTCCATTTTGCCGCTACGAAAATTTACTTTGCGATGCAAAACTATTTAACGATTTCGTGTTGTTGTTGTGGAATTTTCATCACAAGTTCTGGTCATCTTAAGTTTGTTCCAAACTACGGCAATATTATTTAATGTAAAATATATGTATGTATTATGTAGGTACCTATATGTATTGTATATAATGTATTTTAGTTCGAACACACTTGGTAGAAATGGAAGAGATGTACGACTAAGTTGGTAGAAGGATTTCTTCTGTAATACTTGAGGTACCTACTTGGTCGGAACACAATATCATTAGGTACGGGTCATTTCAAAATTTGGGGTTATTTTGTCCTCGAACTTTTCCATAAATTATTGTTGAAGTTTTCATGTTTTTTTCTCCCGTAAACGTCCTTTGTTTTGGCCACTGAGGCGCCTGAAGTGGGCGCACACTTTATCAAGTAGTTTCAAATTTATAGAATTTTGAATTTTTTTCCATAATTTCGACTTTATAGGGAGAGAGAAAACCAAGTGTGAGTTGAACTCATGAAACCTTTTTATTCCTTCAAAATACGAGAATCTTAGTTTAGGAGTCTCTTTTACTTATCGCAATCACAGTCCGAAGCTATAATCTAGGTACATCAGAATTATCAGATTCTTCAAGTCTTTCAATCAGTCTAATCTTTCGTGAAATGTGGGTTAATGAAAAGTCAGAATTATATGACCCAGCGGTGTAAATAGTTCAGGTAACTCTTAAAAATGTAAACGGCCTTGAAAAAAAAAACTTCTCTCCCTGCAATTCCATCTCTCTTTCTACAAACCAGCCTCTTCCCAGAAGTTGTAGGTAGAGAGGTTGTGGGGAGAGGGATCTGTGAGGTTATCACTCTCTACTGGCCTCACCATTATTGATTATGAACGTTAGAAAAAATCCATAACACTATGGCATTCATAATTGTAATTTGAGTTTAATTAAACTTAGTTGAACACTTACCCTGATGAGTGAGGTGGTTGTAGGGATGGAGAAAGTATTAACCTACTCTCAAAGCTTCAACACTTCACAACATAACCCACACAACTGGGAGCTTGGAAATTCAACAAACTTCAGTAGCTTCGGAAGCCATCTTGCAGCAGTGTTCACTTTTGTTTTTCATGACACAAAATAATTGTTTTCCAGGAGTGGGCGGGCATTTCAAAAAAATTATAGGGAGAGAGAATAAAACCTTGTGACAGCATCAAAACATAGCAAAAACCCTTCCAATTCATGGAATTTTCGTTCGTTTCTAATTTATTCCTGAAGAGGAGAGTATCCTGGACCAATAACGTTTTTTACTTAAATTAAAATATGAATATAGAGTTCTCCAAAAATTTTCAAAGTTCCCAACCTACCCTTTGTGACAGGTGTAGGGAGAGAGAATTGGGATCATTAATGATTTTTAATTATCTGAGTTAATTGATTAGTGAAATTCATTCTATGTGATCTTTGTAGACACCAACCTGCTGTATCTCCCTGAAAAAATTCTGAATTTCCAAGACAAATAGAGTGGTCACAAAAGCTGCGTGACAAGAAATAACCCCAAATTTTGAAATGACCCGTACATTCCTTATTTATTAGAGGAGCTTCTTGACTTTGATGGGGATGGCAACAGAATATCAATACATTGCAAATATCGATGTTGTTCACATTTTGACCTTCGATATTATCGGACCTATCGATTTTTTTATCCAATAATAAATCGGTATATTAATGCTATAAATTATAGTAGTAGGTAATCGTTGCTATTAAAAAGTTATCCTGCGATACGTCAACCGGTTCATTAAATTAGCAAACGGCCGTTGGTATAATTAATTAATGAAAATAAAGTATGACTTTTGAAACACCCATAAAAAAACAGGCGATAAAAATGTGAGGCCGCAGTAACTACAATTATTATTTAGTTGTTTTTTGACATTTTCATGTCTGCTTTGGCACATAAACTGAAAAATCGTCACGAAAAAAACTTGCTCACGCGACCAATAAACAAAGTAGACTCACTGTGTTGCGTAGAGAACAATCAACTGTTTTCTTCACTACCTTGTTGTTTAGTGGTTGACATGAAAATGTCCCAATGTGTATGCAAGCATTTATAATTACTTTGGTTTGCAAAGCAAATGATTTCAATAGTTTACTGTATACTGAATTTCTTCCTGGTTCATATTAAAAGATTTATTCACAGGGTGGGTACCTCGAATTCATAGCAGATTAATTTGGTCCATTCACATTTCTTTGTTGCGCCAGCACCATCCAGGAGCAGATTAACGAAAAATTGTTTTTCATTGCTATTATTATTATTATTAATGGACGATACATCGATAACCGTAAAAGTAGGTGACTTTGCACCAAAAAGTAATTTTGTTCACTTCGCTATGTCAGGTATATAGATGGTTGTAATCGATCCACGATAAATCATAACTATTCCATGAATGTCTGTGTATCATATGCATCCCTTACCAGTGGTCTGGGGGAGGGTTAAATAAGGTTATCTTCACATTGGATAATCCCGCTACTTTTTGTTTGAATCTTGCTCCCGCGAATTTGTCTTATAACACCTAAATATTTTATTATATTAGTTGTGAATAATATCCTGTTTGAAATTTTGAAATCTGTCAAGTTTTGACGTTTCCACGGGTGGAAGGTAACTGCACCGAAATTCACAGGTACCGCTTTTTTGGGTGGTGCAAAGTACCCAACTGCTTGTCAAAAATATTCTTCTCTCCTTTTTGATTAATTATTCAGCCTATGAGTAGAAAAGTGTATGATTGAGTAATTAGATAGTTTTGGTTGGCTTGTAATAGATGCCGTACACATAGGTAGTGAAAACTGGGTGGACGAAAGTACATTCGTGACTAAGACAACGCAGCCCTGCAGGAGTGCATTTACGCAATTAAGGAGTTGAATGTAGGTACCCATCAGAAAGGCGGAAATTCTCTTCAAAATTCTCAAGAGAAGTATCATAAACGTGTTGAAGAGGAACCATGGAAAATCAGTGGGACAGCCTCCAGTGTTTTCTAAGGAAGAGGAAAAACTGTTTGTTTCGTGCATTCAAAAAATGTCTGAATTTTGATTCCCTATGAAAAGGTGTGACTTGAACATGATTATCAAAGACTATTTGTCAGTGAAGATGGAAGGCTTTATGAGAAGGCATAGGGAGCTGACGGCTCGATTTCCAGCCAAAACAAAGAGGAGTAAAACAAAAATGTAATAAACTGCAAAGTTCTCTCAAACATTTATTATTTGTGTGCCCACATTCTCTGCTGATGTTACTTTGAACCTAAGGGAAAGTGACTATGCAAAAGACCCTTGATAAAATTGATTTCAGGGGAAATTTCCCAAGTGGTGCAAAGTCTCCTAAACCCCTTGGGAACATTGCACCACTTTTTGATTGAACAAAATAAACATAATATGTTTATTAAACATATTATGTTTATTTTGTTCAATCAAAAAGTGGTGCAATGTTCCCAAGGGGTTTAGGAGACTTTGCACCACTTGGGAAATTTCCTTCATATTGGGAAATTATCTTCATATTATGAAGATAAGGCATAGGGTCGTGTGTTCGTTAGGTTATGAAGAATTCATATATGCCACTATCATAATTTTTTACGTTTATTGAGGGACTAAAAATTCGTATTTTCAGAAAAATATAAAAAAGTGGTGCAAAGTCACCCATTTTTACGGTACCTACTTCAACTCCCAATTGGTCCCATCGATACCGATGTTGCTAACGATCAATCGGGAAACCAATGTATTGATATATTGTGCCATCACTAGGCTCTGGACGATGTGAATAGAAAATATTTCGAAATACATAGGCATTTAGTAATAATTGCAGGGTTGGGATGAAGTTTTGGACTTGATAGGTTGATCATGATAACAGTAGGTAACTAACTATACTACCTGACAACCTGAGTGTGTACCCAAGTATAGGTACCTACCTGACAACCTACTTGATAGATCTTCTTGTTTAATCGCATTTGAGAAAAGAATAGAAAGATATAGAAATACATTTAGTGAGAGTTACGAAAACTTATCACTTAAGTATGTTAAACTACTTTTCCCCCTTTGTGAAAGATGGAAGATTGCTGGAAAAAATATTTATCTCAAAACTTTTCTCACTTTCATTAGGCGTATTCAGTACCTATTTGATTCATCTTCAGGATCAACCAGCAATTGATCTTTCCTGAATAATGAGGAATTTCACCATGTCGGAATTTCCTATTTTTGACCCCAAAATCGGATTTAGCACCTCTAAAAACCCCCTAAGGCAAACTTTCAGCCCGAACTTCCTAATTTACGAATAAACAAAACAGTGTAGAAAATACGAATGTTTAAAAAACCGGGAAAATGACGTCATGCTGGAATAGTTCATTTATGGCCGCTTGAAGCGCTGAGATCGAGAAATCCATAGTCCCCAGATGCAAAATTTCATGAAACAGTAAAGTTCAAAATCGAAAAACTGAAGAAAAAAATAGAAAAAGCGAGATGGGGAAAATTAGGTTTCCTCTGTTTTTGTTTGATAACTTTTCTCTTAGAAAACACGATTTCGTCGTCCCAATGGGCAACACTGGGAGGAGACGGCGATCCGAACAGCCCAATCAGCGAGCGTTCCCGCTGCACGTCTGTTTTCCCGGTTAGTTTTGAAATTAAAAATTTTGACTGTCTCCCAAAAATAACAGGAGACTTATTTTCCGAAATCAGCCCGATTTTCATCTATCCCACACCATTAACTATTCAGGAAAAATGCAAACAGAAATCGGTGAAATTCCTCATTGTTTATCTGTTATCTTCACTATACGTTGTATGGGAATCCTTAGCGAGGGAGACCAGTTTTGGTTTCAAGCTAGTCAAATAAGTCTCCGTAAGTCATAAAGAATCTGATGGTACCAACTTATCGAAGATCGTAGGATTGATAAGTGCCTATCGACTCAATCCTACTTCTAAGGTTTGAAATTGTGTTTCCAGTCTACATTTATGACAGGCGACTACAAGTTACAATGTTGTTGATCTTCATTCATTCATTCATCATTCGTTTAGAACGTCCTCAAAATAAGTTTCGAATCATTTACCTAATTTTGGTAGCTACTCAAAATCCATCATTTCCTTTGAAATTATACCTACCTAATCTTGAAAAATTTTGTATTTTGAAAAAATAAAAAATTATTAATGAATTTCATGAATTTTTTATTTACCGATCATATAGTAAATTGTTATTCCTATCTCTATTCTTTTCTTTTCTATTTTTCACCTCTCAGTCGGTCACCGTTCGTTCCTCCTTCCGGGTTAGTATTTCCCTAGATTACTGGTGCTCAAAGTTTAAAAGTTGTACCTAAATTTGACATTTTCAAGGATTTTCGAAATTCATTAGTGCATCAGTCTAGGGAATTGAACAACTAAAATATTGTGGCGGGCTGCCACAGAGACCACCAGCTGCTATCCCGAAACTAAAACTGAAGAGGGGCCTTCCATGTACTGGTGAGCGCATGGAAGTAGAGGGAGCAACCGCACCACCAGGAAGCAGCACCTCGCAGGCAGGCACGGAGCAATAGCGGGGTGGGGGAAGGTCACGTGGGGGAGGATGTGGCTGGGGCAATGCCTTGCGGAGGCTTCAGTCGTGTCTGAACGGGGCTTCTCACCACTCACTTTGTATTAGAGCCCACCCCAAGTTGATGTTACGGAACAGGTTGAAGTTGCGGATAACATAACTAGTTGAACATTGAAGGACAGTATTGAAGATAGTCAGTGATTTTTGTTGAATTAGAGCCCACCTTACGAACTTTGATTAACTGGAACCAGATCCTCGAGCCCCCGGAGACATTGGTGCACGAATGAGGAATTTCACCATGTCGGAATTTCCTATTTTTGACCCCAAAATCGGATTCAGCACCTCGAAAAACCTCCTAAGGCAAACTTTCAGCTCGGACTTCCTGATTTACGAATAAACAAAACAGTTTAGAAAATACGAACATTTAAAAAAACCGGGAAAATGACGTCATGCTGGAATAGTTCATTTATGGCCGCTTGAAGCGCTGAGATCGAGAAATCCATAGTCCCCAGATGCAAAATTTTACGAAACAGTAAAGTTCGAAATCGAAAAACTGAAGAAAAAAATAGAAAAAGCAAGATGGGGAAAATTAGGTTTCCCCTGTTTTTGTTTGATAACTTTTCTCTTAGAAAACACGATTTCGTCCTCCCAATGGGCAAAACTCTGAGGAGACGGCGATCTGAACAGCCCAATCAGCGAGCGTTCCCGCTGCACGTCTGTTTTCCCGGTTAGTTTTGAAATTAAAAATTTTGATTGTCTCCCAAAAATAACAGGAGACTTATTTTCCGAAATCAGCCCGATTTTCATCTATCCCACACCATTAACTATTCAGGAACAATGCAAACAGAATTCGGTGAAATTCCTCATTCGCCCTCCCAAGTACTCCAACGAAGATACTGAACGACCCTGGCAAACCCTCAAGGACTTCCCACAGAACTCTCTCTCAAAATAGTCAATACGGTAAATTTAAATTCTCATTGTATATGTTTTTGCAAAGTTCCTCCTAGGATCTAGTTAAATTGTATTTTTCGTTTTGTCCAAAGGACTTTATTTGATTTTGATAACACTGTGTTTCGAAACACGACTCACCATGTGGTCTTTTGATTTTGCTTGAATTCGATAACATCTTGTTCCGAAACACGACCCGCCACGTGGTCTTTGATTTTACTTTCGATAACATCTTGTTCTGAAACACGACCCACCACGTGGTCATTTGAGGTTAACCCCCATCAGGGAGATATCTGTACCGAATACTTACCTTACTATCTCGAAGTTAAACTATTGAGTTTTATTGTTTTATACCATTTCTTTGATTGATTGCTGAAATCTATACGTTAAATAGAAGTTTTATCATTCATTCCTGTACTTGTCCTTGAGTCATTGAATACATACCTGAACAGTTTCCTGGAGCGTAATAGGATCAGAATAACGTAAAGTGGTTAAATACTTGCCTGAATTACTTACCTTAACCAGAGCGGAAGTAGAGTCACTGGAGCAGTAGTAAAGGATCGTTCACTTACCTGATTTCACGAAGTCCTGAAGTACCTGAAACAAAGGAGAATAGTTAGAGTCATATAACAAGCAAATTATACACAAATACGTAATACTAGTAAAAGTTATAAATATCTATACTTACCTTGGTCACTTCCGACGTAGGGAATCATTTTTTGGTGTTCCCAAAGGAAACACCTAGTCAACGATACCGACGCCGTTCACTGCCAACCGCTACCTACCATTCACGAAACACGGTAAGTGCACTCGCATTCATACTAGATCGTAAGCGCAGGGACTTGTTTTAGTGGGTTTTCAAATATAAATTCAATCGGCCTCCACCAGGAAAACGTGCTATTACAATATTGCCGCTGGAATCATCAATATCCAAAAATAATAAATGCCGGCGAAAAATGGGAAAACCTAACAGAATAAACGGGTTTTCCCATTTTTTGCCAGCAATTATTTACCTATTGAGTTACCTATTTACATTTAATTGTTTGCTCAAATATTGCCTATTATAATGTACAATTCACACAAAATACATAATAAGTTATAATAAATACACACGTTTGGCATGAATGTATACTTTTATTGGTGTCGATATTCACAGGGGCTTTAATTACAAAAGACAAAAACTAGCTAACAAGAAATGAAATTAGAAGGCAGGGAAATTTGATGAAATACAAGTGAACTAGAGGAGGACACCATTTAGCTCCATTGAAGGACAGGTAGGTATACTAAAAGCCTGTCCTACTTAGGTTCTGTAACCACCCTTCCCTGAAGATGCGGTTCACAATGGGGTATTTCAGTCAATTTTTTAAAAACAATTTTCAAAAGAGCATGGGTCAGGAATAACGGAAATCGGCTCTGTTCGTCGAGAAAATGTTTAGAAGAAATTAGGGAAGCTAATGAAAGTTGAAGATTTGAATGATGTGACGTAGTGAGTGATAAAGAAATTGTAATTCAGCCATTGATGTAGGGGTTTAGACACCCTGGTCTCGGTGTGGGGGCTCCTCTATTCTTTATTATTACTCTGTGGTGATGTTATCATTTTACCGCCTTATCGCTCTGATTGTGGATTGCCTCCCTTTTTATTCGTTGACCGTTACTAATTCATCGTGTGTCACTGTCATTCTAATACATCTATCCGAAAGTTTCTAACGTGATATTAATCTTAAACCTGTTACCTTTTTGTTTATCTGGTTTCGATTCGTGGACCTTTAGTGAGTTGTTGTGACGTATTAACTTGCTGACCGTTGATCGAGACATTCCACTAATCCCGTGCGGTCTTGAACGCCTCGTGGCCTTGGATACTACAAAATACTACGCACACACGCCCGCGGCGTAGTGTGTGTGCGTTCATGGAGGCCCGCCTTTTTTTTTCTACTACGTGTTATTGGTATTGTGAGCAAGTTTTCGTGACGATTTTTCAGTTTATGTGCCAAAGCAGACATGAAAATGTCAAAAATTCCCGATACCTACTAAAAAACGTCTGCCAAGTGGGTGTGGCACATAGCTTCCTCGTATCCATAACCCGATTATTTAGATAATCCGATGCATAGTAGTTAATCTCAAAACACCAATCTCTAAGTACCTTTCAGTACCCTCATAGGGGACCATCTACACGCTAATCTGTACAATCCTAGAAAATTTCATCAAATTTGGATGAAAAATATAAATGTTATGGCCGTTACAAGGAAATTCACGTTTGCGCATGCGCAGTGGCTGCTATCAGTCGGAAGGTGATGATTTTCATAGGGGACCATCTAAATACTTACCTATCTGTAACATTCCTGAGAATTTCATTGAAATCGGATGAAAATGTGGAAGTTACGGCTGTTACAAGGAATTCACGTTTGCGCATGCGCAGTGGCTGCTATCAGTCGGAAGGTGATGATTTTCATAGGGGACCATCTAAATACTTATCTGTAACATTCCTGAGAATTTCATTGAAATCGGATGAAAATGTAGAAGTTACGGCCGTTACAAGGAATTCACGTTTGCGCATGCGCAGTCGCTTCTACTAGTCCGAGGATGATTATTTTCATAGGGGACCGTCTACACACCAACCCGCACAATTCGTGAAAATTTCATAGAAATCGGACAATAACTTCGTATAGTTATGCGCGTTACAAGGAATTCATGACAGACAGACAGACACACAGACACGGAAGCAAAATTGTTCAGAAAGGTCTAAAACGCAAAACGCGAGTGAAAATTTTGATTTTGGAGAACTTTTTTTTCGTCCTTGAAAAGTGAAAACAAAGCTTCCGCTGCCTTGGTAGACTTGGAAGCAATATTTCGTCCCTATACCTGGTAAACCATGTAAGTCGAGTTTATCAAATTTTACAGGGGACACTAAAAACTGAATCATTAAGTTTTCATTCCATATACAATAAGTGTTTTCGTTGCATTCCATAAAATTGATGGTAACAGTAGTACCTATTTCAAAGAGCCTGAGACTAATTTCATCAAAATTTACATCAGCGAACGAAAAAATGGGCTTACATGCTTTTACCCAGCCTTTGACACCCGACTTACATGGTTTAGCAGGTATAGGGACGATTTTCAAGATTGTGTTGCTGGTTGATGCAAAATGCAAGTGACGTCATGGATTAAGTTAATATTTTTCCCATGGTGAAGTTTCCAAAGGCATCCGACTGGAAACCCACTGAGTACTGAAGACTGGATCCACTAAGGTTTGTTGCCGCTCTGCTGCAATTTACCTATATTTGGAAAAAAATTTCACAACAGATGATTAGTCCACTAAGTTTTAAGTCCAAGTGGATGATTAGTCCACTAGTGGATTAAGTCCCTCAAAATAAACATTGTCATTCCACTCCACTCAAATTTTGTGATGTAAGTGGTTCCTTCAACATTCTCCAGTCTCCAGTACTCAGTGGGTTTCCCATCAGATGCCTTCGGAAACTTCATCATGGGAAAAAGTATTAACTTAATCCATGACGTCACTTGCATTTTGCATCAACCAGCAACGCAATCCTGAAAATAATCTTTAGTAGGTATTGGGAATTTTTAATTCCGAATTAATAGAGTTGGTAAAAAAAAAAGCTCAATTCTTCTTCCATGATGCATGGAAGCACTTTCTGACAGTGTCCGCTACGATTGTCAACAGTCAGAGCTTCAACAAAGAGGAACAAGAAGTTTCCGGATGTTCGTCCTTTTTTCGCTCTTTGGAAAACCTAAAAACTTGAAACAGTTTGGTTTTACATGTAGTTAGGTACTCTTCATTTACATCATTCAAGTGTGTAATTCAAGTCCCCAGACAACGTTCAGTAAGAACACATCGTAAATATAACCGAGGTCTCGCAGGCATATGAGCCTCCCTCTGTTCCGACATGTACGAGACTCACATATTCTACAGCGTATTGGCCGTCTCATGGACAGAATTTCTATGGGAACTCTATCTTTCCGTCAGGCAGGTGAGTCAACTTACGTTCCTTGATGCTTTCACTGATGAATCGGTTTCATACTTTCCGCTAGACTTCATAGCTTCCCCCCAGTCAATCGAATGCACCTTCAGGTAACGAATTCTTGACAGTTTCCTACAAGTAAAACACCGGCGTGCTCTAGATGGTGCACATCACATCTAGGTAAATAGAGTGTGGTGAATGTGAGCTCCCCAGCCAGACTCCAAGCATCTACTAGTGAAAACATCTGGTGCGAAGCCTCATAACGAAATCCCTTCAGAAATGCGTACCTAGGTACTTATGACTGTGATAATGCGGACTGTAACCCAGTAATTACAATTCTGAAGACCTTAGGCTTGGTATCTGGATAGGTTACCTACATTATTGAGAGAAGAAATCTAATTTTCATGTAGCAATTTAGAAGAAAAGGAAATGAAGTGCCAAGTCGAGGATCGAGAGACAAATCATAAAAAAACCCTGTGTTGTTGCCTGTAAAGTCGGTATACGGGCGAAAGTTTTACGTGACAACGACTTTGAGTGGTAAAATAATTTTAATGTTAATATTCATTCGTATAGTAGGAAGAAGGATAAAATAAAATTCTTTGTCAAGTTGCACAGAGTAGGTATTTCCCGTAGGTAGTAGGTATTTCCCATGGGTGGGGGGGGAGTGAGTGCCAGGGAAGGGGGGCGGGGCGCTCCCGCTTTTGTGAGCGCCGGGGAAGGGGAGGGGCCTTTAGGGAGCGCCGAGCTGCACCCCTCCATGAGTGGAGCGTAACGCAGTTTCTTGAAGTGTCTCCCGGTAAACCAATTTATAAGACGTTATCACGTCAAAATGCGAGAACGTTTCGTTAGATTCTCAACAGGCAGAACCCCAGAAAAGATGCGCCTGAGCGAAATTGTGTGTTTGGCTCGTACTCCGTTCACAGGCTCAAACTTCGCTCCAACCTCATGCCGATTTTTTGTCCGAGACAAATTTTGCTCAAGCCACCTTTTTTGGTTTGTGCAAGCCAAATGGCTTGCGCAAACTCCGTTCACACGCAACGATATAACTGCACAAGCCGGTTTGCACAAATGGCATGAGCGTGTAAAGGTGGGTTTACACTAGAGGTGGGTAGGAAATCGCGTCACTGGTTAAAGTCACCTATTACCGGAGAGTCACCGTTCCGTTTGTCACCTATTACGGAACTGACCCTATTACCAACGGACTTGCAGTGACAGCAGGTAAAATAACGCTCCCTTCCTCCATGCTCCGAATCACTGTTTCAAATTATTTCACTTTGACCCCTTCGGAGCTTCTTGAATTGTCACTGTGTGCGTTGTCACTACAGTGCCGTTGGCGCTACTCATCACTCCGTAGTGGTTGGCGCTGGTTGTCACTTCATGGGCGGTCGGCGCTACTTGTCACGTTGTCACTCTTGGAGCTCCTTGTCACGGTTGGAGCTCCATCGTCACTTGTCACCATTTGTGTAGCGTGATCGGTTGTCTCTCGTCCCTCACGCCGATCTTTCCGCGGCCCGGGTTTAGGACTCTCGCCTTTAGTTTGACTCGTGTTGCCCGTTTAGTTCGATGTTTTTCGATAGTTTCATTGTTTTGTGATTAGTTGAGATGGATAAAAACCGAAATCGTCTCAATTATGGGCTTTTTTTACGCTCATTAAAAGGTCGAAAAAACTGCCAAGTGCGACCTATGTGGTTAAGTTTGTAGTTTCAAAACTACCATTACCTACAAATTAAAAAAATATAATTCGTAATAAAATTTTTTCCTATTTGCTCATGTTTCTTCATTTGTTTCAATTAAAGATAATATTGAGGTGAAAATGTATGTTAACTACCAATAATGAATGACTGATAAATTCTATTTTTTTTCTTATTTATTCCATTTTACCTACCAACGGAGGACTATGATGACACTGTGACCACGATCGATAGATTAATTATTTCTGAGCTCTGAACATATTAATCTGATTGCCGAGTGTCTCATACCAGGTGCTTAAATCGGTAAAACGTAATATACAAATATGATGGAGAGGTATATAAATTTTTTCTCAACGAACAGAACCAATTTTTTATTAGAAATATGAGACCGATACGCTAGTTGAGTTTATTGGGGCAAGAACTCTAGTTATGGAAACATGGACGTCGTATACTAGGTCCATGTACGGAAATCACTGCTGGTAACGAGTCACTTTACACCGAACAGCGCCGCAGTTGCAGGATGCGCTTCTCTGTCACCCTGTTACAAAGTCACCTATTACTGGAACCTATTACCGGGCTGTCACTGTCACGTAGTCACCTATTACCAAAAAGTAACCGTTTCGCACATCACTAGTTTACACGCTCAAGCCATTTGCACAAACCGGCTTGCACAAGCCAGATTGCGCAAACTGAACTGAACAACGCGGTCGCGTTCACACATTCAGTTGTGCTTGTGAAATTGTGTGGGATTCAGTCAGTGGACTTCGTCGATCAGTGCGCTTTAATTTAAGTTGATTAATTAAAAAATTTAAAATTATTTAAAAAAAACCAATCACAAATTTCGACATAATTTTTAATATGGATGAGGAGGAGCTTATCCTGTGTACGACGGCGGCTTGCTTGATACAGAAAAAATGGGCTCAAAGAGTTCCAAAGGTCGGAAATGGAGCAAGGATTGGTTGCTCAGGAGGGACAGCCTTTCCCATACCAATTTAATAGTGGAATTGAGAGGGGAACCAAATGATTTTTGGAATTATTCGAGATTGAACGAGGCGACATATGAGGAGGTGCTCAGCATGATCTCACCAGTAATTGTGAAAAGTGACACCGTTGTGAGACGAGCAATCTCCCCTCATGAAAGGCTGTCAGCGACTTTGAGATTTTTTGCAACAGGAAGAAGTTTTGAAGACTTGAAATTTTCCACTTGCATCTCCAAGCCAAATAATGGGGTAGTTGCATGGGTCGGAATTTCGTGTTTTTGACTTCAGATTCGAATTTAGCGCACTTAAAAACGTGTCTGCACCAGTTTTCAGTTCGAAATTCCATTTAGTTTAGCCGTATTTCAATAAAGAAGTGCCGTACTTTTTAGTGTTGGCGGGCCACTCCTCTTACGTCATCCCTAAACGAGAATCTCACGATAGAGTGCGTTGAGATCACTGCCATCGTGGACAATTCGAGTCAGAAACGTTGAAATATAGTTGCAAAATAATGGTGATGATTAAAAAAACTTTGAAATATATTTTTCAAGCTTTACAAGTTTGAATTAATCGTTTGAATTGAAAGTTTTGAAGCATATTTTGGATGTTTTTCTTGTTGCAACGTTGGCGCCATGGACCTAGGTCCACTATGGATACTAGTCCATGCTTGGCCCCCTTCACACCCGTGACGTAGCCCCCACCCCGCAGCCTCCAAGCCGTGTGTAGGTTTTCCTGCCTGAATCCGAGAATCCCATTCTTTGAAAAAATCTCTAAATTTTTAGGAAGCGTTTCTGGGAGTTTTATTTGCAGGTACGTACTTCAATAGAGATTCTCTACACAGAAAAAAGTGAAAAAAGCTTGTAGGGATATAGATGGTACCCTTATCAACGAAAAACAAAGGATTCTGGAACGGTGGCGGAATCACTTTGCGTGCCTCTTAAATGGAGAAATCAGCCCCCATCCAGAGCAGGATACTCCGGTATTGGCTGATGAGCTTGAACCACCTGATCTGAATGAGGTTCTTCAAGCTGTTAATAAGTTGAAGAACAATAAAGCCCCGGGAGCTGATGGTATACCATCGGAACTCTTCAAGTACGGTGGGCAAGAGATTGTGAGGGTCCTTCATAGGATTATCACGGATATCTGGAACCAAGGGAAACTACCGGACGATTGGTACAGGACAATCATCTGTCCCATACACAAGAAAGGGGATATCCTAGAGTGCGGCAACTATCGAGGCATTTCTTTGCTATCCTGTGCCTACAAGGTCCTCTCCAACATCCTCTTCCAAAGGCTTCTCCCGTACGCAGAGCGTGAGATCGGAAAATACCAGGCTGGCTTCATGAGGGGAAAAAGTACCACAGACCAGATCTTCTCCTTGAGGGTGATGTTGGAAAGAGCCCGAGAATACAGCATCCAAACCCACCACCTGTTCGTCGACTTCCGGGCAGCATACGACAGTGTGAAAAGACAGGAGCTTTATGTAGCCATGCTGAACATGGGGGTACCCTCGAAGCTCGTTAAGCTTGTCCAACTGACTATGAAGTCAGTGCAATGCTCAGTCCGAGTTGATGGTGAGCTTTCGGACGAATTTCAAACTCACCAGGGACTGCGTCAGGGAGATAGCCTGGCATGCCTGCTTTTCAATTTTGCACTGAAGTGTGCAGTGAGGGAATCGGGCATCCAGGTGGGCTGGACTATCTTCAATCGCTCCTCACAAATTTTGGGATACGCGGACGACATTGATGTCGTTGGAAGAAATTTCAACGCAATGAGCTCAGCATTCTCCCAACTCAGAGCAAGTGCGGCGAGGATGGGACTAATAGTGAACCAGTCCAAGACAAAATGTATGGTGACCAACCCTCGAGGAAAACCTCCAGACCAAATACAAGTGGATGGGTGCTCCTTTGAAAGAGTCGAGGAATTCGTTTATCTTGGATCCTTGGTTACACAAGACAACGACATGGACACCGAAATCCAAAAGAGGATTGTAGCAGCCAACAAAAGCTACTTTGGGCTGGTTCGGCATATGAAGAGTACCACTCTGTCACGAGCAACGAAACTCCGTTTGTATAAGACGCTTATCAGGCCAGTGCTCACTTTTGGTTCTGAGACTTGGACACTCTCCAAAACTCAGGAAAACCAACTGCTCCGATTCGAAAGGAAAATCTTGAGAAGAATTTTTGGAGCGATCTTTGATCCGGATGAGCTGGCCTGGTGTATCAGAACAAATGCAGAGATAAAGGAACTGTATGACGACAGGGACGTGGTCCATCATATTAAGATTGGCCGGCTTCGATGGGCGGGTCACCTTGCCAGAATGAGCCCCGATTCGGTGCCCAGGAGACTTCTGGAGGAGGAAATACATTCCACCCGAAGAAAGGGACGCCCTAGACTGCGCTGGGTGGATGGTGTCCGGACAGATGCGCGTACTTTGCTGGGAGTTCGCGATTGGAGAGCAGCTGCACAACGCCGAGATGACTGGCGGACTTTACTTGGGCGGCCTTGACCCCTCGCGGGTTGTTGAGCCATGGAAGAAGACGTACTTCAATAGAGATTCTCTACACAGAAAAAATACAAAAAAATATCATGCAACTACCCCATTCCTGAAACATTCCTGATTCACACACTTGAAGAGAAGGAATGCCCCGGCGCGAGATCGTGGTTAGGCTTGAACTGCGTTCACACGCTCAAACTCCACTCATGCCAAGCTCCAACCTCAAGCCGAATTTCTGTCCGAGACAGACTTCGTACAAGATAAATTTTTTGGCTTGCGCAAACATCGTTCACATGCAGCGATATAACTGTGCAAACTGGCTTGTTCAAGCCGATTTGTGCGAATGGCATGAGCGTGTAAACTGGCCTTAACTCAAATTTTCCTTCCCACTTACAGACTTAAGACTGACTTCACTTGGTTATTAGCAAGTTGCTTGAAGTGAAGGTGTGGTTAAAAATTTGTGTTTCACTAGCTATGCCGAACAGTGGTCTGTACCGGACTAACACAGACAAACAAACTAAGATGTATCTATTTGGTTGGTATTAGTTTGGTATTTCTGACTATTCAGAAATGTAGGTCTAGTAAATAGAGACGGAGGAAGTGACTAAGCTAGTCTTCAGTATTTTCCTTTATTGCCACGACGTTTCCGTCCTGGATCAGAACCATATTCATGTGTCGAATGTTGAGTCTTCTTAGAGTTGAGTTTCGGTGTTTATCACTTGAAGATATAATAGGGTGTGCGCCTGTGTTTATTGCTATTTTTAATCTAAGGTAGACCTCATTCTGAGAATTTTGGTACGAACCGCGACCTTCTAGCGTGTGTAAATTTTTAGGACGTCCCACAGTAAGACTTGGGCGTCCTTATGCGATCGATCTGAGGTGAAGTTGGACAACACTCAACAGAAAAAAAAATAACCACACAGTAATCCGTTTTAGACCATTCTGAATCCAAATCCGCGAAAAAAACCATAGGTGTATGTCTGTGTGTGTGTGTGTGTGTGTGTGTGTGTGACAAAATCTTGTGTACTCTGCACAGGCCTTAGTTCTCAACCGATTTTCCTGGTTCTTTTTTTGTTCGTCGCGGAAAACTATCTAGTTGTGCACTACGTCGCCGGAATTTCGAATTTTGCCTTTTAAGGGGAGGAAAGAGGGGGTTAATGCTCGAAAAACGTGCGTTTTTGGGCATAATCTTGTGTACTCTGCCCAGTAGGTCGATTCTGTAACTCGCTATTTGGTTGACGTTATCGCGTCGGATTCGGTATCCCTCCCGTGCAACGACAGGTCGATAACGACATTGGAATTCTCTAATCGGGCATAGCGAAGTTTGGTCGTTGCATTTCAAAATAACGACGTCGCTATGTGATCCGACAATATTTCGATCTAGAGCGAGCGAAAGGTAGCAACGCGTGATTTTTAGCCAATGGGAAGACGGACTGATATCAGGTGATTGTTATCACGGGTAGTTGAAGATCACTGCAGTTTGCAAAATTCGGATTCATTTTTTTTTGCCGTGTTGAATATACAAAGGAATGACGCGTAAAAACGGAATTTTTCTCGTGATTCGTACTTTCGTATCATGGAATAATGATAAATGGAAAGAATTCCTTTTCATAAATCGAATTCATCAGTCACATTGGTGTGAATTTCGTCCGTCCACGATGCTTCGAATAATCAACTGCCTGTCCATCTTACTACAAGGTAACGAATCGTCTTGTTATTTATCGTTTATACATACTCACACATCCATACTTATTGGTACCTTCAACTACTTTGAGTGAGAAGTCCATAGCTAACTGCCTAATTGTGTGCGGTATACATTATTGTTACAGATTCCGGGAAACAAGTACCTACCCGCTACTAACGAACATTTCGGAGTTCCCGATGTCTTTTCAGAACAAAATAGACATCTATTTTACTCTCACTGGTATAAAAACCTAATATCACTTCAAAATGTATGAATCGCTGTTTTAGTCTTTAAAGTTTCATGTACATTATAAGACTGAATGAACATAATATCATTGTATTCAATAAAACGTAAGATTCATGACGTAATTTATTTGTCTACCTTCACATTCATATTTCTTGAAGTCAATTTTATGTTACAATTATCATCAACCACGTCATATTTTCTCCTACCGTCGATGTCGATTACGGATATAAACAATGGTAAATTCATGGTAAATATTTTCTCAGGTGATAGGTAGCAGGTAAGTAAGTTGGTATAAAAAAGAGCATTATCAGCACAATTATTTTAGCCACAAATTATCAATTTTAGGGGTTTTCTTCATTCTAGGAAGTTTTTATGCTGACACACATTTTATAGAATAGTGAAAAATTCAACTAGGATCTACCTATTTTATAAGCTAGCTATTTTAATTTTACGTACTTACCTACCAATTTCCGAAAATGACAGTATAATTATTTTTATCATCATTCAATGTTGATATACAAAATGCTGTTGATAGTTTGTCAAAAACTCAATTCCATTGAAAATACTCCCTTTACTATGATCATGAATTTCTATACGAATTAACAGCTAGAAATAATATAAATACTATGATTTTGGTTAAATAAAATTGTAGGAAAAAATCAAGTAACACAAATTAAAACGGCGAATAAACTGCTCATTATGACGGTCGGATATTATTTTTAAAATATTCACCATAAATTATGTACGAATGTATCAATTTTATTCTCAAAATGATTTGATTAACAAAACGAATAACCTACAATACGGAAATGCACACAGCAACTCAGAAACTGAAATATGACTTCGAATAGGTTAGGAATTAAAGAGCGTTTTAAGCTCCTTTTTCATAAAGACGGTTGTCGTAATCCATACCGGGGGGTTTCGAGCCGTCGAGATGGTAACGACACTTTTCGGCCGAAATACCGACGACTGAGCGACAGTTGTCGCTATTTCGCGTCTGCAGAATCGCGATCGTCGCTATTAATCGTTATTGTTATCATAACGACACTTCGGTGTCGCTATTATCCCATAGCGAGTTAGAGAATCGACCTACAGGCCTTAGTTCTCTAACGATTTTCGTGGATCTTTTTTCGTTTGACGCGGAATACTATCTAGTTGTGCACTACGGCGCCGGAATTTCGGATTTTGCTTTTTAAGAGGGGGAAAGGGGGGGTTAATGCTTAAAAAACGTGCGTTTGCGTGCATAATCTTGTAAACTCTGCCCAGGCCTCAATTTCCAACCGATTTGTGTGTTTCTTTTTTTATTTGACTCAAATAACTTCCGAGTTGTACATAATTTTATCAGAGTACCAAAATTTGCAAGGGGAGGGGGTGAGTGGGGGGATAATATTCACAAAATATCCGATTTTTCAATATTTTGGTTCCTTTACTACTTACTAATTGTACCCAAGCTTTGAAATTGAGGAAAAATTCTCATTATACCTCCGAATTTTCATGAATTATTCTCTGTACCACCATGGAACTAATAGTGGTGCCAACATGGTGCCATGATGCCATAAACCGCTTATTTCGTGGTTTTTTTTTTGTGTTTCACCTTGAATACGGATGTGAACTTCGACGGACTGCCTACCAAAACTAACAGATGAAAGTTCAAAGTTACGACGTATTTCCGCTTTGGTGCCAGACTGGCACCATTTTTGGCGTTGGGGAGGTGGGGGGGGGGGGTGAACTCGAATTCGCATGTTGGGTATCGTAGATCATGGATTTTAAAATGCTCTTCAGATTCGAGGCTCCCATGCCGCTAGAAATGTTAAGGTGGATAATGGTGGGGGGGGGGTCAGTATTTCTTACCCAAAGTAATAAATATATTACATCGAGTGAAACAGTTTTATCACTTAACAACTGGTTAAACTGATCTAATGCTTATCCAATGGGACGTCCCCTGGAATGCATGCATTACTAAACAATATGTTTTCCTATGAATTATTAAAGTTTCGGCCGTTTATGACGTCACAGTGGGCTGGGGGTCCCCCCCAGGCGAGAGGGGCACGTGACGTCATAAACGGCCGAAACTTTGAAAAATCATAGAAACAGGTCACGCTAGAAGGTCGCGGTTGGTGCCAAAATTCTCAGGATGTAGTTTACTTTCGATTACAAATCTAAAAAAAATCAAGGCGCACCCCCCATTATTGCCGTATTGTAAATATAGGTAAGTTATAGGAAGAACTCGGAAAGATACGTCACTAATGGCTGGAAATTCCCATTAGGTGTTGTTGTTGACAAAAGTTGGTAACTACAAAATTACTACCTACTTAGATAATCTTGATCTTGATGGAAAATGTTCAAATATATTACTTACATGGAGTCTTCTTATAGTAGAGTTTCACAAGGAGAGGGGGCGAGTGGAGGGATAATATTCCCAAAATATTCGATTTTTCAATATTTCAGTTCCCAAAGCTTACTAATCAGGTTTGTTCGGAGAGGCAGTCCCGAACCAGAACCAGTAGAACTGGAGAAAGGGGAGGGGATAGAGGCGTCCAGGACTGTAGTTCCAACTCTTGTTGTCCAAACAGTTCTCGGGCTAGTTCTGAACCCCCTCAAAATGCCGCCCTTTTCACTTTTAAATTTGTTATTCTTGTTTTTGACCTTGCGGCACTGAAATGGTCACGACTTCTTTATTTCCCATGCATATTTAAATCTCATTATATCGTTCGAAAGAAAATCGGTTACTAGGTAGGTCTTTCTACCTCAAACTTGGAAATTTTTCAATTTCTATTTTGTCGAACCTCTTTCTTCTTTTTCCCTGCTCGGGTTTCTTTTGTTATGTGGAACAAATTTGAGGGGAAACGTCGTGTCAATGAGAAAAATACCGAAGACTAGCTTGTTCACTTCCTGCATTTATGCATTATGCTATCGATAATCATCTTAGCCCCACTTCCATGTGGATATTCAATTTCATAGTTCTTGGTTTTTACGAACCACACTTTTTGCTTCCTCACTACCGAAGGTAGGGAAGCTTTGTATTCGTGAAAGAAGTGAAAAAAAAATGTCCTCCAAAATCAAAATTTCCACTTGCTTTTTGCGTTTTAGAGCTTCCCAAACAATTTTGGTTCCGTGTCTGTCTGTCTGTCTGTTGGTCTGTCGGTCTGTCTGTGGTCAATCCTTGTCACGGGCAAAACTATACTAACCTGTGGTCCGATTTTGATGAAATTTTCAGGGATTGTGCGGGTTAGGTCCTAGACGGTCCCCTATCAATTTCAGCACCTTCGGACCAATAGGAGCGAGTGCGCATACGCAAACGTGAATTTCCTGGAACCTCGGTTTCTCGGTTTCTAATGAACCGATTTTGCTCAAATTTGGAGGTTAGTTAGGGACTAACTTCTAAGAGACACCCTATAAGTTTCAATCAAATTGGTCAAGCAATAGCCGCTGCGTATGCGCGAACTTTAAATTTATTGTTACAACCAAAACTCCGCAACTATTCAACCAATTTCTATGAAATTTTCAGTGATTGTGTGGGTTAGGTCCTAGACGGTGGACCGCTAAATAAAATTCTACGTTGAAAATACAAAATATTATAAATTATAATACCTTATAAAAATTATAAAAATATTATAAACATTAATACCTGCAACCCTATCCCGCATATTATCGCCAATATTTTGGTATTCAATAACTCTTTGAATCATAATTTTTTTGCCAACTGATTCTATACGTCCATGTTACAATGAGTGAGGAAGCTATACTGCCCACTCAACTTGGCAGACGTTTTCCTCTATATCTCAGATAAAAAAATATTTGCTTTCCTCGAGTATGCAGTAGACGGTACTTTATTATTACAATATTATTGATGTTAATTCCTTTGTTGATTGCAGCACCAAGTTTACAAAAACACCACTAGTGTTCCGAAGAAACTGCAAGATGTCCTGGATAATGAAACCTTCCAGAAGGCCAGATCCTACAGCCTGGATAAAAGCTCTTTTTCTATTTTGAAAGAAATCTACGGCGCAGTCCTTGGCACAGTGAGTATTTTTAAATATTAATTACCCATCGATTTCAGAAGAGATGGATTTCTACGCAGTTCAAATGAAGTTTAGGTTATCAATGAAATAATAAATTCTATCCCGGAGAGAACAATTTTCGTGATTCCTCTGCTAATAAAATTATTTTTATTGGAGACCGGTTTCGGGTCGTAACCCCATCATCTTTCCTAAAACAATTAGGAATTTCACCGAATTCCGTTTGCATTTTTCCTCAATAGTTAATGGCGTGGGATAGATGAAAATCGGATTGATTTCGGAAAATAAGTCTCCTGTTATTTTTGGGAGACAATCAAAATTTATGATTTTAAAAAATAACCGGGAAAACGGACCTCTTCAACGTGAAGCGGAAACGCTCGCTGATTGGCTGTTCAGATCGCCGTCTCCCCCCCTTGTTGCCCGATGGAACGGCAAAATCGTGTTATCTAAGAGGAAAGTGCTTTTCTACAAGGTCCTGAAGAACATAAGAAAGGGTAAAGAGTGCCCCCTAAAATACATTAAGGATGAGCGTGGCAGACTCCTGACAGGAGAGAAGGAAATAATGGACCGCTGGAGGGGATACTTCGAATCTCTGCTTGGGGGCCAGGAAGAACAGGGAGCATGGGATGAACCCAGGCCAAGCATTGAGACACAGGGTGTTCTGGCCCAAGAGACGAACCCCATCACCATGAGCAATATGAAGACGGCAATTGCCGCACTTAGGTGTGGGAAGTCAGCGGGCCACGATGGTATTGCCCCCGAACTCCTGAAGCACATGGGCCCATGTGGGGAGGAGCTGCTCCTGCATGTGATACAACTAGCCTTCAAAACAAGAAGGATCCCCAAGGACTGGGAAGTGGCCATTATAGTGCCAATACATAAAAAGGGGGACACTCGCGAGTGCGGGAACCACAGGGGAATTTCGTTGCTCTCCGTCCCTGGGAAAGTATACAGCCGTCTCCTGGCTAAAATGCTCAGAGAGCACGTCGAACCCCAACTTGAAGAGGAGCAGTGTGGATTCCGGCCAGGACGTGGCACGATGGACCAGATTTTTACGCTTAGACAAATTTGCGAGAAGGCCATTGAATTCGACAAGACTATCCATCTATCATTTGTCGATCTCGAAAAAGCGTTCGATCGGGTACCATGGAGGGAGCTGTGGAGAGCCTTGGAGAGTCGTGGTGTCGACCCAGGCCTCATAGCAGCAATACGAAGCTTCTACACTGAGTGCAGGAACTATGTGAGAACCTCCAACCAAACTTCCAGGGAGTTCCGCACCTGGGTGGGTGTGAGGCAGGGTGATGTGCTGAGTCCGCTCCTCTTCATAACGCTCATGGACGACGTGATCAAAAGCTGCAAGGCTCGAACGCATCGGTACAGCCCTGGGCACTACAGGTTGTCTCCCGTCAAAGTGGGTGAACTCGCTTTTGCTGACGATGTGGCGTTGGTGGCCAGTTCAGAGGCCAACCTGCAGCGAAACCTTAATGTATGGGTGGAGGAGTTGGAGAAGAGAGGAATGAGGATGAGCCTGGGTAAAACTAAAACAATGATTGTCTCTCGAAACAAGCAGAGCCACAAGATTATCGTGAGAGGTACTCAGCTGGAGCAAGTGGCAGAGTTCAAGTACCTCGGAGCTGTATTCCCAGAGGACGGGAAAATCACTACTGAGGTGAACTCCAGAATTGCCGCAGGAGGCAGGCTCTTCTACGCCCTCAACAGACAGTTCATCAGCAAAAAAGAAATTTCAAAAAAGGTGAAGATGACTGTCTATAGAAACACTTATGTCCCCATCCTCACATACAGCTGTGAGACTTGGTCCCTCACCGAGAAACATTTCAGCTCGATCCAAACCCAGGAGATGAGGTATCTTCGTAGAGTGGAGGGAAAGACAAAGCGGGACCGCATCAGGAACAAAAAATTCCGAACAATGCTCGATGTGCAGCCGCTCTCCCACACTATCAAGTCGGCCCAGCTAAGGTGGGCTGGACACCTCTGGAGGATGGACCCGGATAGGCTTCCAAGAAGAGTGTTTGATGCACGACCCCAGGGACGCAGACCCAGGGGAAGAAGAAGACGGACTTGGGTAGATAATGTTGAAGAGTCGCTGAGGTCAAGAGGTCTCACCATCGAACAGGCCAAAAAGACGGCTCAGGAGAGACCAAGATGGCGATCTCTTTGCGCCACCTCTACACCCTAGGGTAACGAAGAGGACGACTAAGTAAGTAAGTAAGAGGAAAGTTATCAAACAAAAACAGGGGAAATCTCATTTTCTCCATCTTGCTTTTTCTTCAGTTTTTCAATTTTGATCTTTACTGGTTTTGTGAAATTTTGCCTTCGAGGACTAAATGAAGTGGGATTTCACGATCTCGGCGCTTCAAGAGGCCGCACATGGGTACTTTTCCGTTATCCCCCCCCCCCCCAGTCTGTTTTGCGACTTTTTCACTCCCGCCCGATGTTTCTAGACACCGGTAATGATTCCTTTTCACATTTTAATAACTAAATGTACGCTCAGTTTGAGGGAGTAAAGAGACATCGGTGAATTATTGGAAAAACAAGGGGGTAAAGTCATTGACCACGGGTGCTGCGCGCTTGCTTGGGTCCAATACCTTCCCGATGTATCGGTCGGTTTACAAACATCTCTTCACAAAGGACAAAGACAAAGACAGTGCCAAACAGCTAGGTAATTCATTACTCGATACCTAATTGTGCGAATTGATGTGGAGGCAATCTAACCATAACCACAACCACGTCAATTTGTTTCAACAAATCCTCACCGACATTGGCAACTTCTAAAGACTCGGTAATTCTTTTTTCTTTCCTTCTTTTTTAAAATATTAGGTATAATTTCTTCCCACAGCTTGAAATTGTGACGAATTCGAAGTAAATATGTATTGTAAGTAAGACGGAATGCCTAGCAACACCGGGCGGGCCTGTTGAAGGCAGACTGGGGGGGATATAACGGAAAAGTACCCGCACATGAACTATTCCAGTTTTTTTAAACGTTCATATTTTCTAGACTGTTGTTTATTCGTAAATTAGGAAGTACGGGCTGAAATTTTGCTGTTGGGTTTTTTCGAGGTGCTAAATCCTATTTTGGGGTCAAAAATATGAAATTCCGACATGGTTATTCCTCATTGTACAAAATCTTCATTTGTGGATTCGAATACATTTAGTTAATAAATTATTACAATTTACTATTGATTGACATTAAACTTTACTATTAATGAATTATTGATTGAAAAATTGAATTAAAACTATTGATGGGTGAATGAACCACAAGTAATGGACTTATCGGAGACTAATGTTCAAGCAGAACCGCTACTGAAGCTACTGGTGGATGTTGAAAACACAAATGTCTAAATCACACCTACAGCATTAGTTCATGTATCCTCCGCTAGGGATAGTAAAGCATCACCATAGACTTCATTAGTGGTCGAAACGACTCTGGTTCCTTTTTGTGAATAAAAAAGGGGAAACGTTGGTTTTCTGTTGTATATTCTTTAGCGACAGTTTCGCTGGGACAACTTGCCAGCATCTTCAGGCTTATCAGTTAATGAAGAAAGTACACTCTTGCTGGTTTCTTTATCCAATCTTACAATATTATTCAGAAACGCTCGTTTTATTGGATCCAAACTTGTTTGTTGGTATAATTGTTTATGAATCGGTCCTTTAGAATTGATTAAGAAGGAATGTAGGACGAGTATAACTTTTAAAGAAACAACTGCAGAAAAAAACCTTTTTCTCCCATAGTAACAAAGGAAACTGATGAAAATGAGGAAACTCAGTTTCCTTTGTTACTATGGGAGAAAAAGGTTTTTTTCTGCAGTTGTTTCTTTAAAAGTTATACTCGTCCTACATTCCTTCTTAATCAATTCTAAAGGACCGATTCATAAACAATTATACCAACAAACAAGTTTGGATCCAATAAAACGAGCGTTTCTGAATAATATTGTAAGATTGGATAAAGAAACCAGCAAGAGTGTACTTTCTTCATTAACTGATAAGCCTGAAGATGCTGGCAAGCTGTCCCAGCGAAACTGTCGCTAAAGAATACAGGGTGTAACGGTTAAGGTCGTACAACCGGCCAGGGTTCGATTCTACAACTAATTTGTGACTTTTTTTGTCTCCTGACTTTTTTTTCTTAACCCCCTTAAATTTTATGACCATACCGTTGGAAAGCTGAGATTTTGGGTCAACTTTTGGGGTTACAGTGAGAACTTAACCGGCAGTTTTAGTTAGTGTTTACAAACGTTTGAAAAAACAAAAAATGTCCGATATTTTCGAGATTTTACTATTCGGGCTCATTTTGGTTTATTATTTTCAATAATGAACCTTTGGAATCGACCAAGAAAAAAAAATTTTGAACACCCCCTCAAAATTTGATGGTTTACGTTTCAAGGTACGTAGAATCCAAAAATCGAATAAAAATTTGGCCGTCCGTCCGCCGTCCGCCGTACGCGGCACTTTTGCCACTTAGCATTGACCGATTTTGATGAAATTTGGTATGTAGGCTCCATTTGGGGTCTAGTTGTGCCCCGAAGCTTTTGGTTGATGTAGGTCACTCCTAAGGGTTCCAAAATCAATTTTGAAATATTGAAAACGCCCTAACTCAAAAAATTTTGATATAAAGGTATTGTTTTTCCTTCAATTTAACATTCTATGGAATTTTTAGAATTTTTTGAGACCACGCGGAGCTCTGTAGGACAAACCGTTCGCTCCCTACGAAAATTTAAGGGTTTATATTGAAATATATATATATATAAATCAAAACACGAGTGTGAGTCGCAAAAGAGGCCTAATCTCCGTTCAAATTTTAGCTGACCAAAATGCGATCGATGGTTGGTGATTTTGATTTTTTATTTTTTTATTTTAAAAAACAATTTTTTGATTTTTTTCTTTTTTTTTCTTCATATTGGATGGTTGGTGATTTTGTAGACGAGTGATCTATATAAAAATAATAAACCGTTGTGTAATAATTTGCAGCGTTTTCAACATCACATCAACATTTTTTCAGTCTTCTTTGAAAAGTTTTATTTAACACTAGGGAGATAGAGAATTTAACGCTCTTTCCAACGGTATAATTACACTTGAATTTTGACTGAAAAACAAGGGAGTTATGTCTGTTTTAATGGCGTAAGGTCGAAAATACGAAAAAAATCTTAGAAGTGGAAAAAGTCCGAATTTAAGGGGGTTAAGAAAAAAAAAGTCAGGAGACAAAAAAAGTCACAAATTAGTTGTAGAATCGAACCCTGGCCGGTTGTACGACCTTAACCGTTACACCCTGTATACAACAGAAAACCAACGTTTCCCTTTTTTATTCACAAAAAGGAACCAGAGTCGTTTCGACCACCAATCAAGTCTATATCAACCGACTCAACCCCCTTCAGCATCACCATAGCACGCCAGACGGGCACCATTGGGGGGGGGGGGGGGCTCGAATTCGCATGTTGGGTATCGTAGATCATGGATTTCAAAACGCTGTTCAAATTCGAGGCTCCCGGGCTCCTAGATATGTTATGGCGGCTAAGTGTGAGGGGGGTCCACTAAACAATTTGTGCAGGATGGAGGTGAATAAAAATGCGTGTTTTATCGCTGACCAACTGGTTTAAATTGACTTAAAGCTTATCCAATGGGACGTCCCCTGGAATGCATGCATTACTAAACCATATATTTCTTCTCGGACCGTCCATCAGTGATATATAAATGGGGACAAGTGAATGACATCTTGAATTATACGTTCCATCATGATAAGATCTTAAGGCTTTTGACCTTGTCCCCCACGACGTGCTGCTGGCGAAACTTCGGTATTATGGATTCGATTCGGTTTCTCTGTCTCTTTTCGAGAGTTACCTCAAGGGGTGGCACCAGGTGGTTCACTTCAATGGTCATATGTCCGGTGCTGTTCCAATATCCCGTGGAGTGAAGCAGGGATCTAAGCTGGGATCATCTCAATCTGCACTTCATTCGGGCCTGATGGACTCTTCAGGGGTTGTTCACGATTGGTGCAAGGCCAATTCCCTGCTGCTTAATGAAGATAAAACTCAACTCTTGGAATTCAACTTAAACGGGCGTCTGGACGCTTCAGTGAACTTTCTCGGCATCACCGTCGATTCCCGGTTGTCTTGGTCCAAGCATATTGAAGCGGTGGCCCCCAAACTGGCGTCGTCAAATTTTATGCTACGCCGTTTGTCCGGGGTCGTTTCGCACCATGTGCTTCGAACAGTGTACTTCGCGTGCGTACACAGTAGGCTCTCATATGGAGTTCTGTTGTGGGGAAATAGGGTGTGCGCCTGGGTAGGAAAAACTGTTTATTGTTATTTTTAATCTAAGGTAGACCTCATTCTGAGAATTTTGGGACCAACCGCGACCTTCTAGCGTGTGTACATCTTTTCCTATGAATTTTCAAAGTTTCGACCGTTTATGACGTCACAGTGGGGGGGGGGGGGGGTCCCGCCCAGGCGAGAGGGGCACGTGACGTCATAAACGGTCGAAACTGAAAAATCATAGAAACAGATCTACTCACGCTAGAAGGTCGCGGTTGGTGCCAAAATTCTCAGAATATAGTCTACTTTCGATTAAAAATCTTTAAAAAATCAAGGCCACCCCCCATTCCCTCTTAATTATTCTAGGAGTTACACTATTAATTTCCCTTGTTTTTAAAAGTCATTCGTGATTTTATGTAAATATAACGCCTAACAATACTGAAGTGTTGCATTTTGAGGTACTTACCTACTACCTACTAAATTACAAACATGACTGTCCAAAAATTACCATTAGTACAATGTAATAAATACTCTAGAACTAGGGATAAATTCTCATATAATTAACTTATGAGCAAGATTCTATTTTAATTTGATACTGATACTTAATGGTTATCATTAGCTTCTTTTGCAGAGGCTACTTGATTGATCTTGGGGCGATGATTTTCATAAGAGATTATCAACACGTCAACCCGCATAATATCCCTGAAATTTTTTTTAAATTCGAAATCGGACCATAACTTTGTAGGTATACGAGTTTTTGCGCCTATACGTAGTTTTGCGCGTTGCGGGGATTTCATGACAGACAGGCACGGAACCAAAATTGTTCAGGAGGGTCTAGAACGTAAAACTGGAGTAACAATTTTGATTCTGGATATCATTTTTCAACGTTGAAAGGTGATAACAATACTTCCGCTACCTTGGTAGACTCGGAAGCTAAATTAAAATGTATGATTTCCCAAACATTGTACAGAGCACCAAAAAAGGTAGGTACTACGCATTTCTTATTTCCGAATCTACCAAGCGGAAGTATTGTTTTCACTTTTCAAGGCTGAAAAAAAATTTCTAAAAAAAACTCCGATTGCACGTAATAATAATATTGCAGTATTCAAGAAAACCTTGCTTCAAAGCTACCGATATGTAGTTATGATTTCGTTTGTGCATTTTTGGTGGCAAAAAAAAGTTTCACGAAAAATTCCTTGACCCCCCGCCAAAAGACATATCTATGTCAAAGTGATCTCCAAAATCAAAATTTCCACTCTCGTTTTACGTTTCAGACCTTCCTGAACAATTTTGGTTCCGTGTCTGTCCGTCTTTGATTCTGTTGTGAAATCCTTGTAACGGGCAGAACTATAAGAAGTTATTCTCCGATTTCGATGAAACTTTCAGGGATTGTGCGGGTTGGTGTGTAGACGGGCCCCTATGAAAATCATCACCCTGGACTATTAGTAGTGACTGCGCATGCTCAAAAGTTAATTCCTTGTAACAGTAATAACTTCTACATTTCCCATCTGATTTCGATGAAATTTTCAGAGATTATGCGGATTGGGGTGAAGATGGTCCCCACGAAAATCACGGCCTCCAAATTGACATTAGCCTCTGCGAATGCTCAAACCTTGAAATCCTTGTAACAGCCATAACTCCTACATTTTTCGTACGAATTCGATTAAAATTTTCAGGATTATTCAGATTGGCTTGTTAGTAAAAAAAAACGATGTTAGTAGTGATCACTGTGCAATCACGGAAACGGAAGTGAAATCAAGGTAAAATCACCAACGCCATACTATAACTCGAACGTCAACAGTTACTGTGCCCCGATGTTACCGGGATTGCTAGATAACGAGAAAAGGGTGCGACCTTGAACTTTTCGAGTAATCCGAAAAGGTAAACACTTGGAGTTGCCATCTGTAAGAAAATTATCTTGTAAGACCACAGCACTATCCCTAGTTCTAGAGTATTTATTACATTGTACTAATGGTAATTTTTGGACAGTCATGTTTGTAATTTAGTAGGTGGTAGGTACCTCAAAATGCAACACTTCAGTATTGTTAGGCGTTATATTTACATAAAATCACGAATGACTTTTGAAAACAAGGAAAATTAATAGTGTAACTCCTAGAATAATTAAGAGGGAATTTGGGAGAAATATGCCCCCATAAACCTTCTATTGCTAGTTCAACTATATATAAACACTTTTACTATATATAAACACTATATAAACAGTTTTTCCTACCCAGGCGCACACCCTATTTGGGAAAAATATGCCCCCAAAAACCATCTATTGCTAGTTCAACTAAATAAACGATCGAGACTAGAATGATGTTAGATCACTTTTGCAACTAGGTACATTGAAATTTGAACAAATAGGTACCTACCTACCTACTCCATGTACAATGAACTAAAATTACCACAATTTCAGAACCAACTATTTAGTAGTGCAAACCATTATCAGTATCAAATTAAAATAGAATCTTGCTCATAAGTTAATTATATGAGAATCTTGCTTTTCATGGCAATTTCACCACATTCGTTCAACCTCAAGGAATAGAAGTTGGAAATGGGAAGGTTGATGGTACCTATAAGGTGGCCAGGAAAAAAAGAATAGTGATGAAAGGGTGCAAACTATCAAAACATGAATGTCGGAGAGAAGGTGAAGGTCGCGCGGGTGGCGGGCGTTTGAACGCCGCCGCCCCCTCGCCCCCCAGCCCATGGTCGCCCCCCTCACCCCGCTCCATATCGTAAAAACGCCAATCCGACGGCTATGATCAAGTTAGAAAAATTCTGCAAACGGATTCGTATTCTGATGAAGGTTCTGCAAGTGGCTATAAGGCCACTTTTTGAAAATGTTCGAAATTTGAACAAATTTTTGTTGGAACTGTGTGCAAAAAATTTTTGCACACTTTCTAAACCAATTACCCGGAATTCTACGGTGATCCTGAAGAGAAATCCGTTTGCGGAATTAAAATATCTCGATCCATTCACAAATGAGAAGTAAACGAAATTTTCTTCATTTTGGTGCTGCCACGTGGTGGCGGATTTTACAACTAAACTCGGGACATTTAGCCTTAATGAAGATAAAACTCAACTCTTGGAATTCAACTTAAACGGGCGTCTGGACGCTTCAGTGAACTTTCTCGGCATCACCGTCGATTCCCGGTTGTCTTGGTCCAAGCATATTGAAGCGGTGGCCCCCAAACTGGCGTCGTCAAATTTTATGCTACGCCGTTTGTCCGGGGTCGTTTCGCACCATGTGCTTCGAACAGTGTACTTCGCGTGCGTACACAGTAGGCTCTCATATGCAGTTCTGTTGTGGGGAAATTCTGCTCATAGTATGGTAGCATTCAGAGCACAGAAGTGCAGTACGCGCCATCTTTAACCTGAAGACATCTTAGAGATGCCACGGATATTTTCGCGATTTAGGGCCGGTTTATCAGTCACATTTTACCCCCCGGTAAAGCAGATTTATCCGACGGTCATCGGGTAACTCAATCGTACGCGTTTATCAGTCCCCAGATAGCCATTACCCGTAGTTTAGAGGACCGGATAAAAAGTTACTGGGGGGTAACTCGATTTATGCAAGGCTTTTTAACCTCAAAGAGTCACTTCTCGTGTTTTTGTTTCCCAGAACGTTCGTTTTTGCAAATTGCGTTGTTGATTGTTAGTCAATTATGCTACAATCGAAAATGGATGTGTGGGGCTCTTTTTCAGACAGCAGCGACGAAGATGTGTGTTTATGGTCGAATTCCTGCAGTGGGGAAGAAGGCGGAAGGAAGAAAGGCGGCAACATAGATCGCGAATTGACCATTTGGAGAAGTGGGACGATTGCGATTTTTTGATGAGATTTTGATTGGATAAAAGTATAAAAAACCATGTTGGTGTCTGTCGGCGACTTTAGTGGCGTCAGTAAAAGCTCTGCCTGTAAAATTGTCAAGCAGGTGAACTGCCAGGCTATCCGCCCAATTTATCAGAATACCTACCAGCAACCAAGAAAGTAGGTATTATTTCAATCTCGGATGGAATTTTATTTAAAAAACAAAAAAGCCAGGTTTCCTGGAGCTGTAGGTGCTATGGACTGCACGCATGTAAAAATTCATTCGCCAGGAGGGTCACACGCCGAAAATTTTCGAAATAGAAAAGGGTACCTACTTCTTTATTAACGTACGAACTATTTCGTCTGCAAATTTGAAAATTCTTGACATAAAGGCTCGGTGGACGGGGATCTTGTCATGAACAGACAATTTTCAACAAAGAACAATTGTTACTGCCGTACCAAGAAGGAAATAAGTACCGAGATCTAGAAAAGAAAACACCTAAACAAAGAACATTGCTTCATCCTCTTCTAATTTATTCTTTTTTCTGATGCAAAACACACTGCGAAAACGATTTTTTTATGTGGAGGAAGCTCGATTTTATTACATGGAAGAAGTATTTCTTCCATGCAACATCGATTATTCGGCCTAACAGACAGTTAATTTTACCAGCCAGTTAATAGTTACCAGTGGGTTAATTTCGCACTGATAAACAGCACCTTTATAGTATCCATAATTTATACCACCGTTAAAGTTAACAGAGGGATACGTAAACCCCCGTTAACTTTGGTGACTGATAAACCGACCCTTAGGGACATTGACTGCGCCAGCTCTTTATGTGCTAAGTGCTCTCACTTATGTACGGAAAAACATTGAGCATATTCCCCAACACTCAGACACGCACTCTTATTACACTCGGAGGCGTAATGATTTGTGTCCGCCAGCAGTCCGTCTCACCAAATCACTGTCAGGAAGTCCGTTGCAAGTGGGGTCTAGGCTCTATAACCTCCTTCCGGTGGTGCTGCGCGAGATGCCTGTCGCAGTTTTCAAAAGAAACATGAAGGCAATACTAATTGATGCTGAGTTGTACAGTGCGTCGAGTTTTGTCTTATCAATTTCGACAAGTATTTGTAATACGAACTGCGATCAGTACTCTAATTTGTTCTAATTTGTGTTTTTATCCTTAATATTTATTAATCTTAATGAATGTACTCATTGACGATTGTATCGCCTTGCAGGCTTTTTACTGAATAAAGATTATATTATATATTATGATTATATTAGTTAAGATAAGTGATCTCCATAAATTGTCCTTCCCCTTTGTGGTTGTGATGGTTATTGGTTGTGATTGTTATTGATGATAATTTACTTCCCTCAACCAGGTTCTTTTGAAAATATCGATATTTTATATTATTCGCCCCTCCCCCTGAAGAATCGGAGAATCGATTAAAAAATTCGAAAATCAGTCTGATTCTCGATTTTTTAATCGATTTTCCGATTTTTCAGGGGAAGGGGCGAATAATATAAAATATCCATCGTTTTTCAAAAAGAATCGATACTTTTTTTCATCCATATTGCTTCCAGTGGAGGTCTCAGTCAGTCGCGTGTTCCGGATTAATATTTCCTGAAATTACCGGCGTTCAAACTTTAAAAGTTGTACCTAAATTTGAAATTTTCAAGGATTTTTGAAATTCATCAGTGCATTAGACATCATCAAAAACCTAACTGGATAAACGGGTTTTCCCATTTTTCGCTGGGAATTATTGTTCAATTTTTATGATCACAGCTGCAATATTTTAGTTTTTCAATTCCCTGGGCTGATGCACTAATGAATTTCAAAAATCCTTGGAAATTATAAATTTAGGTACAACGTTCAAAGTTTGAGCGCCGGTAATATCGTGAAATACTTACCCGGAAAGCGCGACTGACTGTGTCCTCCTTAACAGTAAATTGAACTATCAAGTTGATTTGAAAGTCCCTTTTCATTTTGTGACAATCCTACTTTTACAGAAGGGGCAAACTGATTTGGTTTGTTCCCGATTTGTTGGAGCTACGCCTAGGGGGATATTTGATTCATAGAGATATGAATCGATATCCTCTTCTGGCCGGCTGATTAATCTAATCACTGGTTTGAAGGGGTAGGGTCGTCACCCTCCCCTGACTAACTTATGAGCAATTAGGTGAATTTCAATCTGAAATTCATTATTGTTACAATTTGCACTTATTTTCTCCAGGCAATGCTGTGGTCCTTCACGTTCAGAATTTTCTGGGACACTTCGGAGTCAATTTTGGTGAAATTTGGAATGGAACCGAGTGAACTCATGGTCAGTTCCCTCTTCATCCTTCTTCTGAACGTGTTCAATACGGTTTTATCTCTCCCGCTTAAGTTGTATGAAACTTTTGTTGTGGAGGAAAAACACGGATTCAACAAGCAAGTGAGTTCTAAATTCTTCAAAACTGGGTGTCAACTTATATTTATTTACGCTCGATTCTATTGGTTCATATGCGCTCATTTAGTGTAGTAGGGACGTACCTCAAAATTAGCGATTCTCGGATTTCTGAAGAAAAAACTCTCTTGGAGAGTTAGAAACGAGTGCAAGGTCACTTCTATGCTTGCAAAACATGTTACGAGATGGCCTTGTGTGTGCATCGTCGTACTACTCCACCACCAGTACAGGGGCGGCTACTGACAGGAGCATAGGCGCATGTGCACCCCCAGCCAATTTAAAAAAAAAACCCTGTGTTGTTGCCTGTAAAGTCGGTATACGGGCGAAAGTTTTACGTGACAACGACTTTGAGTGGTAAAATAATTTTAATGTTAATATTCATTCGTATAGTAGGAAGAAGGATAAAATAAAATTCTTTGTCAAGTTGCACAGAGTAGGTATTTCCCGTAGGTAGTAGGTATTTCCCATGGGTGGGGGGGGAGTGAGTGCCAGGGAAGGGGGGCGGGGCGCTCCCGCTTTTGTGAGCGCCGGGGAAGGGGAGGGGCCGCCCGCCTTTAGGGAGCGCCGAGCTGCACCCCCTCCGTGAGCGGAGCGTAACGCAGTTTCTTGAAGTGTCTCCCGGTAAACCAATTTATAAGAAGTTATCACGTCAAAAAGAAAAACAATCAAAGTTATTTCCTCTGGGTTTGAAGAGTAAGTTGACTAGTGACAGAAGACACGATCGTAGGTAGGTACTGTGCTAGTTGAATCTGCGCGCGAAAACTGTGGCGGGAGCAAAATTTTCCTCTGCACCGTTTCTGGGGAGGGTGACGTCATTCGAGGGAGGCAGGCACGTGAGATTGACCAACCAGAGAGCAGAATGGTTCTCGTCTTGAGCAGAATGGTTTCGTTGCTCCCCCGTCAGAGAGCTCTGCAATCCGGATTTCCTTATAGAGAAATAAGTAAACAAACAAACCTGATAAGGGAATTCCGTTTTACGTTTTCAGTTTACTACCGTTTCGGTATACACCGTTTTGTTCACAGTATTGTGATTATTTAGGAGTGTTGAAAGTACGATGAGTAGTTTACATTACAGTAACGTAAAATTTAGTGTGTTTATCGATTGTGGAAAAGTGGAAATTCGAGAAACCCTTTCCCTTCTCTCCCTGGACTCCAGCAGACGTTGAAATTTAAAAACCGTGCAGATTCGTGCCGTAAGTTTTAATGTTGACTATTATTAGAAGGTAGATTGGCTTCGTGGGTGTGAAGTGACTAACTGATAATTTTGCTTTGATTATTTTGTTCTACCAACCGAAATGAAGCTTGAGTTAAAGACGGCATAAATGATCTCCCGTTTAGCCAAAAAAATTAAAAAAACGCTTAGGCTGTCTTCCATAAGAACGCTCTGGTAGATTTGCGTAAATTGGGTCGTCAAAATATAATGCAACAACTCGACAGTGTATATCGTCTTAAGGGGACACATATGTCATTTCCGCGGTACAGCGGCAATTTTGGTTTTTTCGAGATATTTGTTCAATGGTTCGTTCGATTTTGATGACATTTCAAGGAACTAATCCTCAATATATTCTGGTTAGATGGTAAAAATCTGAACTCAGTCAGACCATCCAAAAAAAAGTTACAATTCCAAACTTGAGCTGTTCTAAACCTAATTTTTTGATATAAATGTTCCTTTTTCTCTCAGAATACTCAAGCTATCGGTCTGAAATTTTGACAGCACCATCAGTATACCTACTTAGTGAAGCAAATTTGATTAACAAAATTTTTATGAAGTTCACAGAAAAAATGTTATGAGGGTTTTACATTTTTAGCGATATTTTAAATTTTCACACACTCATATTTAGGCTCTATGGCGTTATTCGGCAAAACCCTCAATCATAATTATAGGTACATACTAGAAGAACATCCTGTAAAAATTTGGTTCCAATCGGATGAATAGTTCCTGAGAAAAAGGAACAAATAAGCTCAAAAACGTAATTTTACAGGAGAGCGGTTTGAATCAAAAACGCGCGGCCGAGTTTGGGCGGTCAGGTTTATCGAAATTTGAATGCCTGTTCCTGCCTGTTTTCAACCAATGGAATTGCGGTATCAACTCTCGATAGTTCAACATCGATTTATATCGAATAGAATACATCGTTTAGCATCGAAACCTCAAAGAATGATAGCCTGATTGTATGTTTACAGGAGCACGTCTTATTTTTGTGTCATTTTTGTCACTTTACCTGCTCTGCGCTTTGGTGTGTTCGATGCCGTTGCATCATTCAATGATGGTTGTTTAGTGAAGTGTCGAGTCCTTGATGAATTAGGTATTGTGCCCGGGAAATATTGTACTAAGGGACTGTGCGAAATCGACAAAGAGAGGATGAGATTTGCGGAAATAGCGGCCGAGAAAGAATCGCAGCTCGCCTGAAAAAGAAGATCCAGAGCTTGTAAAAATCTTGAAGAACAGATGCGAGAACAAGAAGGTGATGATCCCGCTTATGGTCCAGGTCTTTGTTGAAATGAGAGTAATAATTTATACCTTCAAATAATTACTTATTATTATAACAAACATTGATCTATCTCAGCCTGTGCATCATTCCTTCAACAGCGCTTCCGAGCGCTCCTCAGCACTAGTGACTCCCTAGGTTCTAACCCAAATTTAGAGCACTTCTACTCATCGGATTTAGACATTTTTTTTCTTCGAAATTTCCGGAATTGAGTCTATTTAGAAATTATGGAAAAAAAATTTTGTGCGTCCGGACCGAAAATTGACATATGTGTCCCCTTAATCTGATACAAAAAAAATAAAAAAAAAATAATAATAATAATGAAACGGTTAAGAAAAATAGGTGCATTTTTTTTTTCTTATCCCGAATCATTGATTGTATCAAGTTCTGTGGTGTGTTCGAGCTAGCCATGCGTGGGCATGATGAGAGGGAAGATTCTTCGAATCTCGGAGTTTTCAAGGGGCTCGTTAATTTTTCTTCCGAATTAGACGATGTTTTGAATCGCCACGGGCAAATATACATTTCAGTTATTGCAATAAGATGGATGATTTTCTTGGGTTTCGACCTTTGATGATTAAGTATTTCAGAATTTCTGTTAACCACTAGAGAACATTTTTCATGTCTATTGTACGTATTTAGTACCGTTTGCAATTTTAAGATGAAAAAGTTACCAAGATTTATCCCATTCGCATATCGTAGAGAAAATCGCCTATTCTGTCCTTTCTCGATAGCCTCTCCTGATCTCTGTGCACCCCCTGAGTTTCGGGGCAGGAGCCGCCACTGCACTAGTATAACGTTAGTGGAAACTGTCCCCAAACAGTGATCACCAAATACAACTGACTTTGATATATGACACTATTGCATTAAATGAGCTATGGGTGAAACTGTGTGACTTTTATAGTAAAAAAGTAAAAAAAAAAAGAAAAGTAAAGTAAAGAACTATTTCAGGTTGGATTTTCGTCCAACTGTCATTCCTGGCGTTGCGGACGTCATCAGCTGTCTTTCTAAGGGGAGATCAGAGTTTGTTCTGGTGATTTTGCTCATGGCTTCTGTTATGACCCACATATCAACTAACAGTTCGCTCTTAAATAAAGAAGCGAACAGGAGGATCCCTGAGTGAGTCATCAACCACTGGGGGAGACGAGGTACGGGGAAACACGTCAACATGACGTCACCCTTCCACCTCTCTCTCCCCCGAGGAAACTATACGAGTATATAAGCCCACTCAGGGATGCTCCCTTATGCCAGTCTAGTTCACTTATTCATTTCGCTCTCTACCTTCTCCTCGAATAAGGATCTCCTCGAAGTACTAGGCTCACTAGGTAAATATCCTGCCTCCTTACAGTTGGTTTCTGACTGAAACGCCAGGGTTGCCAGGCTAGCTTATGTTCCATGCACTCCGCATGCCGGTAATAAGCCGGCGATGCGACAGTGCAAGTCACTAGCTTAGGGACTATTCTCTCTTCGTTGAGTAGGGGTTAAAGAAAACGCAAACGCCGCATCGAGAAGGTCATCTCCTTCACTCGACAACACGCAAACATAACAGCTTCCTATTGGCCTCACCGCCCTGGGTTGGGACGAGGGGGAACTGCGACCGACTTGCCCGAAAATATGCCGCAGAGGCGGGCCTCGAACTCACGGCCCCTGCAACTGGGTCGAGTCCCGTCTCCAGAAACACATGCCTTAGCTCGCTCAGTCACAGCTGACCCGACTTTTATAGATAGACCAAAGAAGAAACTAGCATTTGAAATGGCACCAAGCTCATACTAACAGGTTGCTCATAGCTCTTATTTTTGAACCACGAATACTCAAGTGCCTACTACTAGTTAAGTGCCTTCTGTTGGTGTCTTTACCCAGTACTGGAGCGGTAATTCCTTCGATCAGAGTGCGATGACCTTGAGTGGGTGTTTATTCCACTGAATGGAAGTTGAGAGTTCAGCCATGGAAGAAGTTAGGAGGAAAGCTCACTTCAATAGGCCGATGCGTGCGCCTTTTCCCCTTATCGCGACAGTAGTGTTCTCTTTAGGTGGCAACCAGAGTTAAGAAGTACTAACCACAATCACGAGAGCTCGTACCGCTTCCCCTCCCCTCAGCCCTGATAACGGTTACTCCAACGTATTTTTCCGATGTTTTTCTCGTTGCTAACTAGTTTTCTCGTCTTTCTGTTCATCTACAGTGATTCGTCTCTGGTTTGTTTTTCACTTATTCAAAACATGAGATGAGACTTCTACATTTTCTATCCGATTTCAATGAAATTTTCAGGGATTATGCGGATTAAGTTGTAGATGGTCCCCAATGAAAATCGTGGCCTTCAAATTGACAGTAGTCTCTGCGCAAACGTAAAATCCTTGTGACAGCCACAATACTTACATTTTTCATTCGAATTTGATGAAATTTTCTGCGATTGTTCAGATTAGCATGTGGATGGTCCCCTTTGAAAATCATCTCCCCCAGACTAATAGTAATTGCTGCGCATGCGCAAACGTGAATTCCTTGTAACAGCCAAAACTTCTACGTTTTCCATCCGGTTTTGACGAAATTTCTCAGGATTGTCCAGATTAGCGTGTAGATGGTCCCCTATAAGGGTAGTGGAAGGTACTTAGAGATTGATGTTTTAGGGTTAACTACTATGTATCGGATCATCTATACAGGGTGTAAGCCTAACTGGTCTGCCATACGGTACCAGTCGATTCTACAACTAATTTGCAACAAAAAATGTCACGTTGCAATTTGTTTTTAAACCCCTCGTTTTCGAGTTATTTTAACTTAAAATTTTTTTTCTAGTGATTTTGACCTCATGTCATTAAATTGGTCATAACTCCGTTAATTAGCTGTGTAAATTACAATTTGAGGATACCGTTGGAAAGAGCATTAAATTTCCTAACGGATGCCTTAACTTTTTTTTTTAGTCAAGGTTTGAGACATGAAAACGTCCAAAAAAAAAGAGAATTTTACGTAATTTTGGAAACCTCGCATTCTTTCAATCTCGAATTGAACTACGAGAACCCATACTTTTTCAAGATTCAAGAACAGTGAAAACTGCGCCAGAATCTCAGCTTTCCAATGGTATAATCAAAACATATTCTACAACCGTATTTAGGGGAGAAATTTGCCGCAGTATACCGCGAGGCCTCCGGAAACAGGAGCCCAGAGCGCTGATTTCGTTGAAAAAATGCACGTTTTTCCGCGTTCAAACACAAATTTCTCCCCCAAATTCGGTTGTAGAATATGTTTTGATTATACCATTGGAAAGCTGAAATTGTGGCGCAGTTTTCACTGTTCTTGCATCTTGAAAAAGTATGGGTTCTCGTAGTTCAATTTGAGATTGAAAAAATGTGAAGTTTCCAAAATTACGTATAATTTTCTTTTTAGAGAACGTTTTCATGTCTCAAACCTTGACTATCCGAAAGGAAATTTAATGCTCTTCCCAACGGTATCCTCAAATTGTAATTTACACAGCAAATTGAAGGAGTTATGACCGATTTAATGACATAAGGTCAAAATCACGGAAAAAAGTTTAAAGTTAAAATAAGTCGAAAACGAAGGGTTTTAAAAAAATCGCTAAGGGACATTTTTTGTTGCAAATTAGTTGTAGAATCGACTGGTACCGTATGGCAGACCAGTTAGGCTTACACCCTGTATAATCGGGTTATGGATACGAGGATACGAGGCCACACCCACTTTGCAGGCGTATTTTAATCGCGGTAGGTCGTGGAGTGGGCAACGAATTACCGCCTTCTGCCATAGGAGTCACCACTTGTAGGATTTGAATAATCAATCGAAGGAATTTTACTTCATTTATTAGAGACAAGAGAGTTGGAAAACGGTAACATGCACGTGTGAATGTTATAAGGGCGGAATTCAGAGTCTCTCCTCAGGACTGAGGCCGGCCTCAAGGTGGCTTTCGAGGAAAGTTTTTACTCATCCGTATTCAGAGTAGCAAGACTTTCGAGGAGAGTCGTGTTTGAGCCGAGGTGGGCCTCAAGGAGGGTTCCCGCCTCCTCAACCTATTCTGAGTTGTTAAATTACGAGGCCACCCTCGAATTTCCTATTCAGGAACGAATTTCGGAGATGAGTCAAGATTTTTCTCGACTTCAAGAGCTCGAAACCCTCCTCCAGCTGAGGTAGCCTAGAACCTACCTTGAAGTGCTTTTTGTTTTCAAGGTGAGTAGTGTTTCGACTAGTGGTGACAATTGACTAGTGTTTTCGTACCGTTTTATTCAGTTTATTTACATTTTGTTTTTATTCAAACATTTCTGCGATAGGAAAAAGATGGATAATTGGTTATTTTTTGATTGGGACGACCAATAAATATTGTATTCTCTATTCTGCATTTTCAACACTTCTTCAACAAACTCTAGTTGTATTAGGGAAGTCGATGTTTTAAAAGAACTTTAACTTTGTTAAGAGAGAGAAAACCATTAATTTATTGAACATTTTAGGAGTACAAAAGTTGGACTACAGTAGTTGTCGAAAATGTTTTTAAAGAACCATTTTTGATTTCAGTTTTCTATGTAGGTACCTACCTAAGTATGATTGATAAAGTTGTATTTTTTGATGTTCTTCAAGCCATTTAGATTCAACGGGATTTTTAAAGTTTGTATAATAAATTATTGTAGTACCTACTAATCTCCCATCCTTTAAAAAAAATCTCCCTACAAATTCGACCAAACACGCATTTTTCAAATTTTCACTGAGTCAAAGGAAACTTTTCAACCGGCGTCAGGACCACGGCTCCAATTCTAGTGTACAAAATATTTTACTTATAATCAGAGAACAACAAAACAATCTCACTTATCAGAGATTGATCACAAAATAATAGGTGTCTTCCCCAGGAACAATGCTCTTTTATCCAACTACGAAAAATTAAAGATTCGCCATTAAACTGTTTCGAATATATTGAAACATAGTTCGACTCACAATCAGTTACTTCATCATCCCATTTTATGATCAATATGTTGCAGAAGAGAGGGATGATGTGAACTTCCTCGAACCACCATCCAAATAAATGGACACAGTGGAATAAGTATTGCATATTTGTGAAAAACGAAAGACCTAATGAAAAATGGCTTGTGTTCGAACGTAAATTCTAAGAATTTCGAATTTTTCACAACAAAGGTGAAAACGTTGAAACACATTGATTAATAAATTGCACGTCTTTGAACCAGCGCGCTTTGTAGGGTAAAACCACCAATAGTCGGCACTGTTAAGCCCGATCTTCAACTTCAAAACGCAGTTATAAATCAGTTTTGAGTGCTAATCCATTATTTTTTTTTTCTTTACGTAGATAAACATCTGTACTTCATTTTAAAAAATACTAGGAAACTTCATAACAACTTTTGAATCGAGTTGTTAGGCAATTCTACACAAACAACAGATTTCCTAGTAGCCGGCACCCATTTTGCCATCAATCGGCACGGCTTTTAACCAATAGTGGGCACCAGTCCACTATTGATGGGCACTGCTCACTACTAATAGTTGGCACCTGCCAACTACCAATTCAACGCTGCCATACTAATAGTTGGAACAGGTTTAGATTCTGGTGAGGGATAGAAAAAAACGTAAAATGGTAACGAAAGGTAAAATAACGTTTTTATTTTAATCAGCCTTTAAGGTTAACTGTGAGTTACCGAGGTACCGACCTACTGTGCAGTGAAATACCAGGTTTTCCTCGACAAAATTTGGTGTTGAACACTCTAATTATTTTGACATATCACATAAATTAAGTCCCAAACGATAGAGGTGAACGGATGAGACAAGAAATATCACAAAAGTTTGAATAGGTATAAAAGGAAATCAAACGTTGGTTTCAAACTAGGTATAAAGTTAAAATTTAATATTTTATATTAAATACCAAGTGGGTGTGGCACATAGCTTCCTCGTATCCATAACCCGATTATATAGATGATCCGATGCATAGTAGTTAATCTCAAAACACCAATCTCTAAGTACCTTACACTACCATCATAGGGGACCATCTACACGCTAATCTGGACAATCCTAGAAAATTTCATAAAATTCGGATGAAAAATGTAAGTTTATGGCTGTTACAAGGAATTCACGTTCGCGCATGCGCATCGGCTACTATCAGTCCGGGGGTGATGATTTTCATAGGGGACCATCTACAACGTAATCCGCATAGTCACTGAAAATTTCATCGAAATCGGGTAGAAAATGTGGACGTTATGGATGTTACAAGGAATTCACGTTTGCTCATGCGCAGAGGCTACTATCAGTCCGAAGGTGGTGATTTTCATAGGGGACCATCTAAATACCAATCTGTAACATTCCTGAAAATTTCATCGAAATCGGATGGAAAATGTAGATGTTATGGCCGTTACAAGGAATTCACGTTTGTGTATGCGCAGTCGCTTCTATCAGTCCGGGGCTTCTGTAAATTTTAAGGCCTTGATTTTCATAGGGGACCGTCTACACACCAACCCAATCCCTGAAAATTTCATAGAAATCGGACAATAACTTCGTATAGTTATGCCCGTTACAAGGAATTCATGACAGACAGACACGGAACCCATATTGTTCAGAAAGGTCTAAAACGCAAAACGCGAGTGAAAATTTTGATTTTGGAGATCTTTTTTTTTCATCCTTGAAAAGTGAAAACAAAACTTCCGCTACCTTGGTAGACTCGGAAGCAATTTAAGTCTCAAAATAGGTACCCTCCCCCCTTCACCCCATCAGGTAGTAGGTAGGTACCCCCCACCCACCCCTACTCATCTCAGCAAAAAATACCTAGCGATCACCTCCAGTGTTAATAACGGGCACTGCCGACTATTGAATGCTGGGCATGCTGATTATTGGGTTCTACCAATAGTCGGCATGCCAGTTATTGAATGATCGGCACTGCCCATTATTAGTTTTATGGTGTGCCGAAATCTGGATAGAGCTACGGGATAACAATTTAATCTTTAGAAATTATGTTTGGTTACGAAAATTGATCAATTCAGATCAAAAGACTTCATGATGACAAATGCAAGCCGAAATCCAATAGTGGGCACCCCAAGCCAATTATTGAAATTGAGGTTAATTTTTATCCAGAACTGGGCACATCTGCGATCCCCAATATAATTAGATAAAACGTATCAAAAAATAATGCAAATGAAAGCTTGAAAGCTGGAGAATGCAACAGAATCGGAAAAAAGTACGAAAGAATCAATTACCAGCGAGCAGTACCCAAATCAGCACTGTCAGTCCTTAAGAAAAAAATAGCGGGAGGTCTGTTACGAGGACGCGCAATGGGTACTGTCAAAAAATGTTTTTCCATCTGATTTTACTCCTGCTCACGGCCCACAAACAAGCTGACGAGCTTGGTATTCAGTTGTAGCCCGTGAAAATATTTTTTTAAGCCTCCTAGGTCACTCCCAAGTCTTATTCTTGACCAGAATGTGTTAAGAGTGCCGACTATTAGGGGGGGTGCTGGTTATTGGTGGTTTTACCCTACTTCAAGTAGGAGGAATAACAAAAGCAAATTATTTCACAACAGTTTATTAGGATAAAAATATGAAAATAGGATTTTACAAAATCCACAATAAAAATATCTCTAAGGTCGGCATCATAAGCAGGATAAACGTCACTGTCTCTTCAAGATTATACTTACAATCATGCCCTCAAGGTACCTTCTGAATTTGAGATGGTACAACTCCCTACACTATTTACCTCAAAAGAACTGGAGAACACGCACTGTAATAACAAAATTCGCACTAAATTTATCCGCAATCACATAAAACACGGCCGACAACAGCAAATAGGACAAGAAATGCTTCTACAGAGACGTGAAAAATGTTGAATGCATTGAATTGAAAATGTGAAAAATGTTTAATGAATTTCTCTTATTTTTCACATTTCATCTGTCTCTGTAGAAACATGGCCAACAAAAACCATCAACATGGAACTACCAATGACCATGGAATAACGAAAAAACATGCTTTTTGCTCGCTCTAGAACACAGTTCTCTCCCAACCCACCTCGAAGCCACCTTGAGAAAAGATCGAGCCGAGGCCACCCTCGAGATATACGAAACCTTCTCCTCGAGATCGATGTCACCTCGACTCGAGTCAAGAAATTTCTTGACTTGAATCGCGACTGTGAATTCCGCCCATAATACTTTTCTCTCGATAGGTAGTTCAAGATAAGAGTAGTTATTTTATTCTTATTCACTTTTTGTCTACCATGTCAAGCCACTGAACAGCGCCACAACCCTAACGTTTTGGCTGAACTCGATTCTCAAGTTATTATGATTTTCCTCATAATTGACACCTGTGTTGTTCTCCTGTCCATTTCAGACGTTGGGTTTCTTCGTAAAGGACAAAATTAAGACCTTCTTGGTTATGAATTTAATAGTAATCCCTCTGGGAGTCATCACAATCATGATAGTGAAGGCTGGAGGCGATTACTTCTTCATCTACCTTTGGCTATTCGGAATGGTTACCCTCGTGTTCCTGATGACCATCTACCCGGATTACATCGCTCCTCTGTTCGACAAGTACACGCCGCTGCCTGACGGAGAGTTGAGAACTCAGATTGAAGAGCTCGCAGCCTCAGTCAACTTTCCGCTCTACAAATTGTACCTCGTTGAAGGTAAAGATATTGATTTCTTCTAGAATTAGGACTATCTTCGTATTTTTGTTGAATCTTGTTTGTGCAACTTCCGAGTCAGCAGGACCTTGGTGAAGAGGAAGAAGGAGAAGTTGGCCTGCCCAAGGTGAGTGGAGAACAAGAGGTGTGCTCACGTTCTTCGTGACGTCATAGGAGTCCTCCAGCGCGCCTGTCTCCCTTTGCCTACCGCTTTTTCAGCTTCAACCAGCAAGTTTTGAAGAAATTTTGGGAAAATTCACGACATTTTTGGAAAAAATTGTTTCTGATTTGAAAAAAAATAACTTTTTTCTAGAATTTTTTGTTTGAAAATTCACATTTTTTGTGAAATGTCAACTTTAGTGCGGTTGAAAAGATGTGAATCCTTCAAATTCAAATTTTCAATCGAATTTAATGTTTCTGTCTTTTCAATAATACCTGCCTGTTTGTGGCTAATTTTTTAATAATAGACAAAACTTCAAAATGATCTAATTTTCACAAATTTTTAGAATTGTAGCCATTGAAATGTTTGTTTATTGTTACTCAAATTTAACAATCGCTTTAGAGCATTTCAAATCATTTGTTGCCTCGGGCAAAACTAGGAAATTATGGACTGGTTTTGATGCAGATTCATAATTTCACTCGAATTTTTCAGAGGTTTTTCATTCATTCCTTGCCTGTTTGTGCTCAATCCCTCGACCTGTGGAATAGGAACTTGAATCGTCTGAATTTTACAAATGTTTTTGAATTGAAGAAAGTTGGTTGCGTTCAACCTCAGAAACCTCGATGTAAGCAGAACTAACGGTATAATGTGCTGCGTATTTATAAATAACGTAGACCCGAGTGAAGTACCTACCAGAGATACAGCTGGTGGCGAGGCGGTCGGGACACTGGTGACGTCACGTTTCCCCCACCCAGCAGTGTGAGCACACCTCTCCTCCTCTCACCTTGAGCCTGCCGTCTCCTAGTCAGCAAAAATCACACTGATTGGCTCATCATTCGGCCCCCACCAGCGATTTTCATTTGGGATTCACTTAAAACTTATTTTCTTCCAGGTTCCAAACGTTCGGTCCACAGCAACGCTTATTTCTACGGATTCTTCAAAAATAAGCGAATCGTCCTTTTTGACACTCTTCTTAAGAACGAGAAAAACGCTGATAAAGGGTGCGAAAACCCGGAAATCTTGGCTATTTTGGGCCACGAACTTGGACACTGGAAATTCAATCATGTCACCATCAATCTCATCATCATGGAGGTTGGTATTGTTTATTAAATTGACATCAGTAATGGGGTAGTTGCATGATATTTTTTTGTATTTTTTCTGTGTAGTGAATCTCTATTGAAGTACGAATCTGCAAATAAAACTCCCAGAAACGCTTCCGAAAAATTTAGAGATTTTTTCAAAGAACGGGATTCTCGGATTCAGGCGGGAAAACCTACATACGGCTTGGAGGCTGCGGGGTGGGGGCCACGTCACGGGTGTGAAGGGGCCAAGCATGGACTAGTATCCATAGTGGACCTAGGTCCATGGCGCCAACGTTGCAACAAGAAAAACATCCAAAATATGCTTCAAAACTTTCAATTCAAATGATTAATTCAAACATGTAAAGCTTGAAAAATATATTTAAAAGTTTTTTTAATCATCACCATTATTTTGCAACTACATTTCAATGTTTCTGACTCGAATTGTCCACGATGGCAGTGATCTCAACGCACTCTATCGTGAGATTCTCGTTTAAGGATGACGTAAGAGGAGTGGCCCGCCAACACTAAAAAGTACGGTACTTCTTTATTGAAATACGGCTAAACTAAATGGAATTTCGAACTGAAAACTGGTGTAGAAACGTTTTTAAGTGCGCTAAATTCGAATCTGAAGTCAAAAACACGAAATTCCGACCCATGCAACTACCCTTAGAAAAAAAAAATCAGCGCTTCGCGCCTCGTCAGGGGGGCGTACCCCCCTGATGCTATCTACTTAACGTAAAGGCGTAAATTATGAATACATGGAACATGTTTATCCAAATTTAGAGCAGAACCTTTAGTCGTAGGTAAAATACAAAAGTTATATTATCTCCAGCAACATAATATCTAAAATGCATTAAAAAAAACTTGGCGCTTTGCGCCTCAAAAAGCCCGCGTCACCCTCCAGCGTTACCCTCCGGGCATTGCTTTAAGGCTTAAACATGTTCCATGTTAAAACTTGAATACGCGCCTGAGGAGGATGTATGATATTTTGCTTCCTCACTATCGAAGATGGAGAAGCCTCGTACTGGACTTATGCCGAATGGGATTTCAAGTATCCAAAACACTCACACTTGCCCTCAAATTTGCTCATTCTTGGTAAGACCCAGCTGTGCCTGCCGTGACCTCCATCCGCCGTGACCTCCATCCGCCAAGATCTCCAACTTAGCTTGTACTTGGGTGATGGCTCCTTAAGCTGCCCACACACTAGGGATGGGTATCGATACTCGATATTTCAAAATATCGATACTTTTATAACGATACCCATCCCTACCACACACGGGCCGACCCGACCAAGGATATCAGGAGAGGGGGTAGCCGAAAGGCGCCTCCCTCCACTGAATGGGATGGCCTTGATGGCCGTAGGGATGTCGGGATGCTCGAGCATACAGACAGCCTTGACGACCGTCCTTGACGACCCCCTCCTTGCATCCTTACTCGTGTGTGGTGCTGTTGTACAACCAGCTCCCGCGTTTTCACGCTGTTTTCGAATTTTACCACCAGACAGGAAGGATTTTTTTCCTGCTGCGTTTATTAATTGTCTTCTTCTTGTCTTAATTCTAGGTGTTTTACTCGTTATTTGACCGAGTTTTGATTCAAAACGTTGTTTTCTTAGCAGTTTATGTTTGTTGTGTCTCCTGTTTGTTTGTTGTTCCATTATGATTCAAGAAGTTGGTGTACCTACCTACGTATTTCATTGACACTTATTTCCATGTTAGTAGATACCTACGCCTATTTCGATGAATGATGAGCATTATCAATGACTGATGCATTGATTGTTGGATCAAATTGATTGGAAAAGAAAGGAAAATACATAGACACCAGTTGGCCTCTATTTTCCATAATTTATTGGTAAACTTGAAATACCAATATTCATAAACTTGGAATACCAAATACTGATTAGTAACTTGAAACAAGGTAGGTACCTAAAATTAGATAGGTGATACGTACAGAAAAAATCAAAACAAACCAATAAATAAATAAAAACATTTATTTTTGTACCTACTTAACTTTTTTCAATGAATGGAATACTTAGCCATCTCTGATAAATTTTCTTCCAATTCTTCTAAAAAAAACTGAATGACAACAATAATGCTCCAATAAAGGAAAACAGGGAAAATTTCACACCCAAATCACCTCAAACAGAAATTGACCAAAGCCCTCTCGAGATACCCAAACGATAGGTAGCTAAGTACCTGCCTAATAAAATAAAATACTAATTATTAAATTAAACATTAAATGTTTTGTAATTTTGAGGTAGGTATGCACTCATTTCACGCGCCTCTCATCTCCAACCAACTCTTCATCCTTCAACTCTTTTTCTTGGTGGTATCTTTTTAGTCTTCAAGACTCAATGATTGATAATGAAACCCACATATTTGGCATTTACTAAAAATTGAAGCCATTGCGCTATAAGATTTGAAAAACAAACGATTGAAAGCAAGGAAAGTTGAGAGCAAGAAAGAATAAGGTAAACATGGATATTACACACCGGTTAAAAAGTAATATCCATGAACCCAACTGTCGGTACGTGTGTGCTCTCCTCTCTTTCGGTCCTGATAGGTAGTGGGGCAAAGTTTTGGCTTCCCCCACTCCGAACGTGTTGGACCGTGTGTGGGCAGCTTTACAGTTCCCTCATCGAATCTAACTGTTTTTGGTACACCCAGTTATACTCAAGTTCTTACTGTATCGTTTTTCTTTTTTTTTCCAGGTGAACCTGTTCGTTCAGTTCTTGGCTTTCAGCGCTCTATTCAAGTACCAAGCTTTGTACAGTGCTTTTGGATTTGAATCTCAGCCCGTTCTCATTGGCCTCATTGTCATCATGCAGTACGTCTTCGCTCCGTACAACACGGTAAAAACTCCTTTCCTTCCAGGATATTTGCAATATTCTTCTTTATTGGCGCTACAATCCATGCGGGATCATGGCCTCCTTCAACAGTTTCTTCCATGCGTCTCGGTTCTGCGCAGTCGTCTTCCAGTCGCGTACGCCCAGAATGCTGTGAGCATCCTGTGCCACGCCATCGAGCCATCTCAACCTCGGCCTTCCCAGCCGTTGAGTCCGATGAAGCTCCTCGTTCATTATTCTTTTAGGAATCTGCTGTTGGTCCATACGAACCACATGCCCGGCCCAACGAAGCCGACCAATCCGAATAAAGTGAACCACGTCGCTTTCCCCGTATAACAGCATTATTTCGCGGTTGGTTCGTTTCCTCCAGATCGGTCCATCTCGTACGGCTCCAAAAATCCTTCGCAGAACACTACGCTCAAACCGCTGCAGCGCTGCCTCGTCATGCACGGAGAGTGTCCAGCACTCTGATCCGTATGTTAACACAGGTCTAATTAGCGTTTTGTACAGTCGCAGCTTAGTACAACGAGTGAGGAGTCTGCTCTTCATGTGCTTCAGGAGACCAAAATATGCTCGGTTTGCTGCGAGGATTCTTCTTCTTATTTCGGGTTTCATCCGATTATCTGCATTGATTTGGGTTCCCAGATATATGAATTCGTCGACCCACTCAAATCTGTGTTCACCGATGCTAATACTTTGGTCATGGTTTACTGGAGCATTGGTTCTCATGTACTTTGTCTTGTGCCGGTTTATTTCAAGTCCCATGGCAGTTGCTTCTCTGACCAAATCCCCATATGCCTCTCTTATCGCTCTTAGTGAATGACCCACAAGGTCTATATCGTCTGCATAGGTCAGCAGTTGCACTGACCGGCTGGCAATTGTGCCGCCAACCTGTATTTTGGACTTTTTTACTGCCCTCTCCAATGCCATGTTGAAGAGAAGGCACGCCAATCCATCCCCCTGCCTGAGGCCTCTGTGTGTGCTAAACTGATCGGAGCAGTCAGACTGCACCCGCACGACACAGGTTATTTCCTTCATGGTCATCCTGATTAGGCTTACTAATTTAGGTGGCACTTCCATCTCTAGGAGACCTTTGTAGAGCTCTTCTCTCAGGACATTGTCATAGGTGGACTTGAAGTCTATAAACAAGTGATGCGTCTGCAGTTTATATTCCCTTGCCCTTTCGAGCAGCATTTGCAAAGAGAATATCTGGTCGATGGTACTTTTGCCCTTCATGAACCCCGCCTGATGAACACCTATGATCCGATTAGCATGGGGTAGGAGTCTTTGAAATAAAATGTTTGAGAGGATTTTATATGCACTGGAAAGTAGCGAGATGCCTCTATAGTTGGCGCAACTGAGCACATCACCCTTCTTGTGGATGGGGTAAACAACAGTATGTGACCAGTCAGTTGGCATGGTTTCTGTCTTCCATAATATGGAGATATTATCTCAACTATCATACTGTGGAGGAATTTAATGAAGCGCTCTATTCAAGTACCAAGCTTTGTACAGTGCTTTTGGATTTGAATCTCAGCCCGTTCTCATCGGCCTCATTGTCATCATGCAGTACGTCTTCGCTCCGTACAACACGGTAAAAACTCCTTTCCTTCCTAGGTATTTGCAATATTGTGTTGTCCAAGTAATGAGCAGGGTCCGGTGTGGCCGTGGGGCGCGCGTTCTTTGGTGGTGAGATTTGTACCGACTTCTGTGGGGGTTCGAATCTTCGCCACTGGGGTCGTGCGTCCAGGGCACATCGTCCTCCTCGCCCCAACCCAGAGGGTTCGAGCAATGGGAAGCCACGAGCGAAATTAGAACCAATTCTGATCTTCCCTTCGGAAGACAGCTGATGACGTCCGCGATGCAGTGGCGTTCGAACGAAAATCCAACCTGTAGTGACAATATCTGAATATTGTTGGAAAATGTAGAAGTTATGGCTGTCTCAATTATTTCATTTGGGAGCCATGATTTTCGTAGGGGACCATCTCCACCCCAACCCGCACAGTCCCTGAAAATGTCATCTAAATCGCGTGAGAAATGTAGAAGTTATGGCTGTGACAAGAATTTCGTGACAGACAGACAGACTCGGTACCTAAATTGTTCAGGAAGGTTAAAACGTAAAACGCGAGCGGAAATTTTGATTTTGGAGAAACTTTTGTTTTCAACCTTGAAAAGTGAAAACAGCTTCCGCTACCTTGGTAGACTCGGAAACAATAAAATTAAAGAAGTTTTTATTTTTTGTTCATAAAATAAACCATAAAGTTCAAAATACACTATCTCTAATAAGAAATATAACGCTTAAGGATGTCTCAGTCGGTCGCCATTTGTTCCTCGTTCAGGGTCAGTATTTCACGAAATTGAAGGCCGAAATTGGAAAAACCGTTTATTCAGTAGTTTTTCCCATTTTTCTTTGGCAATTATTGTTCGATTTTGATGATTCCGGCGGCAATCTTTCAGTTTTTCAATTCCCTAGGGCCGTGCACTAATGAGTTTATAAAAATCCTTGAAAATTTCAAATTTAGGTACAACTTAGGTACAACTAGGTATTTAGGTACAACTTTTAAGTTTTTACGCCTTCAATTTCGTGAAGTACTGACCCGGAACGAGGAATGAACGGCGACCGACTGAGACCCCCATAATGGCAGTCCCAATTTTATGAATAAAAGCGTGTTACATGTAGCATCTTCTTTTTGGTTTATTATTTTCAATAATAAACCTTTGGAATCGACGAAGAAAAAAATTTTTAACACCCCTCAAAATTTGATGGTTTACATTTCAAGGTATGTAGAATCCAAAAATCGAATACAAATGTGCACTTTCCCCACTTAGCATTGACCGATTTTGATGAAATTTGGTATGTAGGCTCCATTTGGGGTCTAGTTGTGTTCCGAAGATTTTGGTTGATGTAGGTCACTTCTAAGGGTTCCAAAATGAATTTTGACAACGCCCTAACTCAAAAAATTTTGATATAGAGGCATTGTTTTTCCTTCAATTTAAGATTCTATAGAATTTTTAGAATTTTTTGAGAGCTCTGTAAGACAAACCGTTCGCTCACTATGATAATTTAAGGGTTGGACGTTCGATAAATCAGAAACACGCGTGTGAATCGCAAAAGAGGCCTAATCTCCGTTCAAATTTTAACTGACCGAAATGCAATCGATGTTTTTCTTCATGTTGGATGGTTGATGGCTTTGCAGACGAGTGATTTGTATAGAAAAATAATAACCCATTGTGTAATAATTTGCAGCGTTTTTCTTTTCCTATCACAAAGTAACTCGCTTATATTTACAAAACGGCCCTGAGGCCATCATTCCTTGACTTGCACTTGTCCGTGGCGAGAGAGAGTACAAGCTGACCGAGAATTTTTCGCATTTTTCGTGTTATTTGAAGTTTGTTTATTAGATTCTTCTGTTCCCTTCCGAGGGTTCCCTTATAGATAAAAGGGGTTACACTTAGCTACCGATATCCGTGCACATTTTTTGTGGCAAAAAAAGTGTCGCGAAAAACTCCTCAACCCCCAGCCAAAAGTTGTATTCATGTCGAAAAAACTTGTTTTTTCTAAGTGTTTTTCTTATAATGGGGTAGTTGCATGATATTTTTTTGTATTTTTTCTGTGTAGAGAATCTCTATTGAAGTACGAATCTGCAAATAAAACTCCCGGAAACGCTTCCTAAAAATTTAGAGATTTTTTCAAAGAACGGGATTCTCGGATTCAGGCGGGAAAACCTACACATGGCTTGGACGCTGCGGGGTGGGGGCTACGTCACGGGTGTGAAGGGGGCCAAGCGACCACTACACCACTGTTACCCTGACGCAAGGTTATCGACCGGGGGTACTGTGCCGGGGGGTCCTTTGATAGCAATCCTCTGTTTGTTTACGTTCGTTTGAGGTGCTATCATACTGAATTTTGCTAGCAGCGCAATCGTAACATGTTGCATCTAAGATTTCGTTTCCTTCTGGCATTCCCTCCACTGTAACTGAAACCTTATATGGTTGTGAAGAAACGCAGTGTTCTGGTGATACTCGAGCCACAACCTCGCAAATTTGCTAGATTCTTCTAAGTTGGACATAACCAACATCCTTTTATTTAACAATTTACTAACACTCATTGGTACTACCTTGTACAGGATAATGACACTACGATGAAACTTCCAATAAATGAGCAACCATTTGGATAAAGAAGTACTACACTCAAGAAAACAACTGATCTTTTACTTTCTACAAAAGTGTCAACTTACCTTCATTCTTGGCTCCTCTTATTTCGGCGCTGACGAACTTTTTATTGACGTAAAAATCGTACAACATGCCAATATCGATATACGGAATATTTCCCAGGGAAGCTACCTCGAAATTCTAGTCGATCTCTCTAGTTCTCTCCTTTTTGCCATATTGACATTTTATTTCAATACTTTGGCACATAAACGAAAAAACTTACGGTTGGTTTTCTGATGATTTCTACTTACAACCAAGTCGTTCCTACCTAACTTTATCTTCGTCATTCGCGTTCGTAGAAAAATCGTTCACCATTCGTTGGAAAGCCCTAAATATTTGCATAAATTATATGCTGCCAAAACCGCTGTACTTACGGAAGAAACTGAGATATACCCCTGAGTTAAAAGAACTGTCAACAACATTCTAAAGCAGATTATCGGGTAGGTAGCGGGAAAAAATGAAGACATGTGTTGCAGACTCGTATGCAAGCGTTTATTAAAAGCTTCTTGAAACTTTACAGAGAACATTATCTTTTCCAAACCAATCAACTAATAAATTAGGGTAAATACCATTATAAACTATGGTACGAACTCAGACTGCACTCAACTCAGACCGCACCACCAGAAATGTGTCCATTGATAACGTGATAACATGACCGTAAAAGTAACGCGAGGTTTCAGCGCCAACGCAACAACAAGAAAAATAACCAAAATGTTCTTCAAAACTTTCAATTTAACCCTTTAGCGGGCAAAACTCGGGCGTCATGGGAAAAATTTTTTTTCCGATCTAGTCGGGTCTTTATGGATCTATTAACAATATTTCAGCCTTTTTTTTTTTCAAAAAAAATGGTTCACGCGCCATAAAATGGCATGGTACAGCATGTGTACCAAGGACCACCAGGTACACTTTTCGGCCATAATGTTCCTTGGTACAACATTTGTACCAGTAAAAGGTAAGTGTAAAAGGTTCCTTAATCAGGGAATGATCGTAATTTGAGTTTATTCTTGATGATCTTAGTTTCAATCAATATAAAACAGATGACAAATTCGACAGCAAACAACATTTCAATAGGACTTGTTGCGTAGGCATGCGACGCGTACAATCTCCAGTGAGAAATCATGGGGTGCACTTTTCAGCCATGATGTTCCTTGGTACAACATTTGTACCAGTAAAAGGTAATCAGGGAACGATCGCAATTTTAGTTTATTCTTGATGATCGTACTTTCAATCAATATAAAACAGATGACAAATTCGAAAGCAAACAACATTTCAATAGGACTTGTTGCGTAGGCATGCGACGCGTACAATCTCCAGTGAGAAATCATGGGGCGCCTGCCCCGAAAAACTTCAATAACATCGTTGCGAGTACAAAATTCCAGTGTTATGCTTTCATTATGGATACTTGAATAGCTATAGAAAAATTACGTCCCTCGAATAGAAGACGAAATTCATCCGTGTGGATGTCACCGCGTAGTGTTTTGGTTTGAATAAAAAACAACAGCAAAAAAACTTCGTCGTTCGCGTTCCTTGGTACAACAGTTGTACCGCAAAACACCCACTTTTGCAATATTCGACATCTAGGCGGAGCTAAGAGATTCTACCATTTTTCCCATGATGCTGCACCCTATTGAGAAGGAATGGAACGAAAAACGCGCCAGAATTCAAGCTACTTCTAGCTTGGTACAACAGTTGTACCAAGGAACGCTAAAGGGTTAAACGATTAATTCAAACATGTAAAGCTTGAAAAATATATTTCAAAGTTTTTTTAATCATCACCATTATTTTGCAAGTATATTTCAATGTTTCTGACTCGAATTGTCCTCGATGGCAGTGATCTCAACGCACTCTATCGTGAGATTCTCGTTTAGGGATGACGTAAGAGGAGTGGCCCGCCAACACTAAAAAGTACGGCACTTCTTTATTGAAATACGGCTAAACTAAGTGGAATTTCTAACTGAAAACAGGTACAGATACGTTTTTAAGTGCGCTAAATTCGAATCCGAAGCCAAAAACACGAAATTCCGACCCATGCAACTACCCCATTGTTTAATATTTGCATCGTTCAATTGAGTATTTACATTTTTTTTTTTTTTTTTGCAGGTAATGAATTTCTGTCTGACCAGTTTGAGTCGCAAAATGGAGTTCCAGGCCGACGAGTTCGCCAAATCCTTAGGGAAAGCCAGCTACCTGAAGAAGGCTCTCGTCAAACTGCACAAAGACAACCTGAGCTTCCCCATCTACGACTGGCTGTACTCCGCTTGGCACCACTCGCACCCAACACTTCTCCAGAGGTTGGAAGAGCTGGACAACAACAAACAAGACTGAACCCACTTTTACCATTCAAGACCTCTCAGCCGGCACCAGCGCTGGTCACTTTTCTCACGATTTTACACAATATGTTTTTCCCGTTTTTGTCTCGCTCGCTAAGCACGTTCATAAAATGGAACTCCCCTTCAAACGATCCTAGATTGTATTTCTTTCGTAAGAGAAGTTTTTTTTTCCATGTACGAATTAGTGGAGGCTTCGAGCATTTACTTACACAGGGTGTCCGCCATTGAGATGAACCAAACTTCAAGGATTCATTTTACAACTAATTTGCAACAAAAAAGGTCTCTTAGCAATTTTTTGTTAACCCACTCAAAACGGGTTTTTTCGAGTTTTCAACCTCACAGCACTGAGACGGTCATAACTCCCTTATTTCTCAGTCTAATTCAAATCTGATTGCACCGTTGGAAAGAGCGTTGAATTTCCTACCCATTTTGTGGAAACCCCAATTTTTGAAAATCATTTGCAAACGTCTGTTGGTCAAAGTCGAAATTTATAATTTTTTTCGAAAACTACAAATTTTTAGGTTTATTGTTTGCCCGTAATAAATAGCGTTATCGTGGGCACTGGGAGGTCCAATTAGGGTTAATGAATGACGAAGTCACTTTTTAAGGAGGAAATCGTCGATTTTCCGTGGAATCGGTTCCTTCACGAATTATTTGTCCCCAGTGAAGCTAGACACAATTATAAATTTCACATTTTTTTTCACACTTCTTTGGGATTGATTTACCCTTCATAAGAGAAAATCGATGATTTCCATCTCAAAAAGTGACTTTCTCAGTTCGGACTGGGACACCCTGAATACCTTTTCGTGGATGTATATTTTCTTTACATGATCTTGTCATGGTTTGTCATTTATATCTAATCTCTAAGATGTGAAGGTGAATAATGTTGGACTGGATTCCTCGAAAGTCGTGCATTCGTCTGACTAGCGTTGGGCCTCTCAACTGGGTATGTCGGCAGGTGTGCGCTCTGATGGCGCCACAGAGCACTGATGCTTCGCCTCGCCATATCCCCAAGGCCCTGAAGTTCAGTTAGCTGGCCGTGGAGTAGGTTGGCGCGGATAACTCAATTCGTTATCGATTTCGCTTAAATAATGTAATTACTGCGTATTTCGTGGTGACATAACTGAATTATCATTCTTTTCGTGGAATGGTGGTTTACCGTCATCCGCCACTCACGAAAGACTGCACGCCCACAATGAAAGGTGATTTTCACGATGTGATTCATTTAGAAATCTCAGTTCAGAGCGTGGGGATTGTAGAGTTGGGCTATCGATTTCCAATTTTTCTAGAAATCGATTCTTCTTGCAAAAATCGATTTTTGATAGGATAAAATCGAGAATCGATACTTTTATCCGATTTTTCCCAAAATCCGGTTAGAGGGATCCGAATTTTAAAAAATTGGGTTTTAGCCAAATTTGAAAATTATTGTTCTCCTTGAAACATTTTCTTTCTCCTATTTGTAATGAGGGATGGTTTTCTGAATTGACTGAATCGGCTTCGAAGAATCGATTTTCAAAAAATCTTTTGGAGGAGGAAACCCAACAATTTTTTCAATATCGAGTTTATGATTGTCCAATTGCCGCGTCGCTGTTGTTTTGGTCTTCAGCTGTTACTTATTGGTTTTCCTCTAGCTACTCTGTGGTTTTGGTTCAGTTTCATGTTTCAGTAGGTGTTTTGTTGATTTTGAACTTTTCATGTATTATGGTGAAGGGAAAACGAAGCCGACATCGAGCATAGTGTGGGTTCATTTTGAAAAAAGTGGAGCAGCTGAGTGTCATCACTGAGATAAAACATTCAAAACGTGCGGAAACACACCCAACTGAATGCCCATTTAAAAAGGCAACACCCATCTTTGTGAGTGGGGCAGAAAAACCACCTTCAAAATCTAATTAATAAGGAAATAATTAATTACCAAGTTTGATTTAAAAAAAAGGGAACATTGCTTGAAAACCCCGATTTTTGCAAAGATCGATGCTTGAGAGGAACGATTTTTTGGGACTCGATCCTTTGAAGCCGATTCTGAATTGATTTAATGAAATCTTTTATACCCATTGTCCATCCCTAGGGGATTGGAACTGAAAACGACGCCTTGCTATGCTAAGGGCTATCAGTAACCACTGGCGCCCGAGTGGAAGAAACATGAACTAATGCTGCCAGTGCGGTTTGGACGTTCGTTTGTCAGATGTAACCCAAACGCACAATCACCTCATGTTTACCAACTGCGACTCTGTTACTTGCCACCAATGCGTCCAGTTTCTATCTATTTATGTTCATAAATTTGTATATTTAGTTTTGCAGGTTATATCACAGCATTTTCACGTCAAATTGGAGGTTTTACACATCAATTCGGGGATTTTACGCATCAATTTGGAGGTTTTTCATTTCAAATTGTAGGATGACAGAAAAACATGAAAGCAGTAAAGTAAACGCATGAAACGTAGCATTCAACAAACATGATGAACAGAAAAGAATGGCATTTGGAAGGTACGGACGGAATGTCTTCCTCGTGTTGCACGGAGTAGGTATTCCCAGAAGCACCAGGGGCCTATTTTTTGAAAGCACTTTTCAACTCTACACTCTTCACTTTTCAATTTCGAAAATAGGAAAAGTGAAAAGTAATTATGTTTTTTGATACCAATCGAAGTATGCAGTTTTCTGTTTTTTCAACAAAGATCATTACCGCACTTTTCACTTTGCTCTTCATGATTCGTCTTCTGTTTTTTGTACCTTGATTTCGAAAAGAGCAGAGATGCAGAGTGAAAAGCGAAAAGCGAGGAAAACTCTGCAAAAAGTAGCTCCTTTTGTTTTTTAAACCTCGCTCTCTTGAAAAGTTTAGTTGTTTACTTTTCAACTTTTCAAAATATTTTGCAAAGACTTTTTTCTCTTTGCAGTTGTCCTTTTCAACTTACTGAGCTTAACTTACAGCTTAATTAGAGATTTTTGTGCAAGTTTTCAGTAAAGTTTTTTCAGTGCTACATTTATTTTTTATTTTTTATTTTTTTTTTTTTGCGTTGAAAACGATGTTACGCCGAAATATCTTGGGTTTGAGGGACGATGCGTTGGATGAAGAGGTTGGGCAAGACGAAATTATGCCAAGGCCTAGGCAATTACGTGAGCGAATTAATTTTGAAGGCATAACTAATAATTTTAAAGAAATGTTTCGTTTGTCACCATGTCAAGTCAACTTTGTTCTCGACGTCATTGGTCCGAAATTGCAAAAACGCACTAAGCGTAGTTTGGCCCTGTCAATTGACAATTTTTACAATCGTCAACGAAGTAGTAAATGCTGTAGTCGACAATTTATTTAGACAAGAGGTTAGGTGGCCAGACACTACTGTTGTCATTGCTGATAATTTTTTTCGAATTGGCGGTTTTCCGTGCGTGGCTGGGTGTGTCGACAGACGAAACACTTCGATGACTGTTTGAAACATGTAGATTGTAGATTGTACCTGAATCCGCGGATCAGGGTGAGGGGAGCCCAAAAGCACAGAGGCCTGGTGGCTTATTGTGCTTCTCCGCAGATTCTATTGTCTAGTCAAACAGTCCCAGCCCTTTAGTAAGGGCCAGTAGTGGTTTGGCTAGGTTAGTGCAGGAGAATGCCTCCATGGGTGTGGGTGACCCAAAAAGTTGGAACCTGCGGGTTGATAGAGCTTGGCAATCAAAAATTATGTGGGAGGCTTTTTCTTCGGCCTCTCCACACAGCCTGCAGAGGGTTATATTCTGGTTCACCCCAATGCGGTTGAGATGGAATCGGAGTGGGGTGAAGCCTGTTACCAGACCAACCACTAGCCTGACTTCCCTGCGGCTTAGCCGCAGCAGCTCCTCAGAGGCGCTGGGGTTAGGTTTGGCCACCATGCGCTTACTTAGAGCATGTCCTCCCAGGTTTGACCATCTTCTTGTGGTTTGGTTTGTGACCCACCGATTTATGGTCGCCCTGAAGGAGGATTTGGGAATGCCGACATCCGGCTCCGGACCAATGAACGGAGTCAGTGAGCCTTTTCTGGCCAGCGCATCAGCATTCTCGTTTCCCATTACCCCACTATGCCCCGCCACCCACTCCAGGGAAACCCTGTTGCGTTGTGACAGGGAGCAGAGGTTATGGTAACAATCCCACACTAACTTAGAGTTAATGGTGGAAAACATGTTTGAAACATTTGAAACATGTACCTACCTAACCTGTTGAATGAGGAGAATGGGAAAACAAGATGGTGGGCGTCGTAATTTGGAAAAGTTCTCTGCAAAATAACTCACGCCAAGTCCTTTTTCGAAAAGAGCCTTTGAATGTTTAAAAACCACTCCAGCTTTTCGCTTTTCACTTTTCAACGAAATAAATGAAAAGTGAAAAGCTGGAGTGAAGAGTTCGTCCAAAAACCCAAGTGGCGCCTCTCTTCACTTTTCAACTCTACGACTTCCTAGTTTTCACTTTTCCAAAATTTGATATGAAAAAACGGAAATCTGATCGAAGAGTGCAAAGTGAAAAGTGTACAGTTGAAAAGTGCTTTCAAAAAATAGGCCCCAGGTATTTTTGCCTTTAAATGGATGTGATACGAACCATTTCCGTCATCCTCTTACTTTAAATGGAAAACCTCCAATTTGACGTGAAAATGCTGTAATTTGTTTTCCCCTATTCTGAATGGTTGAGGTGTAAGATATTTATTGTGTACTTCATCAAATAATGTGACGAAGAATTTCTTGAATAAACTTTGGCTGTGGATATGAAAACTTCCAAGTGATTTCCCCCCTTAATCAGGCATTTTACACAAGTTATCACAGTGTAGTTTCAGATTAGCTATTTTGAAACGACGATTATTTCTACCCAAAATATGTTTTTATTTATGGCGTGCACACTGCGTCTTTCAGAGGAGTTTCATTTAAAAATAAATAAAAAAGTCTGCCAAGTGGGTGTGGCACGTAGCTTCCTCGTATCCATAACCCGATTGTTCAGATGATCCGATACATAGTCGTTAACCTCAAAACCTTCCGCTACCCTCATAGGGGACCATCTACACGCTAATCTGAACAATCCTGGGAAATTTCGTCGAAATCGGATGGAAAATGTAAGAGTTATGGCTGTGACAAGGAATTCACGTTTGCGCATGCGCAGCAACTACTATTAGTCTGGGGGAGGTGATTTCATAGGGGACCATCTACACACCAATCCGCACAACCCTGAGAATTTCATCGAAATCGGATGAGAAATGTAGAAGTTATGGCTGTGGCAAGGATTTCATGACAGACAGACAGACACGGAACCAAAATTGTTCAGGAAGGTCTGAAACGTAAAACGCGAGTGGAAATTTCGATTTTGGAGAACTTTTTTTCAACCTTGAAAAGTGAAAACACGGCTTCCGCTACCTTGGTAGACTCAAAAACGCTGCAAATTATTACAAGAACGTTTATTATTTATCCATACAGATCACTCGTGTGCAAAGAACTCGGCTTTGCCATTGTCACCACCTACTGCTTCTGAGTCTACCGAGGTAGCGGAAGCCGTGTTTTCACTTTTCAAGGTTGAAAAAATGTTCTCCAAAATCGAAATTTCCACTCGCGTTTTACGTTTCAGACCTTCCTGAACAATTTTGGTTCCGTGTCTGTCTGTCTGTCATGAAATCCTTGTACCGGGCAAACCTATTTCCATGAAATTTTCAAGGATTATGCGGATTGTGGTGAAGATGGTCCCCTATGAAAATCATTACTCCCGGACTGATAGTAGCTAATAAACTTGAATTTCCTTCCAACAGTCATATTTTCTACATTTTCTCCCCGAATGGGGTAGTTGCATGATATTTTTTTGTATTTTTTCTGTGTAGAGAATCTCTATTGAAGTACGAATCTGCAAATAAAACTCCCAGAAACGGTTCCTAAAAATTTAGAGATTTTTTCAAAGAACGGGATTCTCGGATTCAGGCGGGAAAACCTACACACGGCTTGGAGGCTGCGGGGTGGGGGCTACGTCACGGGTGTGAAGGGGGCCAAGCATGGACTAGTATCCATAGTGGACCTAGGTCCATGGCGCCAACGTTGCAACAAGAAAAACATCCAAAATATGCTTCAAAACTTTCAATTCAAACGAGTAATTCAAACATGTAAAGCTTGAAAAAATATATTTCGAAGTTTTTTTAACCATCACTATTATTTTGCAACTATATTTCAACGTTTCTGACTCGAATTGTCCACGATGGCAGTGATCTCAACGCACTCTATCGTGAGATTCTCGTTTAGGGATGACGTAAGAGGAGTGGCCCGCCAACACTAAAAAGTACGGCACTTCTTTATTGAAATACGGCTAAACTAAATGGAATTTCGAACTGAAAATTGGTGCAGACACGTTTTTAAGTGCGCTAAATTCGAATCTGAAGTCAAAAACACGAAATTCCGACCCATGCAACTACCCCATTGTGTGACATCTTCAGATATTGTGCGGGTTGACGTGACCCTGAGGAGTGCAAGGTACTTGGAGATTTTTGTTTTGAGAGTTCATTAGGGTTACAGTGGGAAAACTTCTGCCAAGTGGGTGAGGCACATAGCTTCCTCGTATCCATAACCCGACTGTTCAGATGATCCGATCATCAAAACATCAATCTCTAAGTGCCACACTCATTGGGGACCATCTACACGTCAACCCGCCTAAAAATGTCATCGAAATCGTACTTGAAGGGGGTTTCAGTCCGTTGCCTACTATTTCGCGATATTGAAGGGGCAAAAACTTGAAACGTTGCACCTAAATTTGAATTTTATAGGATCACAGAAATTCATCAGTGCACGGGCCAAGGGAATTGAAAACTGAAATACTGCTGCAGGAATCATCAAAATCGAACAATAATTGCCAGAGAAAAACGCTGCAAATTATTACACAACGGTTTATTATTTTTACATAGATCACTCGTCTACAAAATCACCAACCATCCAATATGAAGAAAAAAAGAAAAAAAATCAAAATCACCAATTATCGATCGCATTTCGGTCAGCTAAAATTTGAACGGAGATTAGACCTCTTTTGCGATTCACACTCGTGTTTTGATTTTTATATATATATATATTTCAATGTAAACCCTTAAATTTTCGTAGGGAGCGAACGGTTTGTCCTACAGAGCTCCGCGTGGTCTCAAAAAATTCTAAAAATTCCATAGAATTTTAAATTGAAGGAAAAACAATACCTTTATATCGAAATTTTTTGAGTTAGGGCGTTTTCAAAATTTCAAAATTGATTTTGGAACCCTTAGGAGTGACCTACATCAACCAAAAGCTTCGGGGCACAACTAGACCCCAAATGGAGCCTACATACCAAATTTCATCAAAATCGGTCAATGCTAAGTGGGGAAAGTGCCGCGTACGGCGGACGGACGACCAAATTTTTATTCGATTTTTGGATTCTACGTACCTTGAAACGTAAACCATCAAATTTTGAGGGGGTGTTAAAAATTTTTTTTTTCTTGGTCGATTCCAAAGGTTCATTATTGAAAATAATAAACCAAAATGGGAAAAACTACTGAATAAACGGTTCATCATATTATTATCTAAAATCCTTGAAAATTTCAAATTTAGGTACAACTCTTCAAGTTTTTGCTCATTCAATTTCGTGAAATACTGACCCGGAACGAGGAACGAACAGCGACCGACTGAGACCTCCTTAACTTCGTATACCTAGTTTTGCCTGGTACAAGGATTTCATGACAGACACGGAACCAAAATTTTTCAGGTAAAAAATTTAAGTGGAAATTTTGATTCTGGAGAACATTTTTTTTTCAACCTTGAAAAGTGAAAACAAAGCTTCCGCTACCTCGGCAGACTCGGAAGCAGAAACATCGATTATTCCGATTAATCGATAACCTACCTTGTATTTCACACAAGCACTTCATCCTAGAGGTGTGTCGGTACAGCTGTACCGGGACTGTGGAACCGAGTATCAGGTTGGAACGGTTCCACGCAGTGACAAAAACTCGACCCTTACCGGTCCAGTTCCACGGACTGATAAGATATCTTGAACTGGCTCTGGACCGGGAAGAGAATCTTTTCCATCGGTCCAGTTCCATCCTCACCAATCACAATGATCTGATCAATCATCTCATCAATCTGATCATTCTGATTAGTGAGGATGGAACTGGACCGGTGAGGATGGAACCGGACCGATAAGATATCATAGAGAATGGTTCAATGGCTCTGGACCAGGAAGGGTTTTGGACCGGTAAGCATGGATCTTGTTCTCAGTTCTGTTCCATGTTGTACCTGGAAGCGCCGTTACTACTTCCATGGACTGAGAATGGTTCATGGAATGGCTCTGGACCGGGAAGGGTTTTGGACTGGTAAGCATGGATCTTGTTCTCAGTTCTGTTCCATGTTGTACCTGGAAGCACCGTTACTACTTCCATGGACTGAGAATGGTTCATGGAATGGCTCTTGAGCGGGAAGTTATCTTCTGGACTGGTTAGCATGGAAGTTGTCTCCAGTATTATTAATTTATTATTGTCATTTTAAGTTCTTAAACTGCAACATCATTATTCTTTCCTCCAATTGTTTGGTAACTATTATTTATGATAAATTGCCTCTTATTAACACTTGTTCAAATTCCTTCCTTTTAGCAAATTGTCAAGGAAAATGATGCTATTGTATTGCAAGTGTTATAGTATTATTATGTTGGCCAACCTGGTGACCAACCATGCTTGAGATCATAAGCATGGAAGAAGGACGATAGGGATTTGACTGCCTGCTTCATCCATGCCATGTGAGTGGGATTTGATCGCCTGTATCGGTAATGGAACTGTACCGGTAATTTGGAACGGTTACATCTTTGTCACTGTAACCGTTGGAACCGTTCCAGGGAAATATCTGGACCAACACACCCCTACTTCATCCAATAAATTGGCAACATGAAAAGGAATTGACAAAAAAATAATTAAATGAAACCTAATAACCATTTTTGAAGGATTTTATTTTCCTTAATCATATAAATAGTAATCATAAAGTTATTTAATTTAAAATAAATAATAATTAATAAAAGTAGATTAGTTGAACTGATCTTAAAGAGAATTGTAAAAGTCCAACCAAAATTTGCAATCTGATGCTGTTTAAAACGCGCTTCACTACAACTAACAATTAGAATTATGACGACGAGCGTCTCATGAAATTATATTTACATAAATGATACATCATTTTTAAATAGAACTATTTACAGTGATATTTATAAAAGTAAAATTGTAGCTTTTGCTGCTGGAGCTACGTCATACGGAATACCTACTTCGCAACATGGAAATGGTGAACGACGATTCGGAGTCAATGTTTTGCGTTCGAGAGATGAGTCGATATTTCCTCTTCTAAGCTAATAGTTTTATTTCGCTGGAACATTCGTGAGGTTCAACACCACATTGTCTTCCTGAAACAACAAACGCACAGATTTATAAGCATCCTATGGCGGAGTAGATACGGAGGAGGATCAAATGAACCCATTTTTAGGACGTCCCACAGTAAGACTTGGGCGTCCTTACGCGATCGATCTGGGGTGAAGGAGGACAACACTCAACAGAAAAAAAAAATAACCACCCAGTAATCCGTTTTAGACCATTCTGAATCCAAATCCGCGAAAAAAAACCATAGGTGTTGTTGCATCATAAGTTATAGTTTGTTGTTAAGTTATTACGCAATCATATTGAGCATCATAGTTTCATGAAATACATTCATTCTCACATCAAATCTCGTCTAATCAATATTACTCTAGAGAGATATTTCATTGGCGAACGAGGAGAAAAGTTGATTAGGTATGAGTAGTAGAAGAAGAGGTCGGGGGTCACGTCAAGAGGACGTACCTGAGGATCATGGCACAGGAGGAGATGACCATCCTGACGTAAGATCGTTGAATAGAATTAAGATCGACATAAGGCCGTTCAATCCTGAAAATCAAACTTGGGAGTACTATCTACCCTATTTTGAATTAGAATTGAAGATAGCTAGGATTACAGGTGAGGAAGATCGGAGGGATTTGTTGCTCACGAAAATAGGTGATCAAGCATTCAAAATGTTGATAGATTATTTTAGACCAGCCTCGGTAACAGAACAATCATATCACGAATTGATTGGAGTCATCAATAAATTTTACAATAAACACTACACTGTTACAACAGATCGAGTCACATTTGCCAAGCGAAGTAGGTCAGAAGAAGAAGATGTTGGAAAGTTTATCAACGACCTAAGAGCGTTAGCTGGCAAATGTCAATTCGGCGCATCCCTAGAAGAGCGCGCGAGAGATCAAATCATCGTAGGTATCAATGAAAGTACGTGGCAATGTGAATTTTTAAAAGCTTTCCCCAGCAATGACCATACATTAGCAGAAGTTGAATCTTTGGCTATTCGCCTTGAAAGAGGTAGGTTAGAGCAGAAACGGTTGGAGAACATGATGGAGAAGAAGCTTACGATCAACAAAATTAAGGAAAACCAAAATGCCCATAAACATTCAGATGCTAAATACGTACTGATAAGAGGGCAACACTGTTTTAAGTGTGGAAGAAAAGTCCACAGGGACAGCAGTACATGCCCTGCATTGAATAAGACTTGTAATGTGTGTGAGGGAAAAAACCATTTTTCTCTAGTTTGTTTCAAGCATGGCAGAGCGAAAGTCCTTCCTGAGAAAAAGGGGAAGAGGAGGATCGTGAACAGGATTCAGAAACAAGATAGGAACGAAAACAGTTCAACATCTGAAAGTGACTCTGGATCAGAGTTGGGCATTCGGCAACTGGCACGAACAGGCACTAAGGTAATGTTGTCAGTGAGTCTCAATGGATGCAAGATAAAAACGCTGCAAATCATTGCTCAAAGGTTTATTATTTTCTGTATAGATCACCCTTCTGTATAGATCACTGGTTCTCCATCAATAGCACCTACCACCATCTGTATTCTCCATTGACCCGCCCTCTCAAATTTCAGCTTCCTGCGTTCAACAGATGAGAAAATGGCCTTGGAGCTCACTCAGCTGATCAGTGACCACTCATGCGCCTTCAGCATTCTCCATTGACCCGCCCTCTCAAATTTCAGGTTCCTGCGTTCAACAGGAGAGGAAATGGCCTTGGAGCTCACGCAGCTGATCAGTGACCACTCATGCGCCTTCAGCATTCTCCATTGACCCGCCCTCTCAAATTTCAGGTTCCTGCGTTCAACAGGAGAGGAAATGGCCTTGGAGCTCACTCAGCTGATCAGTTACCACTCAGGCGCCTTCAGCATTCTCCTTTGACCCTGCCTCTAACATTTCAGCTTCCTGCGTTCAACAGGAGAGGAAATGGCCTTGGAGCTCACTCAACTGATCAGTGACCACTCAGGCGCCTTCAGCATTCTCCATTGACCCGCCCTCTCAAATTTCAGGTTCCTGCGTTCAACAGGAGAGGAAATGGCCTTGGAGCTCACTCAGCTGATCAGTTACCACTCAGGCGCCTTCAGCAATCTCCATTGACCCTGCCTCTCAAATTTCAGGTTCCTGCGTTCAACAGGAGAGAAAATGGCCTTGGAGCTCACTCAGCTGATCAGTGACCACTCAGGAACCTTCAGCAATCTCCATTGACCCGCCCTCTAAAATTTCAGCTTCCTGCGTTCAACAGGAGAGGAAATGGCCTTGGAGCTCACGCAGCTGATCAGTGACCACTCAGGAACCTTCAGCATTCTCAATTGACCCGCCCTCTCAAATTTCAGGTTCCTGCGTTCAACAGGAGAGGAAATGGCCTTGGAGCTCACTCAGCTGATCAGTGACCACTCAGGCGCCTTCAGTATTCTCCATTGACTTTTGATTATGGAAATTTGATTACTGGTTACGCAGAAGGCAAAACTGTATACAAATCGAAGAAATGAACAGCGATCGCATTTTAGTCAGGAAACATTTCAACGGAGATTAGACCTCTTTTGCGATTCACACTCATGATTCTGTTTTATCGAAGGAAAACCTTCAAGTACTCGTAGGGACTGAACGGTTTGCCCTACAGAGCTCCGGGTGGTCTCAAAAATTTTTTAAAATTCAGTACTATTTAAAATTAGTGAAAAAACGATACCTTTATTTCGAGAGTTTTCGAGCTAGGGCATTCTTGAAAATTTCAACCCTTAATTTTCACCCCTTAGAAGTGACCTACATCAACCAAAAGCTTCGCGGCACAACTAGACCTCAAATGGAGCCCATATACCAAATTTCATCGAAATCGGTCCATGGTAACTAAGAAAAGTGCCGCGTACGGCGTACGGCGGACGGACGGAAATTTTTTTATTCGATTTTCGGATTCTACGTACCTTGAAACGTAAAACATCAAATTTTGAGGGGGGGTTAAATTTTTTTTTTTCTTGCTCGATTCCAAAGGCTTATTATTGAAAATAATAAACCAAAATGTTATATGATCCTGGAGCTCATCACTCCGTAATCAGCAAAAGAGTGTGGCAACAAATTGGTATGTATGGTTGACACCATACCCGAACTTAATAGCTTACACTAACTTGGAGGTAACAACACTAGGGATGACAAGAGTACGAATAACTGCATTTGGACGAGAATATAAGCTACCACTAATAGTTGTTGAGAAGCATGACATTCCTTTGTTTGGGTTGGATTGGGTTTTGAAATTTAAACTCCCTCTACCACCAGGAGCCAAAGTTTGCGCCACCAAGATGGGAACGTCTTGTAGGTGTGGGTGAAACGGCGAAGAGAGGACAAGACGTTTTCAGAAGCCACAGTGAAGAAGAAAATGGGACCTTTATCGTATGTCGTCGTCATTGATGGAGTGGAGCGTCGGGTACATGCTGATCACATGCGAAAGGCACAAGGTTCCTAAAGGGGGAGGAGATGTTGCATCATAAGTTATAGTTTGTTGTTAAGTTATTACGCAATCATATTGAGCATCATAGTTTCATGAAATACATTCATTCTCACATCAAATCTCGTCTAATCAATATTACTCTAGAGAGATATTTCAGGTGTATGTCTGTGTCTAACAAAATCTTGTGTACTCTGCCCAGGCCTTAGTTCTCAACCGATTTTCCTCGTTCTTTTTTTGTTCGACGCGGAAAACTATCTAGTTGTGCACTACAGCGCCGGAATTTCGAATTTTGCTTTTTAAGGGGGGGAAAGAGAGGGTTAATACTTAAAAAACGTACGTTTCGGGCATAATCTTGTAAACTCTGCCCAGGCCTCAATTTCCAACCGATTTGCGTGTTTCTTTTTTTGTTTGACTCAAATAACTTCCGAGTTGTACATGATTTCACCAGAGTATCAAAATTCTCAAGACGAGGGGATGGGTGGGGGTTAATATTCACAAAATATCAGATTTTTCAATATTTTGGTCCCTTTACTGCTTACTAATTGTACCCAAGCTTTGAAATTGAGGAAAAATTCTCATTATACCTTAGGATTTGCAAGAATTACTTTCTGTACCACCATGGAAATAAAAGTGGTGCCAGGACACCATAAACCGCATATTTCTTGGGTTTTTTGGTGTTTCACCTTGAATACGGATGTGACATTCGATTTACTGCCTACTGAAACTAATACATGAAAGTTCAATGTTACGACGTATTTTCGCTTTGGTGCCAGACTGGCACCATTGGTGGTGGTAGGGGGGGGGGGTGAACTCGAATTCGCATGTTGGGTATCGTAGATCATGGATTTTAAAATGCTCTTCAGATTCGAGGCTCCCATGCCGCTAGAAATGTTAAGGTGGATAATGGTGGGGGGGGGGGGGTCACTATTTCTTCCCTAAAGTAATAAATAAATTACATCGAGAGAAACAGTCTTATCGCTTAACAACTGGTTAAACTGATCTACCTAATGCTTATCCAATGGGACGTCCCCTGGAATGCATGCATTACTAAAAGGTCTGAAACGTAAAACGAGAGTGGAAATTTTGATTTTATTTTGGTTGATTGGATTTTAATTTTGAATAAACTGATCATAATGTATGTATATTATATGTATGTATATTATATAAAGATGTATATTATATGTATGTATATTATATAAAGATGTATATTATACATCTTTTATGTTATGATGTTTTATGTACATATTTTCATCAAAATATGTTTCATTCAATGAATAAAGCTGTTTAATTAAATGATTTCAGTCCTGAAAACCCGATTTTTTTTGAAAGGGGGTACGTGAAAGCATTTCAAATTGCAATTTGATACACTTCCCCTTGCTGAAAAAATTTGAAACATTCTGGAGGATTGTAGAGTAGTTAACTATATTGGAATATTTCAAAAAATGGGATGTTTTGATCGTTTTGACGACTTGGGACAGTTTTTGCGTTTTCCCGAAAGTTTCACAAATGACACATAACCCCTTTATATATATAAACGGGACTTTTTGTAGGGAAAAAACCCAATACCTCATTTTTGACAGACTTGAAAACCGCCGTGGGACGGCGGGGCGAAAACGCACAAAACCGCATATAAGTAGAATTTTTGAAAGTCGAGATTTGCCCAAGTGATGGTAGGAAATGGTTTGTTTGCCGTCAAAGCCCAACGGCTAATATTCCAGTCAATATGTGTTTTTAACAGGAAAGTTTAGGGGGTTTCTGTTTTCTTCAATTCCTTATGTTTTTTTTGGTGCTAAATCCGAATCTGAGGTTTGCCACCAAAATTTCGTGACGGAACATTGAAAAAATGTCTGCCAAGTGTGTGTGGCACGTAGCTTCCTCGTATCCATAACCCGACTGTACAGATGATCCGATGCATAGTATGTAGTTAACCTCAAAACATCAATTTCTAAGTACCTTCCGCTACCCTCATAGGGGACCATCTACACTCTAATCTGGACAATCCTAGAAAATTTCATCGAAATCGGATGAAAAATGTACAAGTTATGGCTGTGGCAAGGAATTCACGTTTGCGCATGCGCAGTGGCTACTATCAGTCAGGGGGTGATCTACAACCTGATTCGCATAATCCCTGAAAATTTCATCGAAATCGGATGAGATGTGTAGAAGTTATGGCTGTGGCAAGGATTTCATGACAGACAGACAGACACGGAACCAAAATTGTTCAGGGAGGGCCTCCGCACGTAAAATTCGAGGAAAAATTTTAGAGATAATTATAATTGTGTAAAAACTCCATTTGTTATTTTTTTGACCATTATATATTATTTCTCATCTATTAAAAGGTTCTTCAATAATATATTAAAAAGTTTTTTTCATTATATAAAAGTTCGTTTTATAGGTTAGGTGAAACCTACTTGAAACCAACTCGATCGCTCCTCCACTTTAAAGACCCTAAGTGAAGTAGCCACTCGAGTCCCGTCTATAAATCCCACCCTAAGTAAAGTAGCCACTCGAGTCCCGTCTATAAATCCCACCCTAAGTGAAGTAGCCACTCGAGTCCTGTCTATAAATCCCACCCTAAGTGAAGTAGCCACTCGAGTCCCGTCTATAAATCCCACCCTAAGTGAAGTAGCCACTCGAGTCCCGTCTATAAATCCCACCCTAAGTGAAGTAGCCACTCGAGTCCCGTCTATAAATCCCACCCTAAGTGAAGTAGCCACTCGAGTCCCGTCTATAAATCCCACCCTAAGTGAAGTAGCCACTCGAGTCCCGTCTATAAATCCCACCCTAAGTGAAGTAGCCACTCGAGTCCCGTCTATAAATCCCACCCTAAGTGAAGTAGCCACTCGAGTCCCGTCAATAAATCCCACCCTAAGTGAAGTAGCCACTCGAGTCCCGTCTATAAATCCCACCCTAAGTGAAGTAGCCACTCGAGTCCCGTCTATAAATCCCACCCTAAGTGAAGTAGCCACTCGAGTCCCGTCTATAAATCCCACCCTAAGTGAAGTAGCCACTCGAGTCCCGTCTATAAATCCCACCCTAAGTGAAGTAGCCACTCGAGTCCCGTCTATAAATCCCACCCTAAGTGAAGTAGCCACTCGAGTCCCATCTATAAATCCCACAATAAGTGAAGTAGCCACTCGAGTCCCATCTATAAATCCCACCCTAAGTGAAGTAGCCACTCGAGTCCCGTCTATAAATCCCACCCTAAGTGAAGTAGCCACTCGAGTCCCGTCTATAAATCCCACCCTAAGTGAAGTAGCCACTCGAGTCCCGTCTATAAATCCCACCCTAAGTGAAGTAGCCACTCGAGTCCCGCCTATAAATCCCACCCTAAGTGGAGTAGCCACTCGAGTCCCGCCTATAAATCCCACCCTAAGTGGAGTAGCCACTCGAGTCCCGTCTATAAATCCCACCCTAAGTGGAGTAGCCACTCGAGTCCCGTCTATAAATCCCACCCTAAGTGAAGTAGCCACTCGAGTCCCGTCTATAAATCCCACCCTAAGTGGAGTAGCCACTCGAGTCCCGTCTATAAATCCCACCCTAAGTGAAGTAGCCACTCGAGTCCCGTCTATAAATCCCACCCTAAGTGAAGTAGCCACTCGAGTCCCGTCTATAAATCCCACCCTAAGTGAAGTAGCCACTCGAGTCCCGTCTATAAATCCCACCCTAAGTGAAGTAGCCACTCGAGTCCCGTCTATAAATCCCACCCTAAGTGAAGTAGCCACTCGAGTCCCGTCTATAAATCCCACCCTAAGTGAAGTAGCCACTCGAGTCCCGTCTATAAATCCCACCCTAAGTGAAGTAGCCACTCGAGTCCCGTCTATAAATCCCACCCTAAGTGAAGTAGCCACTCGAGTCCCGTCTATAAATCCCACCCTAAGTGGAGTAGCCACTCGAGTCCCGTCTATAAATCCCACCCTAAGTGAAGTAGCCACTCGAGTCCCGTCTATAAATCCCACCCTAAGTGAAGTAGCCACTCGAGTCCCGTCTATAAATCCCACCCTAAGTGAAGTAGCCACTCGAGTCCCGTCTATAAATCCCACCCTAAGTGAAGTAGCCACTCGAGTACCGTCTATCAATCCCACCCTAAGTGGAGTAGCCACTCGAGTCCCGTCTATAAATCCCACCCTAAGTGAAGTAGCCATCGAGTCCCGTCTATAAATCCCACCCTAAGTGAAGTAGCCACTCGAGTCCCGTCTATAAATCCCACCCTAAGTGAAGTAGCCACTCGAGTCCCGTCTATAAATCCCACCCTAAGTGAAGTAGCCATCGAGTCCCGTCTATAAATCCCACCCTAAGTGAAGTAGCCACTCGAGTCCCGTCTATAAATCCCACCCTAAGTGAAGTAGCCACTCGAGTCCCGTCTATAAATCCCACCCTAAGTGAAGTAGCCACTCGAGTCCCGTCTATAAATCCCACCCTAAGTGAAGTAGCCACTCGAGTCCCGTCTATAAATCCCACCCTAAGTGGAGTAGCCACTCGAGTCCCGTCTATAAATCCCACCCTAAGTGAAGTAGCCACTCGAGTCCCGTCTATAAATCCCACCCTAAGTGAAGTAGCCACTCGAGTCCCGTCTATAAATCCCACCCTTAGTGAAGTAGCCACTCGAGTCCCGTCTATAAATCCCACCCTAAGTGAAGTAGCCACTCGAGTCCCGTCTATAAATCCCACCCTAAGTGAAGTAGCCACTCGAGTCCCGTCTATAAATCCCACCCTAAGTGAAGTAGCCACTCGAGTCCCGTCTATAAATCCCACCCTAAGTGAAGTAGCCACTCGAGTCCCGTCTATAAATCCCACCCTAAGTGAAGTAGCCACTCGAGTCCCGTCTATAAATCCCACCCTAAGTGAAGTAGCCACTCGAGTCCCATCTATAAATCCCACCCTAAGTGAAGTAGCCACTCGAGTCCCGTCTATAAATCCCACCCTAAGTGAAGTAGCCACTCGAGTCCCGTCTATAAATCCCACCCTAAGTGAAGTAGCCACTCGAGTCCCATCTATAAATCCCACCCTAAGTGAAGTAGCCACTCGAGTCCCGTCTATAAATCCCACCCTAAGTGAAGTAGCCACTCGAGTCCCATCTATAAATCCCACCCTAAGTGAAGTAGCCACTCGAGTCCCGTCTATAAATCCCACCCTAAGTGAAGTAGCCACTCGAGTCCCGTCTATAAATCCCACCCTAAGTGAAGTAGCCACTCGAGTCCCATCTATAAATCCCACCCTAAGTGAAGTAGCCACTCGAGTCCCGTCTATAAATCCCACCCTAAGTGAAGTAGCCACTCGAGTCCCATCTATAAATCCCACCCTAAGTGAAGTAGCCACTCGAGTCCCGTCTATAAATCCCACCCTAAGTGAAGTAGCCACTCGAGTCCCGTCTATAAATCCCACCCTAAGTGAAGTAGCCACTCGAGTCCCGTCTATAAATTCCACCCTAAGTGAAGTAGCCACTCGAGTCCCATCTATAAATCCCACCCTAAGTGAAGTAGCCACTCGAGTCCCGTCTATAAATCCCACCCTAAGTGAAGTAGCCACTCGAGTCCCATCTATAAATCCCACCCTAAGTGAAGTAGCCACTCGAGTCCCGTCTATAAATCCCACCCTAAGTGAAGTAGCCACTCGAGTCCCGTCTATAAATCCCACCCTAAGTGAAGTAGCCACTCGAGTCCCGTCTATAAATCCCACCCTAAGTGAAGTAGCCACTCGAGTCCCGTCTATAAATCCCACCCTAAGTGAAATAGCCACTCGAGTCCCGTCTATAAATCCCACCGTAAGTGGAGTAGCCACTCGAGTCCCGTCTATAAATCCCACCCTAAGTGAAATAGCCACTCGAGTCCCGTCTATAAATCCCACCCTAAGTGGAGTAGCCACTCGAGTCCCGTCTATAAATCCCACCCTGAGTGAAGTAGCCACTCGAGTCCCGTCTATAAATCCCACCCTAAGTGAAGTAGCCACTCGAGTCCCGTCTATAAATCCCACCCTAAGTGAAATAGCCACTCGAGTCCCGTCTATAAATCCCACCCTAAGTGGAGTAGCCACTCGAGTCCCGTCTATAAATCCCACCCTGAGTGAAGTAGCCACTCGAGTCCCGTCTATAAATCCCACCCTAATAATCAAACACGTTATCACTGTTATCAAAGTTCCGATTCACAAAACTGTCGTCAGAGTGCATTCAGAATGCCTCCGGGTGGTGCATCGAGACGCAAGTCTCCGAAACAGACCGTTGGTTGATCATTCGATTTGCGCTGCTGAAAACATTTTCTCAAGAGTCCCAAAAAAAACTCTCACTCACCCTTTATTCTGACGCAGCGGTGGAATAGCAGGTGCGCCGCCTCGTTTCTTGGACTTGTGACGATATTTCTTCACGTAGGCCTCGATCAATCGTTGGATTTTCATCGGATTGATTTCTCCGGATCTACTGTGACAGATCTGTGGAAAAGACGAATCCAATTACTCCATGTATCCATAATACTAACAGTTTGTTTTGGGGGGACCACTCCACCCCTGCAGCCACCTGGCTGAAAGCTGAAGCTGGGAGCCCTAGAAGCGTTCTGATTGGTGGAGCTCCAGGACGTAGTTCTAGATGAGTGCAACAGATCGCGTTCATGATCGACTTGTTCCCAACCTCATCGCAACACCCCAACCTTATTTAACACATATTTTTCTCCTTGGGGCGTTACCGGCCGCATCTAAGTAGGTAATATGATAACATTTAGTTATATTCTCGATATGTATTACAAAATCGAGCGATTTTCAATAATACACTGGGTTTTAAACGTTTCTATGGGTGGCAGTTGTCGATTGAACATTTGAACTACTGGCAATAGGGACAGCAACAATCGTAAGGGCAACTTGGGAAACATCTATCGTCTCGATTGGTTTTTTGACATTTTATGTCTTTACTTTGGCACATAAATGAAAAATCGTCACGCACCACGGGGAGCGTTACGCGAAGGGGAAATATGAAGGGGAAAGGGGGCGCGAAGACATAAAATGTCTCTCGTGGTTGCATACTTGTACGAAAGCTGTAGCCACCGATTCCTTCCGATTAAGTTCTTCTAAATACTTAACTTACGAAGTTTTACAAGGAAGCAGAAACAAGGTGAGTCCTTTCTATGATTTTTCATTAGAAGGGCGGCCCGGGTCCATTTAAAGTGATTTGTCTAATCAGAAATGATGAACTTACCTAGCTGGAACCGTCCTATCGATCAAAACAACATTTCAGGTAAGTGAACCATTCAATTGTATCTTTTATTATTCGTTAAGTAACTTTTCATAAACCTCAGCTCTCCTACTATGAACTACAATACAGAACGATGCGTTCACAAATACAATACAATGCGTCTCATTCAACGCGGAATAGCCTGCTGTAAACGCTGGGGTGCCGGCTTTGTTTTACTGGCTTTAGCTCTAACCTACTGGGAAAAACAATTTTTCAAAAACAGAAGAATGAAAAATTCTCGCGTTTTTGTTTGCAAGAAGTACCTACGGGTTCGGCAAGATTTCAGTCCTCAGCATCACATTTCTCGAAAGGAATGTATGTTTTTTAAGTAATTCTTGCAAATCTAAAGACTATGACATGAAAAGTTATCAATTTCTGGTAGTTCGAAAGGATTTATAAAGAAGCTGCATGAAGAGTGTGATCTGCTGTCCTCCATCATCTAGGAAGGACCACCAAAATGTTAACCCAACCAAGTGCAATACGAAAACAATTGCCTAAACAAAAACAGTCTGCCAAGTGGACGTGGCACATAGTTTCCTCGTATCCATAACCCGATTGTATAGATGATCCGATGCATAGTAGTTAATCTCAAAACACCAAATTCTAAGTACCTTTCACTACCCTCATAGGGGACCATCTACACGCTAATCTGGACAATCCTAGAAAACTTCATCAAATTCGGATGAAAAATGTAAGTGAGTAGATGCATGTGATTGGATCAAAAAAATGCTTAGCGTCGGCTGGGATTCGAACCCGCGACCCCTGGAGGATAATTCTATGTTCTACCTCAGTGAGCTATGGAGGCCTAGTGATGCAATGAATAGGATTTGAGATTCTCACAGAGGACCATCCCTCTATGAAAAACCATTCCCTATGATTTTCATAGGGGACCATCTAAACACTACTCAGTAAAATCCCTGGAAATTTCATTGAAATCGGATGGAAAATGTAGAAGTTATGGCCGTTACAAGGAAATTCACGTTTGTGCATGCGCAGCGGCTACTATCAGTCCGGGAGTGATGATTTTCATTGGAGACCATCTACAACCTACCTAATCCGCATAATCCCTGAAAATTGCATCGAAATCGGGTAGAAAAGGTGGGAGTTATGGCCGTTACAAGGAAATTCACGTTTGCGCAAGCGCAGTAGCTACTATCAGTCCGGGGATGATGATTTTCATAGGGGACCGTCTGCACACCAACCCTCATAATCCCTGAAAATTTCATAGAAATCGGACAATAACTTCGTATAGTTATGCGTGTTACAAGGAATTCATGACAGACAAAAGACAGACAGTCACACAGACAGACAGACACGGAACCAAAATTGTTCAAAATGGTCTAAAACGCAAGACGCGAGTGAAAATTTTGATTTTGGAGAACTTGTTTTTCGTCCTTGAAAAGTGAAAACGAAGCTTCCGCTAAAATGGTAGACTCGGAAGCAAAATGAGTGATTTGTTTTGTTCATTATATTTTAATAATTAAAATAGAATATTAGAATATCGATACCTCTGAAGTTTCGGACATCCCTAGGTTACAGTGACGAGGAAGCTACGTGCCACACCCACTTGGCACACTTTTTTTAGGCGTAGTTCCCCCCCCCCCCCATGTATCACAAACAAAAACAATTTATACAAACCTTAGGAACAGATTTTCTAAGAATTTCTTTGTATTCTTCTTTCGTAACGTGTTTCTTAGCGTAGTGCGGCTTCAAAACCATCTTCACCTCCTCCACGACGCGCTCTTGTCGATTCAACTTTTTAAGGAACTGTAAAACACACAGACCAATCAAACATCAGTAATTTCGAGAATGCGAACAGTAAATTAATAATTAGTAAGTAACAATAATTATCCATCATCTTGATCCCAAGACTGCAAAAGTGGTTTGGGGGAGAAAACCACCATTTCTTATTGCAACATGTAACCTTCTCCTCCTGTAACCCTTCATTAATTCGAAAGATTTTTCACCGATTCCCCGAGTTTTCCAGGTTACCCAGAGTAAATATTCATCTTTTTCCAGGGTTATAAAATAACGAAAATGTAAATTAATGCGACCATTAGGGTGCCCGCTATTTTGAGAAAGGTGGAATTTTGATGACCTCCACCCGAAATTTGGTTTAAAATGCCAAAAACATGACCCTTGTATTTTTCAGATTTTTTGCTTAACAAAATCCTACGCTGGTAGCTCGATTTTGGTTTTTGAAAAACGATTTTTTTTTTCAGATATTAGACTTTTGAATATAACTTTTACAAACTTCTTTGAAAATTTTTTATTTAAACTTCGTATAATTACGTGTTTGGGGTCGCTGAACTCGAATATGCAGTCAAAACAAGTCGACAGTTCGGCGAGAAGAGTTGTGTGGGATCTGTTTGATCCCGTGGATAATTCTCTGGTGGTAATGTGGTTTCCCAATTACCAACCAATTGAAGGAGATTCCGAATGAATCACCATACAACTCCCCTCCTCAATAAAACGGTTAAGGAATTACAGAGGTTTGCACAGTACCTAGTTTGGTTTTCGCTAGGCTGGCAAATAATGCATTCTATTCACAGAGTACTGGAGACAAGTTAACAGAGGAGAAAACTAACGTTAAAATGGCGTGCAAGCATTTTTGAGGCTGCCTCAGTTGCGCCATCTACTTTCAGCTAAAGAACTACTACGGAAGTGGTGGGGGGAGGCCTCATTCTCTCCAAGCAGCTTCTTTATAAATCCTTTCGAACGACCAGAAATTGATAACTTTTCATGTCATCGTCTTTAGATTTGCAAGAATTACTTAGAAAAACCAATCGAGGCTGTAGATGTTTCCCAAGTTGCCCTTACAATTGTTGTTATCCCTATCGCCAGAATTTCTTATATGCAATCGATAACTGCCACCCATAGAAACGTTTACCCCATAATTTCTCATTTGTTCAAAAAATTTGTTTTTTAAAATTAAATTTAGATGCATTTTGTCAAATCTATATAATATTTGTGTGGACGTTTTCTTAAAGGCCCTATTGCAGTCTTTCAGCTCAAGATTGATCTCTCCTAAAGCCACACTAGCGCTATCTGGGTCTGCAGAATCTTTCTATAAACCCAATTCGTTGGAGTAGAAGAAACTTGGAAAACTCCTTAGTGGGATGTTGGTGTAAGTTATTAACATGTTTAATGTTTTAGGGCTGGGGGTCATTCTGTGAATTCCGACACGCAAATCTGCAACGCTTTTTTTTCTTAGTTACCACGTTATATCGGCTCCATTTGGGGTCTAGTTGTACCAAGATGGTCACTGATCAGCTGAGTGAGCTCCAAGGCCATTTTCTCTCCTGTTGAACGCAGGAAGCTGAAATTTGAGAAGCAGGGTCAATGGAGAATGCTGAAGGCGCCTGAGTGGTCACTGATCAGCTGAGTGATCGGCAATCTAATTTCTCCCTTGCGAGGGAAAAACATTAAACATGATTTAATGTTTTTCCCTCGCAAGGGAGAAATTGAACAGAGATTTTCTCATAAAGTATAGAAACAAACTGAGGCGGAGAAAGTTCACTTCATGGATGGATCTGTGCTGCCTCAGACAATGGTTCTCTGATGAGAAACCCCAACTAATACCCTACAAGGTGAGAAATGACGATAGAAGGTACTTCGAAGGCCATATTACAGACTGTCAACTCGAGAATTATTTCGTTTTTTCTTTGAGATATTATGTTTATACTGCTACGTTTTTTTTTACACAATCGATAGTTGGATTATCAAGACATCCAACGGCTATCACTATTGGCTTGAAAGTGGACAAACGTTTGCATAATAAGAATCGGGCTTCCAAAAAGATACTTCAGGACAATAAGGGTTAAAACCCAGTGTATTATTGAAAATCGCTCGATTTTGTCATACATATCGAGAATATAACTAAATGGTATCAAATTAATTACTTAGATGCGGCCGGTAACGCCCCAAGGAGAAAAATATGTGTTAAATAAGGTGACTTGTTGCGAGAGGTTGGGAACTAGCGATCTGTTGCACTCATCTAGAACTACGTCCTGGAGCTCCACCAATCAGAACGCTTCTAGGGCTCCCAGCTTCAGCTTTCAGGCCAGTGGTGGAGCTCCAGGACGTAGTTCTAGATGAGTGCAACAGATCGCTAGTTCCCAACCTCTCGCAACAAGTCACCTTATTTAACACATATTTTTCTCCTTGGGGCGTTACCGGCCGCATCTAAGTAATTAATTTGATACTATTAGTTATATTCTCGATATGTATTACAAAATCGAGCGATTTTCAATAATACACTGGGTTTTAAACGTTTCTATGGGTGGCAGTTGTCGATTGAACATTTGAACTACTGGCAGGCAATAGGGGACAACAATTGTAAGGGCAACTTGGGAAACATATCGCCTCGATTGGTTGTTCTAAGCAATTCTTGCAAATTTAAAGACTATGACATGAAAATTTATCAATTTCTGGTCGTTCGAAAGGATTCATAAAGAAGCTGCTTGAAGAGAGTGAGGCCTCCCCCCACTTCAGTTTCCATAGTAGTTCTTTAGCTGAAAGTAGATGGGGCAACTGAGGCAGCCTCAAAAATGCTTGCACGCCATTTTAACATTAGCTTTCTGCTCTGTTAACTTGTCTCCGGTACCTACTCTGTGAGCTCCACCAATCAGAACGCTTCTAGGGCTCCCAGCTTCAGCTTTCAGCCCAGTGATTCTATTCCTCGTGTTTCTCGCGGTCACCAATTTTGGCGAGAAGAGTCGTGTGGGATCTGTTTGATCCCGTGGATAATTCCCTGGTGGTAATTTGGTTTCCCAATTACCAACCAATTGATGGAGATTCCGAATGATCGAGAATCGCCACAACAGCAACAACTTTTGGCAGTTTGGAATCACAAAACTCATTGTAGAATTATGCAAATTCGTATTTAAAGTATGTTTTTGTTAAAATTTTCATTAAATTCGACAAAAAGGCAAACTTTTAATATTTAATTGTTTGTATTTATTTCATAGGTATCTAGGTCGGTAAACTCAAATTTGATGGTGAAGATTCATTATGAACAGAAAAAATTATAATTATACTACGATGATTGTCGTACTTGTTTTCGTACAGAACGTCCAAGCACACACAGCACGACAAATCGTTCTCCGGCAATGTTGATGCTAGGCCGTGAACCCAGGACTAAATTGTCCTTGCTGAAGCTCAATTTAGCAGCACACGTAGAGGAAGCTCTAGGAAAACCACAACGCACCTCGTCGCTTCCCAAGGATTTCAGGGTGGGGGAAGAGGTTTGGGTTGAGAGAAGGAGAGAAGATAACACATTTTCCAAAGCTGTAGTGAAGATAAAGAATGAGCCGCTTTCATACATCGTACTTTTGGACAGCATTGAAAGACGTGTTCATGCAGACCACAAGGTCTACAGCCTGAGGGGGACGAATGTCGTCACCTCACTCCAATTCCGACACCTGGAGTCAACCTGGTTGACAACAGGTGATACAGGAGAGTCTAGCCCCCAGAAAGTATTGTCAGGTTTCAGCGCTACCTACCGCCACTTCAGCGAACTACCATCCTTTTTCAGCTCGATGTGAGCGTGGTAATTTCTGAAAAGTAGGCTTACCTCGATTTTACCACCTCGGTTTTACCACTCTCTAATTTCTAAGTTTGGCGGCCTTACTTCCCTGCCTTTTTAAATTGCCAGGAAAAGGAACTTGGTATTGCATTTTTGTGTTATTTTCAATTGTTGTGTTGTTCTTCTTTGCTACATTGTAATCTTGGGATAACTGCAAGTTAGAGGAGCGACGGTAATGCGGTCGCGAGCGTGATCACCTGATAAGATATCAGAAATGGTAGTTCGTTGAAATGGCGGTAGGTAGCGCTGAAACCCGACAATACTTTCTGGGGGCTAGACTCTCCTAGTTGATACTTGTTTTTCGTTTACACGTAACAACCAAGAATATATTTGATCTAGTCTTGTGCAAACTGAATGCTAATTTTCATAATTCTACAATGAATTTTGACTAATTGTCATTTATTGACACGATTTTGAGACTCCAAACTGTCAAAAGTTGATGCTGTCGACTTGTTTTGACTGCATATTCGAGTTCAGCGACCACAAAAACGTAAGTATACGAAGTTTCTCAATTTTACAAAGAAGTTTGTGACAGTTATATTCAAAAAGCTGCAAATTATTACACAATGGTTTATTATTTTTCTATATAGATCACTCGTCTGCAAAGACACCAACCATCCAACTTGAAGAAAAACATCGATCTCATTTCGGTCAGCTGAAATTTGAACGGAGATTAGGCCTCTTTTGCGATTCACACTCGTGTTTCTGATTTATCGTACGTAAAACCCTTAAATTTTCGTAGGGAACGAAAAGTTTGACCTACAAAGCTCCACGTGGTCTCAAAAAATTCCATACTATCTTAAATTTATGGAAAAACAATACCTTTATATCAAAATTTGTTGAGTTAGGGCGTTTCCAAAATTTCAACCCTTAGAAGTGACCTACATCAACCAAAATCTTCGGGGCTCAACTAGACCCCAAATGGAGCCTACATACCAAATTTCATCAAAATCGCTCAATGCTAAGTGGGGAAAGTGCCGCGTACGGCGGACGGATGGCCAAAATTTTTATTCGATTTTTGGATTCTACGTACCTTGAAACGTAAACCAACAAATTTTGAGGGGGTGTTAAAAAAGAAAAATTTCTTGGTCGATTCCAAAGGTTCATTATTGAAAATAATAAACCAAAAGTCTAATATTGGCACAAGAAAAAGTATTTCAAAAACCAAAATCGAGCTACTGGTTTTTGTTATGCAAAAATTCTGAAAAATTCAGGGGTCTTTTTTTACATTTTAAACCAAAGTTCGGGTGGAGGTCATCAAAATTCCAATTTTCTCAAAATAGCGGGCACCCTAGTGATCATAATGAGGAATTTCACCATGTCGGAATTTCCTATTTTTGACCCCAAAATCGGATTCAGCACCTCGAAAAACCCCCTCAGGCAAACTTTTAGCCCGAACTTCCTAATTTACGAATAAACAAAACAATGTAGAAAATACAAATGTTTTAAAAAACCGGGAAAATGACGTCATACTGGAATAGTTCATTTATGGCCGCTTGAAGCGCTGAGATTGAGAAATCCATAGTCCCCAGATGCAAAATTTCACAAAACAGTAAAGTTCGAAATCGAAAAACTGAAGAAAAAAATAGAAAAAGCAAGATGGGGAAAATTAGGTTTCCCCTGTTTTTGTTTGATAACTTTTCTCTTAGAAAACACGAATTCGTCGTCCCAACGGGCAACACTGGGAGGAGACGGCGATCCGAACAGCCCAATCAGCGAGCGTTCCCGCTTCACGTCCGTTTTCCCGGTTGGTTTTGAAATCAAAAATTTTGATTGTCTCCCAAAAATAACAAGAGACTTATTTTCCGAAATCAGCCCGATTTTCATCTATCCCACACCAATAACTATTCAGGAAAAATGCAAACAGAATTCGGTGAAATTCCTCATTACTTCTCAAAATGGGGAATTCGCCTCACAATTTTTTAATTTTTTTTCGTAAGAGGGTTCACTGATATTGAAGAAAACCACAGTGGGCTGCTCGAAAAAGCATCCAAAAAATTTAGAGAATTTAAGGAAGATGGAAATTTTGAATGTAGTGGGAGTCTGTGACGTGGCGAGTTTCCCATTACGACAGCAGCGCTACCTCTGATAGCGCACACCAGAGTTGTTAAAATAGGAATTCCAATTCCCATTACCCATTCCAATTACTTTCCGAACAAAGTAATGGCCATTCCCATTACCCATTCCTGTAATGGGAATGGAATTTTCAATTACTTTTTCCAATTCCTTGTAATGGTAATGGTTTTTTCAATTCCCCATTACTCCTAGTTGGAAAAGTAATGGGTCCTTCCAATTACCCATTACAGGAAGAGTAATGGGTAATGGGTAAACCAATTCCCCATTACCACCATTCAATCAGTAAGTTGACCATCATCCAATTCATAGGGGACCACCCTCCAATTCATAGAGGGCCATCCCACCATCCAATTCATAGGGGACCGCCCTCCAATTCATAGGGGACCACCCTCCAATTCATAGGGGAACACCCTGCAATTCATAGGGGACCATCCCACCATCCAATTCATAGGGGACCGCCCTCCAATTCATAGGGGAACACCCTGCAATTCATAGGGGACCGCCCTCCAATTCATAGGGGACCACCCTCCAATTCATAGGGGAACACCCTGCAATTCATAGGGGACCATCCCACCATCCAATTCATAGGGGACCGCCCTCCAATTCATAGGGGACCATCCTCCAATTCATAGGGGACCACCCTCCAAGTCATAGGGGACCATCTCACCATCAAATTCATAGGGGACCGCCCTCCAATTCATAGGGGACCATCCTCCAATTCATAGGGGACCACCCTCCAATTTGTAGGGGACCACCCTGCAATTCATAGGGGACCATCCCACCAATTCATAGGGGAACACCCTGCAATTCATAGGGGACCATCCTACCATCCAATTCATAGGGGACCGCCCTCCAATTCATAGGGGACCGCCCTCCAATTCATAGGGGACCATCCTCCAATTCATAGGGGACCGCCCTCCAAATCATAGGGGACATCCCTCCAATTCATAGGGGACCATCCCACCATCCATTTCGTTGGGGAGCATCCTCCAATTCATAGGGGACCACCCTCCAATTCATAGGGGACTACCCTCCCAATTCATAAGGGACCATCCCACCATCCTAATCGTTGTGGACCATCCTGCAATTCAAAGGGGACCATTCCCAAATTCCTTGGGGACCTCCCTCCCAACTCATAGAGGGCCATCCCACCATCCTAATCGTTGGGGACCATCCTACAATTCATTGCAGGATGGTCCCCAACGAAATGGATGGTGGGATGGTCCCCTATGAATTGGGAGGGTAGTCCCCAAGGAATTTGGGAATGGTCCCCTATTAATTGGAGGATGGTCCCCAACGAAATGGATGGTGGGATGGTCCCTCATGAATTGCAGGGTGGTCCCCTATGAATTGGAGGATGGTCCCCTATGAATTGGAGGGAGGTCCCCTATGAATTGGATGGTGGGATGGTCCCCTATGAATTGGAGGGTGGTCCCCTATGAATCGGAGGGTCGTCCCCTATGAATTGGATGGTGGGATGGTCCCCTATGAATTGGAGGGTGGTCCTCTATGAATTGGAGGGTGGTCCCCTATGAATTGGATGATGGTCAACTTACTGATTGAATGGTGGTAATGGGGAATTGGTTTACCCATTACCCATTACTCTTCCTGTAATGGGTAATTGGAAGGACCCATTACTTTTGCAACTAGGAGTAATGGGGAATTGAAAAAACCATTACCATTACAAGGAATTGGAAAAAGTAATTGAAAATTCCATTCCCATTACAGGAATGGGTAATGGGAATGGCCATTACTTTGGATTAAGGTGTCTCTCAATCCCCCAGTTATTGATTTTATGTGTACATAATCAAAATCACTTCACTCATTTCATATCTTATAAGAAAAGTAATTTTGAAAAGTAATCATTACTCAAAGTAATCATTACTTTACAACTCTGGCGCACACGAAACAACTGGCTTACGTGATCGAACACATGAGTGCGCCGCAACCTGGCAGGAAGAACACAGACGTGAAAGTGGCCAAGAGAATCAATTTTACTGTCTCTTTTTCACAATACGATTCTACCTATTAGTTTATCAAGCAGTAGGGGTATTCACCTTCTCTTATTTAGTTTCTGTATTAGTTAGTTTTGATATTTGAATCACATCTTATTGAGTGGATTGTTTCATGTGGTCACGAGGGCGCCTGCGACTCCACCTGTCGACATTCTTCGCCAGAGCACAGTTTTGCGTGAGGAAACCTGGGGAGTGACGTAATCAGTTTCCCTCGGTCTTCGCAGTGTTTTTTGACACCACTTCACTTGTTTAGGCATTTTCTTCTAGGGTAATTTTTCCCATGGGTATTCCTGGTGTAAAACGTTACTCTAGGGCCCTATTATAGGATTTGACTTGAAATTCCAGAATCTAAAATTAAGGCAAATTCCCCATTTCCAGTTTCCAAGGACATTTTGAAATGAAAAAGCACTAGAAAAAGTACTGCGTAGGTACCAGAGATGGGTGAATTCTTATTCATAAATACGATTATGAATACAAATCATATCCGCGATTTTATGATTATGAATACGAATACAGGTACGAATACGAATACAAATACAATCGTATTCACACTTTGACTGTGATTTTCCCCCGTGTTCGTATTTTGGATACGATTTTATAATTTTTTCCATGATTTCCCTAAAAATCAAATTTTTAAAATGATTTTCACTGAAAATCATACTTTTTAAATGATTTTCTCCCGAATTCTCGACATATTTATGACCTAACATTGTCAAAATAATCAATCAAAATTCGAAACGCTCACAAATTCTTATAGGATTTTTCACGCAGAATCGAATGAGACGAACCCCAGGTCGCTACGACCAACCGAATAAAAAGTACGACGACATTCCCGCTGAAAATCTTTTTTTTTCTCAACAATTTGCACTAAAAATCATTTAAAAAATTATGATTTTTACCGGAAATTTCGTCGTATTTTCTATTTGGTTGGTCGTAGCGACCTGGGGTTGGTCCCATTCGATTCTGCGTGAAAAATCCTATAAGAATTTGTGAGCGTTTCGAATTTTGATTGATCATAAATATGTCGAGAGTTCGGGAGAAAATCATTTTTAAAAAAGTATGATTTTCTGGGAAAATCGTAAAAAAATTCAATTTTCAGGGAAATTATAGGAAAAATTATGAAATCTTATCCAAAATACGAATACGGGGGAAAATCGTATTCAAAGTGTGAATACGATTGTATTCGTATTCATAATCATAAAATCGCGGATATGATTTGTATTCATATTCGTTTTTATGAATAAGATTTTACCCATCTCTACTGCGTACTACTTAAACAGATTAAAGTTCAACGTTACGATGTATTACCACTTTGGTGCCGACACCATAGGTGTGGGTGCGGGTGGGGGGGGGAGACTCAAAATCGCATGGTAGGTATCGTAGAACATGGATTTTAAAATGCTGTTCAAATTAGGTGCTTGAGTTGAGTAGAACGTTGTCTATTTCCACGAAAATAATGAGTTAACTTAAATCGATTTCGATGGAAAGGTCATCGAGAGAGGACGAAAGAGAACGAAACTACTCGAAAGAGACAACGTTCTTCTCAACCGTTTTTATTAAAATGGTTTTCACGCAATCTCGTCGTGAGTGATTTTATTCCTTTGCTTGCTTACCGCTAGAAATGTCATGGCGGCTCAGGTGGGGGGAGGGGGATCCTATTTCCAACTCTAATTACGTACATTGAGTGAAACAGTTTAGTGCAGGAGGAAGGTAAATAAAAATGCAAGTTTTATCGCTTGCCTACTGGTTTACATTGATCTAATGCTTATCCCCTAGAATGCGTGCATTACTAAACAATATGTTTCCATACAACAGGTAGGTACCTTAGAGGTGTGTCGGTACAGCTGTACCGGGACTGTGGAACCGAGTATCAGGTTGGAACGGTTCCACGTAGTGACAAAAACTCGACCCTTACCGGTCCAGTTCCACGGACTGATAAGATATCTTGAAATGGCTCTGGACCGGGAAGAGAATCTTTTCCATCAGTCCAGTTCCATCCTCACCAATCAGAATGATCTGATCAATCATCTCATCAATCTGACCATTCTGATTGGTGAGGATGGAACTGGACCCGTAAGGATGGAACCGGACCGATAAGATATCATAGAGAATGGTTCAATAGCTCTGGACCAGGAAGGGTTTTGGACCGGTAAGCATGGATCTTGTTCTCAGTTCTGTTCCATGTTGTACCTGGACGCGCCGTTACTACTTCCATGGACTGAGAATGGTTCTTGGAATGGCTCTTGAGCGGGAAGTTATCTTCTGGACTGGTTAGCATGGAAGTTGTCTCCAGTATTATTAATTTATTATTGTCATGTTAAGTTCTTAAACTGCAACGTCATTATTCTTTCCTCTAATTGTTTGGTAACTATTATTTATGATAAATTGCCTCTTATTAACACTTGTTCAAATTCCTTCCTTTTAGCGAATTGTCAAGGAAAATGATGCTATTGTATTGCAAGTTGAGATCATAAGCATGGAAGAAGGACGATAGGGATTTGACTGCATGTGATCAGTCCTACCTACATGAATTTGGCTTCACTATGACGATACAGAGTTGAGCGTCATCCAGTGATAGAACTCTGACAGGTCAGCTGATGACCGCGGCTTCATGCGCGTCGCTTGGAAAAAGAAGATCGGAAAAAAGAACTGGATATACCTCTGAGACTCGCTTCGGCAGTTTTTTGTTCTTCTCGTGCTTTATAAAACTTTTCTGTTTCTCAAAAGTAACATACCTAACCATATTCGTTTTGTTCCATTTTTAATGTCCTCGATTCTCTTGTCCGCAATTCTAACAATAAACTTTTACACAGCAAATATCTAGGTGTTTACCTATTTACCAATAACCCTGTATATAATTTGAGAGAGGTGAAACATAACCCTCTCTCAAATTATATACAGGGTTATTGGTAAATAGGTTGATGGATTGGAGTGAGGAGAGAGGCCTGATCTATGAGGGACAAGCAGGGTTCAGAAAAGGGTATACTACGTCAGACAATATTTTTACTCTCACTAACTTGATTCATCTGGCATTAGGAGAGGGCAGGAAGCTATATTGTTGTTTTGTCGACTACTGTTCTGCGTTTGATTCAATAAGCAGAGAGTGCCTCTATTATAAGCTGTCCGCTCTTGGAGTCTCCAATAGGTTTTGTGATGCGGTCCGAGCAATTTACACAGGTACAACGGCAAGAGTGGGTTCGCAGGAGGGGTTGTCGGAAAACTTTGATACGAACGTAGGAGTGAGACAGGGATGTTCGGCCTCTCCGGGGCTCTTCATGCTGTACTTGAATGATTTGCAGGAGTCACTGGGAGGGGGTGTGTCGGTGGGCTCGATGAAAATAAATGTTCTAATGTTTGCCAACGACGTAGTTTTGATGGCCGACTCCCCTCCGGAACTCCAGGTAATGCTGAATAACCTGGAGGAATATTCACGGAAGTGGAATCTAAGACTCCATTAAGCCTCATCTGACGCCATGACCTTCTTGCAGCGAATTCTTCTACTCTAGCTCTCCCGTCCTCGGAAGTGCTCCCCGGAGGTGTTACCAGCAAATCCGTGTCGACAGCAAATCGTCTAAACATTTTGCACTTGAACATCTGCTCTCTTCGCAATAAACTGAACTTCTTGGATTGTTATATCAAATCTTTAAATTTTGACATTGACATTATTAGCATCAATGAGCACTGGGTCGAAAATGCTGAGTTGAATTTCATTTATCTTGAAGGTTTTTCTAGAGGGCCGGCCTTTTGTAAGCCTGCTAAAGAACATGGTGGTTCTCTTTTGTTCGTTAAAGACAGCGCTTCTTATAAGCCCCTAGACCATATAAATTCGCTCTCAGTCTCCTGTGATTGTGAAATCAGTGCTTTGAGTATGGATCATCTAAATCTAACTGTTATCTCGATATACCGCTCCCCTAGTGGAAACTTCAATAACTTCTTGTCAATACTTGGTAACGTCTTGAAACTGGTTTTTAGAAATAAATATGTTATGCTTATTGGTGATTTCAATGTATGTGCACGCGAGGACACAGCTAGGTTTAACGCGTTAGTAGATGTTTTTACTACTTTTAATTTCTCCCCCCAAAACGACAAGCCTACCCGAATGCGGAGGTGTATTGACAACATATTTGTAAATTTTCTCCCTTCTCTGTCGTCTATTACCGAAGTTGAGGATGTATTTTTCTCTGACCATAGAGCCTTATTTGGTTTTTATCTCTTTGACCAAGCTGACTCATCCTCAAATCGTAAATTCACTATTCGACAAATTACTCCACAGAAACTCGAGATCTTCGAGTACAATCTTTTTATGACGGACTGGGATTTTGTTTATGATCCGCAAATCGAAATTGATGCCCGCTGGTCAATATTTGTGCAGCATATCTCTAAGGTTGCAACTAACGTTTTCCTTAAGAAGACCATAAAGGCCTCCAATATGAACAAACGTAAGCGCACAAATTGGTATAATAACGAATTCCAGGCAATGAAAACTGAACTCAATGTTTTATTTGCTGAGTGGAAAAGTACTAATGACCCCTGCTCAGAAAATGCTTTTAAGAAATTAAAATCCATCTATAGGGTTAAGCTTAAAAGGGCTAAAGAAATTGACCGAGAGAAGTATATTTTTTCCTCAAAAAATCCTGTTAAAGCTTTGTGGGACGAAATTAATAAAAACAGATCAAACGAAAAAGGTTCAAAATCTGCTTCTGACCGTATTTCGGCTGACAAATTTAATTATTATTTTGTAAATGTTGCTGCAGAGATTGTAGATACGCAACCTAACTGTACAGGCAACCCATCAGGTTTTTCTGTGCCCTTTTCATCAGCAGCTCCTCCATTCGAATTCTCATACGTTGAACCTCAAATGATTTTAAATACCATTAAAAGTCTCAAAAACTCTAATGGCATTGATATATATGGTATCTCAACCAACATGTTGAAACAGGCTGCACTTGGGCTGGTGTTTCCTCTCACCCACCTCATCAACGAGTCTATTTATAACGGGCACTTTCCTTCGGTACTGAAGGTCTCTGAGGTGATTCCACTCTTCAAAAAAGGTGAACGTGACTTACCGTCGAACCATAGACCTATTTCAAAACTCCCAGCACTGTCAAAAGTATTTGAAAAGTCTCTTAAACTGGAACTTAACAGATATTTTGAAAGGTACGACTTATTCAGTTCGGTTCAGTACGGTTTTCGAAATGGTCGGTCCACAAATGATGCCATTCTGAAACTAACTGATTTTGTAACGGCCTCGTTTGAATGTGGTGAATTTTCTTCAGCAACTTTTGTTGATGTTGCTAAATGCTTTGATTGCATTTCCCACCCAATTCTTTTAGAAAAACTTTCAAAGTATAATTTTTCTGTCAATGCCATTTCTATGATAGATAGTTATCTTACGGATCGATACCAGGCAGTGCGTCACGCAGGAGATTTGTCTAATTTCCTCCCTGTCACGTATGGTGTTCCACAAGGATCTGTTTTGGGGCCAATATTATTCCTTATTTTTATAAATGACCTGCCACAAAGCCTCCAAACTCCTCCTATATTGTTCGCAGATGACACTTCTCTGCTGTCAAGGGGCACACAGCTTTCGTCACTGTGTGAAGATGAAAAGGCATCTCTTGATGCAGTGTCTAACTGGTTTTCAACAAACAGACTCTCGATAAATGAGGACAAAACTTATGTCATGCACTTCGGATTAAGGGATTTATCCAGTCTACACAAAAACCTAGAAGAAGTGAAGTTTCTTGGTGTAGTTCTTGACCCAAAGCTGAACTGGAAACCCCATTGCGCGCAACTCGAAGCTTGCCTCAACAAGTACATTTTTCTCTTGAGGCGCCTTTCTGAAAGGATCTCAGAATCTGCTGTGCTTGCAGCCTTTCACGCATGTTTCCAGAGTAGGGCGGTTTATGCCATACTGAGTTGGGGCCATTCTGCTTCGTCATCTGCCATCTTTGGGTGCCAAAGGAAAGCGGTTAGAGTCGTCGCTAACTTGAATTACCAGGATGACTGTAGGCCAGCTTACAAGCAACTAGGAGTTTTAACAATCCCAGCTGCCTACATTTTAGATAGCCTCTGTTACGTTAGGAATAATGTCAATGAATACCATATCCCCGCTCATGTTTACCCTACGCGGCATAAGCAAGACCTCTGTCTTCCTTTTCATAGAATTAAGACTACTTGTAATGGCAACACCTGGTGGGGAATTAAATTTTATAATGCCCTTCCATTAAAATTTCGAAAGACTGCTCTTGGATCATTCAGGTCACAGCTTAAAAAATACTTGATCCAGCTAGCTCCTTATACTTTTGGTGAGTTTTTGCAGGATGTTGGTAATTTTGAATTTCGCTAGTTCCGCTACTTGTTTTGTTCATTACTTTGTTTGTTGTTCTCTTTTCTATGTTTTTGTTTTCTTCTTTTATTGTATTTAGAATAAGTTACCGACCATTGCTCATACATGTTATGTTTATAGCAAATAAAATGATTGATTGATTGATTGATTAAGAGTTAATCTTTCCAAGACCAAAATAGTAATATTTAAATCAAAGGGAGGTAGAACCAGACGGGAAGAGCGCTGGACGTATGGAAACCAATCAATGCAGGTGGTACAGTCATACAAATATTTGGGGATGTGGATGAGCTTTAATTTGTCATGGAAAACGCATTTTAAGGAAAAGCTAACCATTTCTAAATACGCAATTATGAGCGTTTGGAATAAGTTGATTGGGTCGGAGGTGGTTCCAATTTCGGTGAAGATGGAGGTTTTTAGGGCTGTTTTGCTGTCGACAACCTGCTACGGGGCTCAGGTTTGGTGGTGTTACTGGGAGGAGAAAGTAGAAAAAGTACTACGCTTCTTTGTTAAGAAGCTTTTCTGTGCACCCACTAATACCCCGAATTACATGATATATCTCGAGACAGGGCTCGATTATGTATTTTGCCACACCTTAAAGCTGAACGCAGATTATTTGACCAAGACACTAAAGCTTCCCACGACTAGATTTACTAGGGCTACAGCGGACCTAATGATCGCAAAGGGATATGGATGGGCGGGAAGGTGGAGAGAAATGGCGGCAGAGCTTGATGTGACCTTACATTTTGAAGATGTAGCGGAGCTCCCGCGCCACTTCAAGGCTCTTCAGTACCTCGTCAAGGCGAAATTTGAGAGAGAATGGATGGTACAAGCGGAATCCGCAGAATTTCACCTATTATACCAACATATAGGCGCGACTACCCCCTACATCTCAGACAAAAGGAAGTTCTCACACGTAAAAATGATCTTTAAAGCTAGGTGTGAGGTCCTTAATGTCAATTATAAGCCATGGATCGAAGGCAATATGAACCTCTGTTCTCTGTGCAACTTGGGTGAAGAGGAGACTGTTATCCATTTTGTAGGCCGCTGTCCGATTTTGTCCACTTATAGGCGCAATTACTTCCAAAGGTCCACACTAGACCGTGAAGAGGTGATAGAACTCCTTAAAGGAGGGAACTGGGAGGCGCTTTCTCGGTACTTGGTGGCAGCTTGGGACTACCGGAGATTCTTAGTTTCCCACTACAACTATAATGTTGGAATTGAATCCCCCTGACATATTCGTAAAAACTTTGTAAATATATAGAACACTGTGTAAAAGCTGTAGAAAATCTGTTAAAAAAAAAAAAATTAATATATAATATAAGTACCTATTTAAAACCTAACAACTACTTATTAAAACTTATAGGGGTGAACTCCAGGCTCACGGTAAACTTACCACAGCCTTATCATGCTAACTGTAGCAGCATAGCTGTAATTTATTATTTAAAATCGCTATGTTTTTGTCTGTATAAAAGGTTGCATATTAAGTGCTATAATTTTGTCATACAAATATTAATCCTTGCCGAATAAAGCATGTTATCTATCTATCTATCTATCTATCTATCTATCTAGGTGTTTACTTTCTAGAGAATAAACAGCCTGCTTCATCCATGCCATGTGAGTGGGATTTGATCGCCTGTACCGGTAATGGAACTGTACCGGTAATTTGGAACGGTTACATCTTTGTCACCGTAACCGTTGGAACCGTTCCAGGGAAATACCTGGACCGACACACCCCTAAGGTACCTACTCATCAAGTAAGTAAATGCGCAGAAACTGTCTGTCGGGGCAAAAAGCCTCTATTTAGCCCAATTTTCCTTCGAATTCATTAATGTTGGACGCGGATTAAATCAAACTACAAGTCCTTGGCATTTGAATCTATGAAAACCCTAAATGCAAGTCTGTAGGACGAGTGCTATAACAAAATACCTTATCTTTAACCTGCATTTCCACGGCAGAATTGGGCAGTTCATCCAGTATTTTGAGCTGATCTTCGTCCAGTTTTATACCGATTTCCTTCTTCGAAGAAGCTGAAGAAAAAGGAAGATGATTAGAAGGGAAGAAAATCTCATCAACCCGAAAAATTTTACCCTAAGAAAAGGAAGAGTCTCGTTGCAGCAATCAGGGAGGCACAACAAATTTCATTTTCATACTCCAATCAGATCTGTGGCTTTATAGCCTACTTCTTACTAGAAGAACATCTTTGAGTCTACGGACGGAATTCATAAACAAGGCTTGAGCGTGAGTGTGCACTCACACGCATCTGAGTTGAGGGTCGGCCGCCACTCAATCGTCCGTATTCGTAGTTGATTGAGACGGCCCACTCAAGTGTTGTAGGCGCCTGAGTGTTCACTCAGCCTGAAGGTACACTCAAGGGCTATTCGATTTTTGGATTCTACGTACCTCGTGAAATTAATCCAAAAAATTTTGAGGGGGTGTTAAAAAATTTTGTTCTTGGTCGATTCCAAAGGTTCATTATTGAAAATAATAAACCAAAACTAGGTAGTCATTTTTGACGGAACAAACTGTCTAATCGCCATATTATTATTAGACAAAAAAAATATAGATAGGTAGTTGAGTTGCTGTAGTCAATTTTCAGTAGGTATTAAATGAATGGGGTTAGTTCCGCTAGTAATAAGAATACAATTATTATCTACGTACCGTATTGGAGAATAATTGTAATTTTCAGTAGGAAAATCCAATAACTGAGGCTGAGGGGCACTTGAGGTACCTCCGGCCAGCATTCAGGATTTTTCACCATTGAGTCGAGGGTGAGCCTCAACTCAACGCTGAGTTTGGTTAATGAATCCCGTTGAGTGAGGCCTTAAAAATCGCACTGAGTGCTCCCTCCGGGCCCCCTAAAATCAAATCTTGTCTATGAATAACGTTGAGTGCCCACCAACCCTTATGGGCGCATTTGAGGGTGCACTCAGTCATAAGTTTTGACTATGAATTCCGCCCTAAGTTACTAAACTTCATAAGTTGTGGCTCTTCAACCGCTGCAGCGAGATTCTCAGGAGAGATAGGAATCTACCTTTCTTGGAACTTTCTTTGTGAGATTTATTCTGTCGCTTCTTCACGGAGTCTTTCGCTGGTGCTGCGTGCTTGGTAGTCAGTGCGGGCAGAGGCAGTGAACGGGCTTTGGACTTTGGGCCTGGGCCAGGTTGCGGCATAGGAGGTTCGAAGAGATCGTCTCCCTCTGAAGACCCTGGTGAGTACGGAGAATCCCCTCCACCTCCTCCCCCACCAGAGTCGTTGTCAGAGTCCATCCCGGCTGGCTGGAAAGGCTGGAGTTTGGGTTTGTCTGGCAGATCGTCGACGGCTTTCGGCGGCGAGTGGAGCGGTGACGGCGTCTTTGGAGCAACGTGCTGTGGAAGCTTGGGTGGTGTCTGAGGAGTTTGCGCTTGCTGCGGAGTATGCCTCTGGCTGGCGTCTGGAAGAGGTGACATATGCCGGTCTACTTCAGCGTCTGGACCAGGAGTTGGCGATCGAGATTTCGTAGGCTCAAACGGATCGTACGGCACAGGGGGCTCTGGAGGGGTGTTTGGACCTTTGTGCATGATCTCATTCGGCTCGTCATCACCTTCTTCGCCTTCTAACTGCTCCATCAAAGAATCCAACAAAGGATTTGCCATAGTACGTAACTGCTGCTGCTTGTTATTAACAATATTGAACTTTATAAGAGGCTCGGGAGGCGTTTTTGGTCCCGTCATCGGGACAGACATTGCATTGTCCACTTGAGGCAACTTATCTTCACTATCACTATCAGTTAAAATGATCACTTCTTTGGGAGATACTATGGTCTCTCTAAACGGCGAAGCTTCTAAATCAATTATAGCAACAGGCTTCATATTTTTCGTGTTGAGCTTCTTTTTGTTGGATTTTTTATTAGTTGTAACAATACTTCTAACAGGTTGGTTTTCTTTAGTTCCTTTATCCTTCTTCTTTCTCGATTCTCCTTCATCTTTTTTCCGCTTTGACGAAGAAGCAGATTCTTTACTTCGACTACCCTCTCCTCCCTTAGAAGATTTGAAATTGACGCTAACCAGAATATTATCTCCAGACGTAAATACTTCTTTAGAAGGAACAGGTGAGTTGCGCCTTCTACTCTTAGGACTAGACCCTTTCTTTTCCTTATTCTTAGTTTTCCCTTTATCACGACCTCGCTTACCAACAACTTCCTCGTTGGTAACGATGACTGTAAGCTTTTTGTTGCTTCGTCTCTTCTCCCTTTCACAGCTACTACATGAACAACTAGAGCAGCTCAGAGACGGAGACTTCTTCCTCTTCTTTCTATCTCGGTCGCCCTTTTCGCGGGAGCGACCTCTTTCCTTCCTGGGGGACCTACTTCTTCTCCTCTTCTTGCTCCTACTTCTGCTTCTTTTCTCTTTACTGCGGTCTTTTCTGGCCTTATCTTTGCTCCTGCTTCTTTCCCTACTTCTCTCTTTGGCCCGTTCTCGGCTGCGGGCTCGTTCTTTCGTCCTCTCTTTACTCCTTGAGCGACTCTTACTTCTTTTCTTCTTACTTCTTGACAAACTCCTGCGTCCTCTGCTCAATGATCGGCTATTACTTCTACTATTGGAAGAAATATCACGACCAAATTCATCGACTTTTCTTCGAGGCTTTTCACTAATGAGCTTTCGAACATCATACCTCTCAAGTTCCTTCCGTTTCTCTTTCTTCTTTGTTGTGATTTCCTTATTCTTCTCTTTAGTTTTCACTTCCTTGTCACCTCTATAGCTCCTCTCCTTGCTCGTTTTGGACAATTTCTTCCACTGCACTGGTACTCGTTCTTCAGTAACAATTTCACCTTCTTCTTCCTTGTTCCCATTCTCAACTGTTTCACTGGGACGTGAATTTTCAGCCTTATCTTGTTTATCACCCTCCCCTGGAGGATACTCACAGTCGGAAATTGCTTCAGTCTCCAGTCCTTCTAATCCTGCCGACTTCCCTTGTTTTCCGTTGTCCTCCATCTCCCAACTCCTTTCATAGTTACTGATCTCTTCATCGGTAATATCAACCAATCCGTCCCTCTCTTCTTCACACCCCAACTCCAAAAGATCAGGCTCTCCGTCATTTTCGCGTTCTACGTTGGATCTACTTTTAGTATTCTTGCCATTGTCGATGTCGCTTTTCCCAACAGAAGGCAAACTCTCTACCGATCCATTTAAACTGTCGTCCCGATAGCTCGACCTCTTTCTGGACCCTCTGCCATCTGACTCTGACAGAGGTTTATCACTTTCTGAAGATTGCAATGGAAGATCTTCGCTTGACACCGCTTCACTCAACGATTTATCTTTCGCCTTGTCTTCTTCCTTGAGGTCTTCGACTTCCATTGGTTCTTTATCACTCGATTCATCTTCCAGCTCACCTTCCGACAATTCGCTCTCTCTTACAGCTTTTTTCTCAGTCTTAGGAGACTCTCGTTCGCCAGTCTCTTTGGATATTGTGTCCAGAGGGCTTTCACCACCATCACAGATCTCTTTCATCTTAGCTTCTATATTACAATCGTCTACTGGAGCATTTTCGTTTTCAGAATGAACAGAAGCACCATCGTCTCCTTTTTCAACATCAGCAATACTTTCCGCGTCCTTTGAGTCGGTAACTGCACACTTGCTCATACCTAAATCGTCCGGCACTTCCTGTTCGTCACTTTGTGATGCCTTTTCCGGACCCGAACTCAGATCCAGCGAACCAAAAGGAGGCACTGGTGGTGGAGGCAATGCTTCATCTTCTTTGTCAGAGTTATCAGAATCACTCTTTCCCTTCGCAATTTGCATACTTAGTTTCGAGTAAAGTCCCTGATTCGGGCATTCTGAATCAGAATCGTTATCTTTGTCCCTGTGATTTGGGGGAGGCGACGGCGGCGGTGGGATGTCTTCCAACGCTGGGTATGGAATCGAAGACAGATCGTCGCTTTTAGCCTTTCGCATCTGCTCTTCGCTCTTCTTTTCTTCGCCATCCACTTCGCCTAGACAAAAAAAAAAAAAAAAAAAAATTAGAAATTTTGAAAATAATTCGCTCGGGTCAAAATGGTAAAACAGGGGAGGCACTCACTTGGAGTCGGCGATGGAGGAGAAGTGGGCATTTCAGGGTCGTACGCATCGTTCCGGTCATCGATCACAAGTCCAGTTTCTTCGTCTGAACCCTCGCCGCCATTTTCATCCTTATCGTCTCCATCCAATGCAAATAAAAGTGCTGGTGGTTCAGGGGGTGGTGCCAGTTTGCTACAAACAAAGGAGTAGAAGACAAAAATAAGTTCTTTGTTTAGGATGACCAAGACAAAACCAACCATTTGATTTGACCCAAGCTCTGGGTTTCGTCTAGTTTTCCCAATGGGGGCCTCAATTTTAGATTCTCGAATTTCAAGTCAAATCCTATAATAGGGCCCTAGAATAACGTTTAACACCAGGAATACCCTAATGAAAAAAATAATTTTTTTTTTTTCAAATTATATTTATTGCACCAAGTAATTCAACTTATTAGCAACATTTCTCTGACAATGTATATAAATAACTGAAAGGAGAGTGTGGTACATAGCACACCTCCATACTTCATGTCGGCTATTTTATGTGTCTTTTGACGCACAAGATTCACAGGAGCGCACAGCACAACACTCACTGAACAACTTCATGAAAACACCATTCCCTACTGCCACAGATCGTGAGGTTTTCGTCTTTTCAGCCGCCTGAGTAGATCATCAACATCCAGCAACTTCACAGCCTCCTCGTTGATATGACCTTGTAGCCTCTGGTGATGGGCTATTGCTTGAGTTTTGATGACTTCATTTATTGTGGGAATTTTAAGGTCCTTATGGATGTCGTCATTGGTTGAGTACCAATACGCATCAACGCATGAGCGCAGTACTTTGTTCTGAAAACGCTGTATAATGTCACGATTGCTTTGAGAGGTGCAGCCCCACAGTTGTGCACCATATGTCCAGACTGGCTTAAGGACCTGATTGTATAAGGTTAGTTTGTTCTGTATTGACAATTTTGATCGTCTACCAACCAACCAATACATTTTTCGGAGTTTGATGTCCAGTTCTGTTCTTTTATTTTTCACATGCACCCTCCAGCGGAGTTTCGTATCCAGAGTCATACCCACATATTTTGCCTCATTAGCATAAGGGATGACTTTGCCATTAAGATATATTGGTATATGTTTGATATGGCGGTTGGTAAAATCAACATGGACTGATTTGGCTTCATTCATCTTGATTCTCCACTTAATTGTCCAGTCATGGAGTTTCTCGATGGATCTTCTAAGTTTTAAAGTTGATTCGCGATTGTCTTCACCAATAGCAAGGACTGCAGTATCAAAATGCAAATGATGCCAGGGTGTTACCCTCGTGTTCGGGTAGATCGCTAGTGTATAGGACGTACAAGAGGGGGCCAAGTACGCTTCCTTGCGGGACTCCAGCATGAATCATTTTTGCTTCTGAGTATGCATCATCTTGTTTGATTCGGAAGTACCGATTTGATAGGTATGAGTGGAGCAACTCAGCGTATTTTGCTGGAAGCATTTGTCTGAGCTTATGATTAAGTCCTTCGTGCCAGACTTTATCGAACGCCTGGGTAACGTCGAGGAAGACAGCTGAGCAGACTTTTTTGTCTTCCATGGCTTGTTCAATAATATGAGTGATCCGGTGCACCTGATCTATAGTCGAATGCTTATGGCGGAACCCAAACTGGTGTTTAGGTATGAGGTTTCGTTCTTCCACAATTTTTCCTCCTGAAGAAAAAAATAATGTAGAGAAAATGTCTAAAAACGTGAAGCCTCTGTCAAAAAACACTGCGAGAATCGAGCAAAACTGATCATATTACATTGAAGGGTTCCTCCCGCAAAAACGACGCACAAACTGACCGGATTCACACTGACGAGCTCTGGCGAAGCGTAAAAGAAGTCTCAGTTGATAGAATCCAACAACGATTAAAGGTAGAGTTGTAAGCGCCCTTGTGACCACACGAAACTCAAATAATGTGATTTTAATAACGAAAACAACTAATACAGAAACTAAATTAATAAGAGAAGATGAAGACTAATATTAGGGGTATTCATGGACTGGGAGATTCGACGAGTCAGTGCGCATGCGCACCGGCTAATACGACGATTCGATTTACGACGGGCTGAAGGCGTCGTAAATCGAGATTCGACTTATTTCACACAAAAAATGTCTCTTATCAATTTTCTTTTAACCCACTCAAAATTCCTTTTTTTTCACTTTAAAGTTTTTCTTCGCGTTTTCGACCTTTCGGCACTGATGTGGTCATAACTCCCTTATTTCTCCTGAAAATTCAAATCTGACTACACCGTTAGAAACAGCGTTAAGTTCCCAAGCTACCTAGTGTAAAATCAAAATATTTCAGCAATAAAGTAGTTTCAAAAAATCAAGTCAAAAAGCCAACTTTAAAATTTTTTTCGAAACTTTACTTTCTTCGACCAAAGTTTTCACTCTAAATCCCTGTCCATTTTGATGGGCGCTCTTCGGAGAAAACATGCGCAAGTTGTCAGCTTTTCAACGGTCTATCAATTTTTCTTTTTAACATTCAAATTGGAAGAGTAAAATAAGTTTTAATGTAAGAAAACGTGTGTTTTACAAGCAAATCCAGTGTTTTAAGCGGTTTATGGTCCCCCTCGACCTCAAGATGGCTTGACGATTTTGGTATCATTTTCTACGTAATTTTTTACGCTGAATCAAATAGCGATACTTCCGAATGGTTCCGACTGCTAAAAAGTGGATTTTTTGAAGAAAACCTTCGTTTTTCGTACATAAAATACGCATTATTCGTAAATGTGGTAGTGAGCATGAAGTAACACCTTTGAACAGTTCAAAGAGTTAATCAACAAAAACTTCAATCACCTAGAAATTCGGTGTTTTTGTTGAGTAGAAAGGCGTTACTTCATGCTCACTACCAAATTTACGAATAATGCGTATTTTATGTACGAAAAACGAAGGTTTTCTTCAAAAAATCCACTTTCTAGCAGTCGGAACCATTCGGAAGTATCACTATTTGATTCAGCGTAAAAAACTACGTAGGAAATGATTCCAAAATCGTCAAGCCATCTTGAGGTCGAGGGGTACGATAAACCGCATGAAACACCGGATTTGCATGTAAAACACACGTTTTTTGACATTCAAACTTCATTTACCTACTCTTCCAATTTGAATGTTGAAAAGAAAAATTGATAGACCGTTGAAAAGCTGACAACTTGCGCATGTTTTCTCCGAAGAGCGCCCATCAAAATGGGCAGGGATTTAGAGTAAAAACTTTGGTCGAAGAAAGTAGTTTCGAAAATTTTTTAAAGTTGGCTTTTTGAATTGATTTTTTGAAACTATTTCATTGCTGAAATATTTTGATTTTGCACTAGATAGCTTAGGAATATAACGCTCTTTCTAACGGTGTAGTCAGTTTTGAATTTTCAGGAGAAATAAGGGAGTTAAAGAGAGTCACCATATCAGTGCCGTAAGGTCGAAAACGCGAAGAAAAACTTTAAAGTGAAAAAAAGGAATTTTGAGTGGGTTAAAAGAAAATTGCTAGAAGACATTTTTTGTGTGAAATACCTTGTAGAATCGAACCCTGAAGTTATGCCCATCGAAAGTATAGACACCCTGTATACATAATATTCAATAAGTGTAGCGGCCAGAGGCCTATTTGATAAGATAATAAAAACATCTTGTTTTGGTGGACTCAGCTCCCCAGTTCTTACTTTGCTTCCCCCCTCTAGATGTCCAACCTGGAAGCCAGTCTTTTTCTTGCCTGCGAGCTCTCCTCAAGTAAAACCCGCGGTTGTCTACACCGCCTTTCAAAACCGTTTTATCCTATTTCAACCACCGCCAAAATTAATTTTATTTTTCAATCTAAAATACGCGGTATAATAAAGCTCTCCCAACTGTGTCCACTTGTCGTCGGTCGCCTTCATTCCTGGTTCCTGGCAGTTTCCCCGGCCGGGGAAGTCAACGCTCGAGCGAAAATTGGTGAGTCTTCACTATTACAAGTATTTTGTGGACACAGATCGCACACCCCTCAAAAACCCTTAAAAATTACAGTCCTACTGCTATATGTCTATATCTCATTGCTATTAATTCAATATATTCAATTTCTGACGATAATTTTCACCCAGCGGATTCTTGGATTCTTTTTTTTGTTTCCAGCGCAACTATTCAAATATAAAGGGGATCTGGTTCCCATCCCTACTTAAAATTTTTGACCAGATCATACAACCTTTTTTCAATAAGTTTACAAAGTTATTCGTTCAAATAAAGATATTTCGTCATATTCGGTCTTAATTTTCTTCATGCCCAGGTAATCAAGTGGTAAAAGGCACTAAGTTCCCAAAATTTAACATTTTTTTTGGTTATCCCTCCTCTAAATTTTGCGGCAGTTCAATGTTGCTTGAACATCACTTTTATTGGCCTTCCAAAAGAAAGAAAAACTGGGTCAAAATCGAGCGCTTTAGTTAAACTAAGCAGTTTTTTGCTTCTCCTGAAAAGTGGCGTTTTTGCACTTAGTTCTAGTGACGTTGCGATACTTTCGATACTTACTGATATCAGTATTTTGTTTCGATACCTTTCGATATTTGTATCGATACTGGGCTTCCGATACTTCCAGGTATCGAAAGGAAAGTACTAATATCAGTACTCAAATATTTACTACCTACTCCCACAAAAGTGCAAAGATGAGATAGGTTGTCTGGGGCATTATTTTCTTTTACTTCCAACGAAACCGAGAAAGAATGAAGAAAGCACAAATAAAAGAAACATTCATGTCCACAAGGGACACCCCACGGACTAAATTAGTTCAATTCAACAACAACAACAACAACAATTTAACTTTGAAGAAGAAGAAGACTTTGTTATAATGTTATAATATAACTGTTCAATGTTATAATATAACCAGTCACTTCGTCACTAGAGACTCAACTATGCCCAAGCCCAAGGACAATGGACAATACTGATGGTAAGAATTGAGTAGGTACCTAATCATGGTAAAATTTGCTAATCAATATGATATAGGTAGGTTACCTATTAAGTTCGTGCATTTTATGTTAGCAGTTTTTTCTGAATAATTGCAACAAATTAGCAATTAACAACAATTACATAAAGTAGGTTGGTATCAAATGATTCGATACCAGGTGGTATCGATACTTTTCTTTCGATACTTAACTAATATCAGTACTTTGATTCGATACTGTATCGATACCAAGTATCGTATCAAAAGAGGTATCGCAACGTCACTACTTAGTTCCCTTCGCCGCTGGACAATTCATTTGTTTATACCGACGCCAGTGGAGTAAGTATCGGTGCGGTACTTAAGCAGACACAGTCGGACGGTTCACAAAAACAGACCAATATGGCGGCTTATCCTCCGACGAATTCACTACATCGCGGGTTAACCGTTTACATGCCATTGTTCCCAATTGGGAACATCGTATTCAAAAAAATTTCACACACAAACGACGTATACTTTTTAATAATTTTGTTTTCTTATATAATCCTGAGATAACACTGAATATGTTCAACAAGGAAACTTAGAAAAAATACGTTTGTATCATATTTTTATTAATAATCGAAGTTTGTTAACACTTTCAGTGCGGGCGTCTACCCGGGTAGACGGAGAGTCTTCCCCAGCCCACTGCCGTCTACTCGGGTAGACTGAGCCCGTTGCATTGACTCATCGCATTCCAAGGTTAGTAAGTTACCGAAATAACCGTTACAAGCGCCAGTTGGGCGGAAAATTCCTTCAATACCTTCCTGGCTTCATGCTAGATAGCGTCGGAAGCAGATTGGAAGGTTTGAACACAAGTTTCAGTCGTACCTTCGAGGCAACCCTTGTACGTTGACGCTCGGTCGGGCAGGTAGCGTGCAGTGGGTGGCGTTGGACGGCTAGAGGCTCCCGCATTGAAAGTGTTAAAAAACGGGCTATTTGACTCCGGCTATTGAAATGTTCCTGTAACTCCTTTATATCATTGCAGTTCATCGAAAAGAAGATAGTTCATTTCTACAAGACCGATATGAGATGTTATGACCGTATTAGTGATTTTTATCTCCCGTAGATCGGACTTGTGATTGCTGAAACAGTGACGTTCCCAAATGGGAACATTGGCCAGGTAGCCAGCCGCTCTTTGGCCTACTCTCGCAGCGCTACCTTGTACTTCGGACAATGTTTACTTCTTCTTATCACTCGTTTACCTATCTCTTTCGGCATTGTTCCCACTTAGTATCAATCCGGCTATCTTCACGAGTAGTTCCCAAGGAATTGTCTTTGAAAAATCGCGAAAAGTTCAAAACTCTGGATCAAGCTGCAACTTACTTACAGGAGCTGATAGATAGGGATGAGCCAGTCTCTTCGGATGATGAATTCGGTGATGTGGATTTTTTTGTTTTACCCCCCGATGAAAATGATCAAGTAACAGACGAAGAAGCTATAAATGATGATTATTATGTCTTATATTGCAAATTGTGTAATATTTTATTTTAGATACGACGTAGTGCGAGTAATCGAAGAGCTGATGAAATAAAATGGAGGAAGATTACATGCATTTGATTCGATATTGGGACAAGATGAGACGAAAAGATTGACCACTGATTATCCTGACTTAGCTGCTTGAGAACCATTTTCCTTATTTTTGAATATCATAAGCAGAGAGTTCGTGAACCATTTGGCTGAGATGACTAATAAATATGCTGCCCAGCAAAATCTCAAAGTTACTTCTGAAGAGATCTTCCAGTTTTTTGGGTTACTCATTCTCTCTGGTTATCACTGTGTTCCGGAAGAAAATATGTATTGGAGTTCGGCTGAAGATATCGATGTCCCGATCGTACGAAAATACATGTCAAGATCGAGATTCCGGCAGATAAAACGGTATTTTCATTTGATAGACAATCGGACGTTGCAACCTGGAGACAAACTGGGAAAAATTCAACCATTCTATACAGAGCTGAACGAAAAACTAAAGCAATTTGGGGTTTTTCACAACTTGCTGAGTATCGATGAATCTATGGTTCCCTACTATGGCCATCACTCTTGTAAGATGTATATAAAAGGAAAGCCTATACTCTTCGGCTATAAAGTATGGATGATCTGTTCTTCTAATGGATATCCGTACCAAATGGAGATTTATGGAGGGAAACGAGTGGACACGAACCCACAGCCCTTAGGATCTTATGTTGTTCACAATTTGCTGAGAGTTGTGGATGACCCGCTGCAAGTTGAAGTGTATTTCGACAATTTCTTTACTTCGTATGATTTGATGCGTGAATTGCGAGAAGGCAAATTTAAGGCTACGGGAACAGTTCGAGAGGATAGAACAAAAAAATGTCCTCTAACAGAAGTAAAAACAATGAAAAAAAGGCAAAGAGGGGACTTCGATTACAGATGTAACGGTGAGACATACTTTTGCCGATGGAAAGACAGCTCTGTCGTTACAGTGGCACCGAACTGGCTGAACCACGAGCCATTGGGAAAGGTAAAAAGGTTCTGCAGCAAAGAAAAAAAATACATTGAGGTCACACAGCCATATCTAATCAAGAAATACAATCAGGGGATGGGTGGAGTAGATGTTTTGGATAAATATCTTGGTAGCTATCGTCCCCGGTTGAGGAATAAAAAGTGGTGGTGGAATTTATTCTCAAATGGGCTGAACATTGCTGTAGTGGCGAGTTATCTACTGTATACGGAAGCAACCAGTTTGAAGATGTCCCATCTTGAATTCAGACGGAATATTACCATGTGTATGCTGAATGAGGGGAAGAAGATGATGGGAGCAAAGCCAGGACCCAAGTGCCAGCCTTCAATATCAACCCGGAAAACAGATTTTCACTACCTGGAGGATACTAGCCAAGGGCGTTGTGCTCTTTACCAAGCCAACTGTAGGCTGAAGTGTGTAGCTTGTGAGAAAAGACTACATCTGAAATGCTTTCCTCTATACCACAACATCGGTTAGGTTGGGGTTCTTGTGCACTACAAAGGTATTTGTTTGAATTTTTTTTTTTTTTCTTGGTTGTCGGTTTGGTTGAAAATAATTATTAAATTGTGATGGAACAAAACTGTGTGTTTTACTTGAAGGATTGTCATCAATAACCTAGTTGTCAAGGCGACTGAAGACGAGCGTAGTAGCATCAGGCGGACCGGCCAACGTTCCCAATTGGGAACATTTAAAATTTTGTACTTGGAGGTGAAATATGAAGGTGTCAATTTTTCTCTGTCTTAGTTGGAACCAAAGAAGACTGAAAATGAACAAAAAACCATATTTTTTTAGCTATTTGATAATTTGGCCAGTAAACGGTTAAGATCTATCATCTGCTATCTCATTTTTTGGCCAAAATGAGTTTTATATATCGATCGACGCAGAATCTCGCGGTCTTTTGTGCTACGCTGTCAGTTCTTCAAAAATCTCAATAGATTGCGCGCAATCGCCTAAAAACCTATCATGTGCTATCCAAAAGCTTAATGTTATCAGGAGCTATCTACACAGTGGCGTACAGAAGATCCTGCTTTCTCCATCCGGTAAGTAAATACTATTGTTGTGTATACTATTGTATGTAAATCAAATTACGCAATAATTCCGCTTAGTTTAAGTTTATTTTTAATTAAGTACCTAATTGTATACTACAAAATGTAGTCAAGATACAAAAAATGAGGCAGATGGAATTTGAGCTAGCTGTGTGAATCACTGTGTTGTGGTAACTAGAGTTATTTTGTGATACTCGTCCTAGGTTGGCGCACCTGCCTTCCCTTTCCTCGTCCTACCTCCTCCGAATCTCACGATTAATAAATCAGTTCTATGCAAGCGTCCTTCCTGTTGTTTCCTTCCTAGTTTATTTTAAGAGGTTATCGGCCTAGTGCGAAACGTGTCGTTCCGGTAGTTTCATGCGCAAAGTTTCGTGAGTTTTATTTTACGTTTATAATTTCTTTTTCTCGATTAGAAAAGATAAAACCGTTGGACAGTCGTAGAGTTGTCAACTCGAATCGTGTTGGTTCAACCACAGGTGGTTGTTTGAAGAACATGGCGACAGGCCATGCGGCGTTTCCCCAACTTAATGGGACGAATTTTCATACTTGGAAATTCAGAGTTGAAGCCCTTCTTGATAAAGAGGGTGTTTCAAGTGCGATTCACGAGAGTTCAACTGACATTAAGAAACTGTCTGCTCCAGAATTGTTGGCTTTCGAAATGAATAATACGAAAGCAAAATGTATTATCATTCAATGCATCAGTGATAAATATGTTGAGTACATTCGGGAAGCAAAGAACGCGAAGGAAATGATTGATTGCCTCACAAGTGTATTTGAAAGGAAGAGCTCATTTATAAAACTCCACATAATGAGAAAATGATTGAAATTGAAGTGCACTGGTGATCTGCAGGATCATTTTGTAGAAGTTGAAACACTCCTACGAGAGTTAGCTGCTGCTGGTACGACTTTAGACGACTCAGATAAAGTCTGCTGCCTACTTTTAACTATGCCAGAGAAGTACAACCTGGTAATTACGGCAATAGAAACCATGGCATCCGAATCCGTCACTATGTCCTTTGTGAAATCAAGGCTTTTAGATGCAGAATTGAAAAGCAAGGATGCAGAATGTGAAACAGAAATGGACAAAAATGTTTCTTTTGGTGCCTTCAACAAATTTCGTCCGAAATGTCATATTTGTGGAGATACTCGCCACTTCAAAAAGGAACTCACATTTTTCTCCTTCTTAGAATGCAAAAAGATCTAACTTCTTTTGAAAAGTTGCAGTAATTTTTGTGTCCAACCTATACTATTTAAGGTTTTCTTGTTGCAGGTCGTTTTTTAATTCCAGATAGCCTCTAAAAGTGACGACGAATCTTTCGAGCCCAGTGACGATGATTATTGTTCCGATTCATCCCATCCTGTATAGTCCATACCGTGCAAAACTTTTGGATCACACCTTCTTTACTGATTTTGGAGTTGAAGAAAAAATTATATACCATTTTATTCGTCCAGGTAGAGCATCAGGAGATCCACTGTTTTGGAAGTGAGGGTATTGCAATGTTGAGTCATCAAAAATTAACTTCCCTCGACCGGGGATCGATCACCTATCATTCCGATTCTAAATCGGAGCTCCTACCACTTGAGCTAAGGAAGCGAATGGACAGAAATGCGAAGAGGTCGCTGATCACAACATCTTCCCCCCCCCCCCCCCCCCCCCCGTTAGGAAATCTTAGGTACTCCGTTACCTAGTCAGGGCCTGCGTTTTTACAACCCATTGAGAACGCGTATTTTTGACTGGCTTCGGAGTTTTTTGTTATTGTTTTCCTTATTGAGGGGGCGGGGATCTGCTGACCTCAACGTTTGTCCGAATAGGCGGTGGCTCGACTCGTGTCTTGGGAGGGAGTTGTTTTGATGACCTAATCTTAATGAATTATTGTTTCTCTGAGAAATTCTGAGGAGACCGTTCGGGCCCGATACGACTGCGCCATACTGTTGAGTCATCAAAAATTAACTTCCCTCGACCGGGGATCGATCACCTATCATTCCGATTCTAAATCGGAGCTCCTACCACTTGAGCTAAGGAAGCGAATGGACAGAAATGCGAAGAGGTCGCTGATCACAACAGCAATACAGTCCAAATTGGTGGATTTCTTACAAACTCAATTTCACAGACGATCTTCAAGAACTACCATAAAGACCCCGAAAAATTGACAATAATGTACCTTTTCCAAAGCTGTTTGTTATTCCACCGCCACCGACTCCTCGTGATAAATACGACGATTTGCTAATTCTTTGTAGATTGCTTCCATACGACGTCAAGGTGTTTTATAACTCTCTTCGTCACGAAGAACAAAGTGTAAGAGAAGCAAAGAAGCAGGACAAGAAAGGGAAACAAATCAACAAAGAAGTGATTAATCAATCGGGTGATCATGAAGAAAATGGGAAAAGAGGGAGAAAAAGATGTATCATGAAATGAATAACTTTAGTACATTTTTAATTTATATTTCTAGTAAATTTGTGAAGCACTTTCAGCATGCTTAGGTTCTGTTCGTTTCAATAAGTGGTGCCTATTTGGTTTTCATTTTCTGGTTTAATTCGTCATTTTGGTTTATTATTTTCAATAATAAACCTTAGGAATCGATAGTGTTGAATTTTTAGAGACCACGTAGTTCTGTAGGACAATTCGTTCACTCACTACGAGAATTTTAGATTGAAAATAAATTGATTGTTTTGCAAGACTGATGGCAACTTATTGACTGTAACGACAGCAACGGATAAAGAAAAGAAATTTTGTTTAAAAGAAACCATGAATTCACAAGTATCCAACTTACGAGGTTGTGTAATTCCTATGTGCTAGAATAAAAGATTATTTTTTCACCAATTTCATTAATTAATTCACCCTTTCACCAGTTCGATCATTTCAAGACTTTAATAATTCATTGAAAGTACCATTAAAGTACTTGGTATGTATAAAGAGCTATCTTCTAGATTTCAGAAATTATCACATGCTATCTAATGCATTTTTTTTATTATTGCAGTTTTGAACAAACCATTGATTACACTAGATTACAAAATTTAGGGGTGGTCTGGCTGCCTCGTTCTTTCACCACTTTTCTTATGGTATTTGGTGCGCTGAATCCGAATCTGACGTCAGTTTTTTTTGTTCACGTCGGATTTTCAAGATATAGCTAGTTTTAAGATTTTTCTAGTTCTCACTTTTCTTCATTTTTTAGTGAAAACTCATCTTGCTCAAATCTCCTCAAAAAGTACTCAGACTTATAGGAAATTTCATGTAGAATCCAAATATGTACTTAGTTTTTAAGTAAAACTGTGTTAAACCCACTATTTTCCACAAAACGTATCAAAAAACACCGGTTCTCAACGTTTTTTCTTCGGGTTTTCCCTTACATTTTGCCACTTGAAAAAAAATTAAGGCTAAAAAAATTGTTCTCGGGCTTTTAATTTGTAGTGGGGACACCCCAGAGAAGAATGAGACCAATCGCAGCCTCCTAAACTAATTAACATCGAAGGAATGAGCTTTTTCATGGCACTGAGATGAAAATTCATAAAAACCGTTAGTTAATTTTTCAAGATAAGTATGTGCGTTCCTAAATCTGTTTTCCTCAAATGGATTTTTCTTTCTTCTACATTTTTTATACTTGTCACCTATTAAGAGTAAGATCGAAAATAGGTACTCAAAGGGGGAGTAAATCATAATTGGGAAACTCTTGTTTTGTTAAGTGATTTTAATTCAGTTTTACAAACGAAACACAATAAACTGCAGAAAAGTTAATGGTGTAAATCTGTTTCATGAAGGCTCAGATGAATCAAAAGTTGGTAAAATGTTTGGTTATTCCTCCACCTCAGAGGTTCCACCAAGATATGAAAACCATGGAAGAACGGTACAAAGGGTATTGGGAAGTTCACATGGTGGCGGACTATTGTTGGACGTTAAAAAAGAGATTTACCTCAGGCGGCGAAGTTTTCTCTACATAGATGCCGGCGATGAAACCTACGAGGTGGAGGAATAACCAAACATTTTACCAACTTTTGATTCATCTGAGCCTTCATGAAACAGATTTACACCGTTAACTTTTCTGCAGTTTATTGTGTTTCGTTTGTAAAACTGAATTAAAATCACTTAACAAAACAAGAGTTTCCCAATTATGATTTACTCCCCCTTTGAGTACCTATTTTCGATCTTACTCTTAATAGGTGACAAGTATAAAAAATGTAGAAGAAAGGAAAATCCATTTGAGAAAAACAGATTTAGGAACGCACATAATAATCTCGAAAAATTAACTAACGGTTTTTGTGAATTTTCATCTCAGTGCCATGAAAAAGCTCATTCCTTCGATATTAATGGGTTTAGGAGGCTGCGATTGGTCTCATTCTCCTCTGGGGTGTCCCCACTACAAAGTAAAAGCCCGAGAACATTTTTTTAGCCTTAATTTTTTTTTTCAAGTGGCAAAATGTAAGGGAAAACCCGAAGAAAAAACGTTGAGAACCGGTGTTTTTTGATACGTTTTGTGGAAAATAGTGGTTTTGACACAGTTTTACTTAAAAACTAAGTACATATTTGGATTCTACATGAAATTTCCTATAAGTCTGAGTACTTTTTGAGGAGATTTGAGCAAGATGAGTTTTCACTAAAAAATGAAGAAAAGTGAGAACTAGAAAAATCTTAAAACTAGCTATATCTTGAAAATCCGACATGAACAGAAAAACCTGACGTCAGATTCGGATTCAGCGCACCAAATACCATAAGAAAAGTGGTGAAAGAACGAGGCAGCCAGACCACCCCTAAATTTTGTAATCTAGTGTTATCGTCGGATTCTAATACTTAACTAACGTAAAAATATTTTAAAAACGCTGCAAATTATTACACAATAGTTTATTATTTTTCTATATAGATCACTCGTCTACAAAATCATCAACCATCCAATATAAAGAGAAAAAAAAAAAAAAAAAAAAAAAATCCAAAAAAAGAAGAAAAAATCAAAATCACCAACCATCGATCGAATTTCGATCAGCTCTAATTTGAACGGAGATTAGGCCTCTTTTGCGATTCACACTCGTGTTTTGATTTATATATATATATATATTTCAATATAAACCCTTAAATTTTCGTAGGGAGCGAACGGTTTGTCCTACAGAGCTCCAAGTGGTCTCAAAAAATTCTAAAAATTCTATAGAATCTTAAATTGAAGGAAAAACAATACCTTTATATCAAAATGTTTTGAGTTAGGGCGTTTTCAAATTTTCAAAATTGATTTTGGAACCCTTAGAAGTGACCTACATCAACCAAAAGCTTCGGGGCACAACTAGACCCCAAATGGAGCCTACAAACCAAATTTCATCAAAATCGGTCAATGCTAAGTGGCAAAAGTGCCGCGTACGGCGGACGGACGGCCAAATTTTTATTCGATTTTTGGATTCTACGTACCTTGAAACGTAAACCATCAAATTTTGAGGGGGTGTTAAAATTGTTTTTTTCTTGGTCGATTCCAAAGGTTCATTATTGAAAATAATAAACCAAAAACAGCAACTAAGTCGAAAGTAACCCCTCAAATCGGTTTTTTGTCTCTCCTGAAAAGTTGAAAAAAGTAAGATAGCTCATGATAGTTCTTAACCCTCGACATATTGCTCCCGCTCCGGCATTCGCCATGTTTTTACAGAAGTCGACAGCGCATTTTCGAATGGCTTGAATGAGCGTCTCAATCAAACGTTGGTGAATCGCATGCGTTGCTTGAAGCATGACGAGCCCCCCCCCCCCCCCCCCAAAGAGTTGGTCGGCTATCGCTAACGAGTGCGTGAAACAATACAACGACTCTCCACATTCGGTCTCTCGTATCTGCTAACCGGTCGACCCGTTTCCATCATCCCCACAACCATATCCGCTCCTGCAGATTTACACGAGGATAGGATGACTGCGCTCGAAAATACGCTTAAATACCACATGTATAACTAACATTTATATGATAAGAATAAACGTGATGTCAACTTTGCCATTGGGCCAACTTTGCCATGTCAACTTTGCCGTTTACGTCGAAACATCAACAAACTTGATCGTAATAAACTTGATAATTAACGTATCGGACCGTTCCGGAATGAGTAATTTCACCGAATTCTGTTTGCATTTTTCCTGAATAGTTAATGGTGTGGGATAGATGAAAATCGGGCTGAATTCGGAAAATAATTCTCCTGTTATTTTTCGGAGACAATCAAAATTTATGATTTCAAAAATAACCGGGAAAACGGACTTCTTCAACATGAAGTGGAAACGCACGCTGATTGGCTGTTTGGATCGCCATCCCCTCCCCTTGTTGCCCGACAGAAAGACGAAAACACATTCCACAGACCAAGAAGATCGTAAGGATCATCTGGACTGTTCAGCATGGTTTGGTAAGCAGTACAGGTTATGGAACTGTGCCAGTAATTTGGAACAGTTACATCTACGTCACTGTTGGAACGGTTTCAGGGAAATACCTGAACCGACACATTCCTAGCCTTTTAGCGCCCGCCTTTCAAATGCCCCGGCAGCTCCCCAGTCCTGGACTGATACAACCCCCCTGTTCTGATTTATTTTGCATTTTCGCACTTTTCCATTCCGCCTATCTCCTAAGAAGCATTACAAATTCAAATTTCAGCAAATTTTGAAATATTGTTTGTTAAAATATAATGGTATTCAATCAAGTAAAAATATCCAGAATTGTTTAATATTCAACTGTTTTTCTAATCAATTTTGTTCCAAAAATGAGGAGAAAATAAAAATATTTCAACTTCAAGACAAACTTCGACTTGACAAAAGAATAATAATTTGATATGGAAATGAGACAAGACAAAAATAATAAATCGGAAGAAATACCCCAGTCAATTAAAAAAAAAGATCATTTTTCAAAAGAATTGGGTCAGGAATAACGGTAATGAGGAATTTCACCGAATTCTGTTTGCATTTTTCCTGAATAGTTAATGGCGTGGGATAGACGAAAATCGGGTTGATTTCGGAAAATAAGTCCCCTGTTATTTTTGGGAGACAATCAAAACTTTTTATTTCAAAACTAACCGGGAAAACGGACGTGCAGCGGGAACGCTCGCTGATTGGGCTGTTCGGATCGCCGTCTCCTCCCAGTGTTGCCCATTGGGACGACGAAATCGTGTTTTTTAAGAGAAAAGTTATCAAACAAAAACAGGGGAAACCTAATATTCCCCATCTTGCTTTTTCTATTTTTTTCTTCAGTTTTTCGATTTCGAACTTTACTGTTTTGTGAAATTTTGCATCTGGGGACTATGGATTTCTCGATCTCAGCGCTTCAAGCGGTTGTAAATGAACTATTCCAGGATGACGTCATTTTCCCGGTTTTTTAAACATGCGTATTTTCTACATTGTTTTGTTTATTCGTAAATTAGGAAGTTCGGGCTGAAAGTTTGCCTTGGGGGTTTTTCGAGGTGCTGAATCCGATTTTGGGGTCAAAAATAGGAAATTCCGACTTGGTGAAATTCCTCATTATCTATAGATATGTTACGGACGTGTTGTTAGACAAACAAGAAACAAGTAGAAAGGTAGCTACTGCAAAATCGGTAGTAAAGTATTATAGACCAAAAAAATGCAGTGAGATCTGGAAAAGCTAGTGTTGTTCACTACTTTCTAAAGGTGAAAACGATCAAAATCATCAGTAGGTAGGTTTTTATATCGCAATGTAGGGTCAGAAAGGGATGTAGATAGGTACCTATCCAAGTAGTAAAAAATTTATTGCTTTTTCAATACGGTAAATATTCCAATTTTCGATCTGAAAAACTCATTTCAAGACCCCCCGGGAGTCTGAATCAGCTGTTCGCTATCGGCCATTTTCAAGTGACTTCACAGGTCGGTACCTGTTTAGTGTCACTTCCAGAGTCCGCACCTTATTTTGTGACGACTCGAAATCCACCAAAATTGGTAGGTACTACCTACCACACCATAATGCCTTCACACCTTCACAATCAAGTCTATTAGAAAGAACTAAACGCTTCACACTCGATTCGAAATCATAAACTCAATTTTGAATGCTTGCATACGAGTCTGCAACACATTGGGACATTTTCATGTCAACCACTACTAGTGATGCGACATCGATAGAAAACATCGATGTTTCTCAACATCGATGTTTTTGAAATCCACCATCGATGTCGAGTGGAAACATCGACCAAAAACATCGATGTTTCTCAACATCGATGTTTCTTAACATCGATGTGCCCGATCATGATAATATAAATATTCGAGATCGTTTGCTTGTAGGTACCTACTCGAATAGACTTTTTTTTCATCTGATGAATCAATTTCTAGCCACTAGGTCAATTTCTACCCCAGTACATTCGCCAAATGGATATGTAAAGCAGTTACACCCCCCATAAGTTAGGAATACACCTCAGTGAATAACAAAGTATATATTGTTCATTATTTTATAGCACTTGTCCAGGCATTTTTTTAATGGAGTAAGATTGTAAGATAAGCTATCACAATACACTCGAGCCAGGAGCACCAGGGTTGCCAACTCAAAACAACTTGAAAAATTGGTAGGAAAATTAGCTATTATTTTCATTCCTCCAAGTGATAAGAATGTAATAATTCATCACGATTGGTATTTTAACGCTTGTTTCATTCATTATTTTAATGTGTAAACTATTGAGAAAACCAATGGGAACAACAAATCAGGGGAAGTACGACATCGATTGAAACATCGGTAACAAACATCGATGTTGTGAAAACATCGCCATCGAAACATCGATGTTAAAAACATCGATGTTTATTGAAAAACATCGATGTTTTGAAAACATCGATGTCGATGTCGCATCACTAACCACTACACAACAAGGTAGTGAAGTAAGGTTGTTAGTTACCCAAGCATCAAAGTTTTCGTGACGATTTTTCAGTTCATGTGCCAAAGCAAAGACATGAAAATGTCAAAAAGTTAGCATCTGCGTCTGCTGGCGCCATCTGTCTCTAGTCGTCACGATCTCAAGTCGTCGCGTCTGACGTGGCGAAAACTCTCTAATAAATTACATCGAGTGAACAGTTTTTTCGCTTACCAACTGGTATTAATTGACCCAATGCTTATCCAATGGGACGTCCCCTGGAATGCATGCATTACTAAATAATATGTTTAGTGCACATCTCTATACATTTTTGACTAAATTTGATCCCCGAATATTTCAATCACTGGAAAGAAGTTGAGGTGTGATTGTTCCCCAGTGGGTCCTCTGTCGCAAAAGTAGGTGTGTGTGATCCTATGGTCAAGTTTTTGTATTAGAGAGTTCCTAAAGATGATTTTGGCATAACGGCAAAGCTAACGGCGACCATAGATCACCTTCTGCGCATGCGCAAAAAATTACAGCGATCAAATAACGTCCGAGCAAATAACGGCGAACGTTCTGGCCGCTAACTTACGGCCATCCTGCTAACGTCCATGTGACTAACGGGCTGCCGTTAGAGCAGAGTGAACCTGACATGCCAGTAACAGTTTTGCAACCACCAACATCAATTTCAAACAAAGCCTCACCTCACCTCACGTCTTCAAATCGTCATCATCATCGTGCACCCCTGTGAGTGCGTGAAGTAAACACGACCTACGGAATGCTGCTGTAGGTTTCTGGCAGATTGGCCTTTCGATTTGAAATTTATACTGATGTGTTCCTCAAGGAATGAAAAACGTCCCCACAAAGTTTCTTCAAATGCCCTAGCTGAGAGGCTCTGTGATCACACTTATCACAGGCATGGGGTTTCATCCCGGTGTGTGTCATGTGACTCTTCGAATGCCCTAACTGAGAGGCTCTGTAATCACACTTATCACTGGCAGTAAGAACAGCCGAGTAAGAACAACTGACCACGGAATCGGTTTAGTTTGGCAGCAGCGAGCTAAGGAAACTACAGAATCTGTGTTTGGACTGCTGGCCAAGTGGGTGTGGTACATAGCTTCCTAGTATCCATCACACGGAAGTATAGATGGTTCGATGATGATGTTTGTGACTCCCATAATCAAAAACTTTTTGTAACCATTGTGATTTGTAATATACTTTTAGGTACTGGTAAAAAAAAAACTTGAATTATTTCTTGAACAAACACTTTGACAAGATGTACTTGAAATAGCGAACAACGAACTTGAAAAACGAAGGCAGTTAACAATAGAGAACTGAGGATCTAACGGCGAAGCCAGAAATTCCTGTCACTTTAACTTTCGAGTCACTTTTGTCATCGCCGTAAAATTGTTCAACATCGCCGTTATTTTCGCTAACGTTCATCTAGGGTTAACATCCGATTTGACTCGCCCTAGACAGATTCATAACGGCGATGCCTGTAACGTTCGCTGTTAAGCAAGATGCAGTTTAGGAACTCTCTATTGTCTGGTTTGGCGCCCCACCACTTTCGAATGTCACCCAACGCCCCTGCCCTCGGACTGACCTGGGAGTTGGTGTTTCAATGTCTGCATACAGATCGAAATCGTCGTCCTCGTATAGTTTGGATGGCGGTTCAGGTGGAGGCAACAGCGGGATGGAAGGAGGCGGTTGAAGAGGCAAATACTTTGGGTCTCCATCGGACCTGCCTGTTCTTGCACTCTTGTCTCCCTTCATCGTCGATTACTTCTTAACCTGAAATCAAGGGTAGTCATTCGTTAGTTCACAGTTCTTGAAGGTTGAAAAAAACGAGACGATGATAGAATAATTTCTAGCTATTCTGGGAATGATAACTCACAAATAGAGCGTTTTTTCGAAAGAACCATGGTTTCCAATCATTCCCCAATCCCTACATTTTCGTTTCATAAGCGAGTAGACTTCGAGCGTTCCAAGATGTGGCTTGATCTCGAGTAGACTGGAGTCACCAGGACCGAGCGAGCGTTAGGAACAGAGTTACAGTTAGTACCTGTGTACCTACAGAGGTACAGATCTCACCGGTACTAACTGAACTTCCCCCATTTTAACAGGAATGGCTCAGCTCAAAACTTGATTAGTGGTGACAGAAATGTGAATTTAACACCTTATAGCAAAGAAGGTATCCTGGGGTAGAGGCAGCATCATAGCAGACATAAAATGAAATATACATGGGTCATCCAGAAAGTAAGTTTAAGAAGGCTCCTGCAGTGAGGGGGATATTTTAAAAATATTGACGCGCTTGGCTTGAAGGCGGGGTCAAAACAGTCAGTTTGCTTCATCCTCCATTTTTACCAACTGAACAGTCAGTTTTTTTAAAAGAGGTTGAGTCTTTTTCAAGGTGCCAGTTCCCGCAACTCTCATCTGTGTGAAAGATCTGAACTGTCATCCAGTTTTTGACGTCGAACAAGGAGTCACAAAGTAGGCTGGACAAATTATAAAAGGCTGTTCAGATGCGCATGAGCAGTAGAGATGGGCAAAACGGTTCACCAAGAAGAACGGCTCTGAGCGCTCCGCTCATTCAAAAGAGCCGGATCTTTTCGACGGATCAGTGGCTCTTTTGAGCTCGTATTTATTGTGGAGATGAAAATACGATGAAAAACGCTGCGAATTGTTACACAACGGTTTATTTTAGTTCTGCCAGGAAATTTGTATTCGATTATTGTATTCTACACTACCTTGAATCGTAAACCATTAAATTTCGAGGGCGGGAGGGAATACTTTTTCTGTAGCTCGATTCCAATGGTTCATTATTGAAAATAATAACCCAAAAAGCGCTGTAGTTCAATAAAGATGCTCAATAAATCCTTTTAAAAAATCAACGAAAAACAATGAATAAGTAAGACAACGAACATGATTAAAGCAATAACTAACTAAGACTTAAAAATACAGTTTTTTGGTAAAATATTCATTTATTTACATGAAATCTGCAGTTTTTATGCCACTAATGACAAAACCACAATTAAAAAAACAACAAAACAAATTTCTTAGTAGGTATAACATTTTCATAATATAACATTTCGATGTTATATCATGTTATTCAACAAAGAAAATTAAGGTAACCAAGGTGAAAGAGAATAAACGAACCAATAAGTACGTAAGCATCAATATCGATAATAATAGTAAGATAAGGATGTGCTTTTGCTTGCCTTTCGGACTTGTATCAGAAAGCTCCTCACAAAAAATCATGATGTAAAAATCAAACAGAGAGAAAAACAACGGAAAGAATCAGAAAGTGGGCCACAGAAAACACTGGAAAAATACGGTAAAGTTTACGACCGAAAATATAATAATGCATAGGTAAGTGGTGGTACGATACAATTCCGCAAAATTGTGTTATTTGATCGATTTCGCATTTTCCCTCTGAATTATTGTATGGGTTGGCAACAGTGAGCTGAAGAAAAGGAAGTCCGAATTTTCCCGAACTCTACCGATCTCAAAAGAACAGAAGATGGAAGAGCCGCCGTTCATTTATTTTGACTGGATCTCTAAAGATCCTAAGACCGAAGAACCGCGATTCATTCATCATTTTTACTGATCCGCAGTTCACTCGCTCTTCTGAAAGAGTCGGCTCTTTATTGAGCGACCCACCTCTAGAGCTGAGAAGGGACTTTTGACTACATTTGGATGGGACATTATCAACCAACCTCGCTATTCTCCCAACTTACATCCCTGTTGACATTGAAGGAGTTTGAGATAGAAAAACGATTTGCAGACAATCAAGAGGTCCAGGAAGCTGTTAGAGGATGTGGCGGAGGAGGTCTACCGCACAGACATACAGAAGCTGGTACCCAGACTGCAGCTGATCATGTCTTGAAATCGACGGGGACTACGAGGGAGAATATTTTAGTATACTTGTAAAATATTCTGTAATTTCATTGAATTTTTGATTTTTTTTAATGTAAATTTACTTTCAGGACGGCCTTTGTAGTTTGAACTACTGCTCTACCTTTAGCCTCCCAACATTGAACACCAGTTTGAAAATAAACAACTACATAAGGGAAAAGTCCATTCTTCGTTATAAACCAACTAAAACTGATGAAATTACACTCACCTTGAAACGCATGCAGGTACGCGAATAAGTACTGAAGATTTACTTATAGTAAATTAGTCCAACCAGAGTAACCAGTAAACTCAGACATTACCAAGCTACATTATTACAAATTCGCTCAAGAGCTCGGGATGAATTCACTTCACTCGAGGTTCATCTTTGGAGGGGAGAAAAAATGTCCTGAAATATAAAATATTATGGTAGAGTTGGACAGTAAATATCATTTAAGGCAACATAAACATGAGAGAAGGGGGTGATGCCAGTTAGGAACACTCCCACGGTAGATATTGGTAGATCCATCGTGACATCGTGGATTATCGATATCTTTCAAATAATCGATTACATCAGCCATCTTTGGATGTCAGCCATGATGGATCACTTCTCAATAACAGTGTAGAGGTAGTTGGATTTCAGAAACTTGGTTGTTTTCTGTGCTCATCCACTAGGCCGATCCGCACTGTCGACCTAGTGGATGAAGGTCGAAGCGAAAATTTTTTGTCAGGGCTTGTGCGACCTCGGTCCATGTTTGACGAACTGCTGTGAATTATGTTGCCTTCAAAACAAAGTTATAATTGTTCGCCAACAGTTTTTTTTTTAAGACAAGAGTGATGTTAGGAACTACCGTCCAATCTGCTCCTTATCGACTATCCCTAAAGTATTTGAGAAGCTGGTTGTGGCTCAACTCTCGCCTATGTTCAACTCCTTCCTTGCAATCTCGCGACTTTCCAGGACTTTACACTTTGCACTATGGGGGAGGGTCATCAGGTTGACCTCGTGACGACAGATTTTTCCAAGGCATTTGACAGACTTCCTCATCGCACGATCCTTGATGTGCTGTCATCACTTGGTGTCTTTGGACCATTTCATGCATGGATTGCCAGCTACCTCACAGCTAGACAGCTCTCAGTACGAGTAAATGGTGTTGCTTCCCGCTCATTCATTGCCTATTCTGGTGTTCCACAAGGCTCACACCTTGGCCCCCTTCTCTTCAATCTGGTGATCAACGGAGTCATCTCCTCCCTTCACTGCATCAAGTTCTTGATCTATGCAGACGACTTGAAGCTCTTTATTGCCATTCGTGACCCCTCAGATTGCCTTCTCCTCCAGCAGAACCTTGACGCCCTCTCTCTATGGTGTGATCAAAATGGCCTGGCTCTGAACCCTTCCAAATGCGCCGTCACATCGTTCCATCGCTCTCACTCCCCAGTCAAGCACCCTTATTTAATCAACGGAGCTCTTCTTTCTCGTAAGGACGACATTGTGGACCTTGGAGTACACCTGGACTCCCAGCTCTCCTTCTCCAATCACATTGCGCAGGTGGCTTCCCGTGGTATTCCAGAGAATTCACCCAACCATCAGCCCTTGTCACTCTTTACAAAACTCTCGTGCAGTCCATCTTGGAGTATGCGTCGGTGATCTGGAGCCCTTACTATAACTGCCACACCCTACAAATTGAGCGTGTCTTCAGGGCCTTCCTTCGGTTCCTCGCTTACAAGCTCTCCATTCCCTGCGAGAACATAGACTACCACGAGCTCGCACGCAGTTTCAACTTATTATTTCCCCATAATCGTCGCTTATGTTCCGATGTCTCTTTTCTCCACGGTTTGCTATCGGGGAGAATTGATGCTCCGGATCTCCTAGCTCGCATCGGCTTCCTTGTGCCTCGGCTCACGTCACGCTCTGCCACACCTTTTGCTGCCCCTTTCTCCTCTACGAATTACCTCTACAATCGCCCAATGTGTCGCATTCCTCACCAAGTGAACTTCCTCTCCACGTCCCCTCCCTTCATCAATATTGTGTCCTCACCTCTCTCATCTATTAAGTGTGCCCTTTTCCGCCATCTCTACTCCGAACCTCTACATGACCCAATCTAGCCCTAAAGTTTTCGCTATATTTCCATTATACTTCTATTATTCGCTATATTTGCTGTTCTATTCTGACCATTTGACTGTACACTGTTTGTTTTTTCATTTTGTAATTGGGTTCGTCCCGTGTTCACATAAATAAATAAATAAATAAAGGTTTTCTCTCAAAGGCATACTGAACTTAAGGAAGAGCTTCTAGTGTTGGCGGTGCAAGCATATCCCAACTCATACGATCCATCAAAACTAGAAGGAGAATAGCTGGGAGGAAATCGCTGAATCTTGGAAACGGTGGTTGGGTTCCCCCAAGTCCATTCTTTTCTCATTAATTGGATGGATGCCCTCCCTCTTCTTCCAGAAATTTCCCTCCTCTTCAGCTTCCAGAGCTGCTGCAAAGAAGAGCTCGGGGTACCTCGGGACTGGCAAAACGACGGGTCGACAAATGAAATCTGCTCCATAGTGGACAAAGTTCAAGATGCTAGCGTCGTTAGTAGGCAAGCTCCTTTACAACATGAACACTAAATAGGTACTTGAATAATCCCCCAGTGGTAGATCCAGAGCGTGGCGCTCCCTCAGCCCATTTTTCGAATTCTCCGGTTTAGAGCCCTCGTGAAGCGCTCTTCACACGGTCCCCTCCCACAGTCGGGTTCCTGCCACCGCAAGATGCAACCTTTAGGTAGGTTACACACTGATAACAGTTATTACACTGTTTTGGTTTTGCGAATCGCTAGATTTCTCTTACTTTCTTCTTCAAGTCTTGCCATAATATACTTTAAGGGCCAGTTTATCAGTCAAATTTTACCCCCCGGTAAAGCAGATTTATCCGATGGCTGTCGGGTAACTCAATCGCTCGCGTTTATCAGTCCCCAGATAGCCGTTACCCGTAGTTTAAAGTTACCTGGTCGTCCGAGGACCGGATAAAAAGTTACCGGAGAGTAACTCGATTTATGCAAGGCCTTTTAACCTCAAAGTCAGTTCTCGTGTTTTTGTTTCCCAGAACGTTCGTTTTTGCAAATTGCGTTGTTGATTGTTAGTGAATTATGCTACAATCGAAAATGGATGTGTGGGGCTCTTTTTCAGACAGCAGCGACGAAGATGTTGCTCTGGTTAACTTCCTGCAGTGGGGAAGAAGGCGGCAACATGGTTAGATCGCGGATTGACCATTTGGAGAAGTGGGACGATTGGATAAAACAATAAAAAACCATGTTGGTGTCTGTCGGCGACTTTGGTGGCATCAGTAAAAGCTCTGCCTGTAAAATTTTCAAGCAGGTGTCCCTGGGAACTGCCAGGCTATCCAATTTATCAAAATGCCAGCAACCGACGGAGAATTAATTCAATCTCGGATGGAATTTTATTGAAAAAACAAAAAAAGCCAGGTTTCCTGGGCCACACACCGAACATTTTCGAAATAGAAAAGGGTACTTCCCTATTAACGTACAAACTATTTCGTCTGCAAATTTGAAAATGGGGTATTTCGGTGGGTCGGAAATTCAGGTTTTTGACCTCAAATTTGGATTTAGCACCCTTGAAAACCTATATACAGGGTGTCCAAGTAACTTCGCTCCCCCCACTTATTTTCTCTAATAGTGTAAGAAAAAAAATCGGGTTAACGCTATTCTTCATAATTTTTTGCGTAGAATTCAAAAATGACAAAATTGCGCAGTGCGCAATCATGATCAAATTTGTTTTTCAAATGAGAACCCCCATTTTTTATTGCAGATTCGGATTCTACGTCAAATTTTATGAACATTTTACTTCGACAACTTTTTTTTTGGATGCGCGCAGCCCGCTCAGCGAGCGGTCAAAGATGCGCAACCCAGGGATTGCGCCAAAGTTGAGATGAAGGTAAACCTCAAGTGCCGCACATCACTTAGCACTGTTTTTCTACGCTGAATCACGTGGTGATGTCCCTTTCTTGATTTGATTTCATTTTACCGTATCTACAGCCGAAAAAGTCACTTTTTGAGGAGGAAATCATCGATTTTCTTACGAAGGGTAATGAATCATCCTAATAAAATGTAAAAAAAAAAAAAAATTTTAAAAATTGTAAAATAACGGGAAACTTTTACATAATTATGACAAAATTTTACAAAATAATTTTCAGTCTTCTAAAAACATGATTGGATGAACAATGATTGAAACAATTAAGCGATGAACTGTTCAATCTGGGCTCCTCCTTCAGAAATGCACGCCCCTGCTCTGAGCAAAAATTTTTCATCGATAGCGTTTGCGATTATTTCCCGTTATTTTACAATTTTAAAAATTTATTTTTTTTCACATTTTATTAGAATGATTCATCACCCTTCGTAAGAAAATCGATGATTTCCTCCTCAAAAAGTGACTTTTTCGGCTGTAGATACGGTAAAATGAAATCAAATCAAGAAAAGGATATCACCACGTGATTCAGCGTAGAAAAACAGTGCTAAGTAATGTGCCGCACTTGAGGTTTACCTTCATCTCAACTTTGGCGCAATCCCTGGGTTGCGTATCTTTGACCGCTCGCTGAGCGGGCTGCGCGCGTCCAAAAAAAAAGTTGTCGAAGTAAAATGTTCATAAAATATGACGTAGAATCCGAATCTGCAATAAAAAATGGGGGTTCTCATTTGAAAAAACAAATTTGATCATGATTGCGCATGGTTGCGCGATTGCGCACTGCGCAATTTTGTCATTTTTGAATACTAGGCAAAAAATTATGAAGAATAGCGTTAATCCGATTTTTTTTCTTACACTATTAGAGAAAATAAGTGGGGGGAGCGTAGTTACTTGGACACCCTGTATAGGTAGTATATTATACTACAACTTCAAGCCCAATGATACTATAACATGTGGTAGAAAAATTAATTAAAGAGATCACACGTTTGAAAAAGGCGGGCCTCCCTTAACGCACACACACTACGCCGCGCGCGTGTGTGAGTAGTATTTTGTAGTATCCAAGAGGTCCTCCAAGGGTTTCATCTCTTCTCTGTGCATGGATACTTTTTTCAAAGACAGTTGGCTAGCTACGTCACACCATTCAAATCTTCAACTTTCCTTAGCTTCTCTGATTTTTTAAAAACATTTTCTCTACAAACAGACCTGATTACCGTTATTCCTGAGCCATACTCTTTTGAACATTTTTTTTTTTAATTGACTGAAATACCCCATTCTGGACATGGTGGCACGGTGGCTGGGTTCTTGTCATGACCAGACAATTTTCAACAAAAAACAATAGGTAATGCCGTGCCAAGAAGGAAATAGGTACCGAGGTTGAGAAAGGAAAACACCAAAACAAAGCACAATGCTTCTTCCTCTTCCAATTTCTTCTTTTTTCTTACCCAAAACACACTGCAAACACGATTTTTTCATGTGGAGGAAGCTGAATTTTATTGTAAGCTTTCCACAGCCTTCTTGATAAGCTGGGTAAATAATCGATTATTCGGCCTCATAGACAAGTAATTTTACCAGCCAGTTAATAGTTACCAGTGGGTTAATTTCACACTGATAAACAGCACCTTTATAGTATCCATAATTTATCCCATCATTAAAGTTAACAGAGGGATACGTAAACCTCCGTTAACTTTGGTGACTGATAAACCGACCCTAAAAATGAGTACCTACCTCACATTGAAACTACTTCAGGTTATTACAGAGCACTGCAGTTGAACTTCAATAGAGGTTTATTCAACTCCGTACAAAAACATACGTATAGTTCCCCATGCGAAAAGCACCTAATTTTAGTATGATAAACATTGCCTAACACATGTTGAATTTTGAGGTCCGAATATAATCACGAATAATGTTGGTAGTTCACTTGATCATAATTTCATCAAGAGTGAAAGAAAACTAAAATGTGAGAAAGATCTAAAAATGTGTTCAGGCAATAACAAGTTTAAAACTCATTCTTACCCCTGTGCGTTTTTAAAAATATAATAATTTTCCCGAGTTTATTGTCATTTATTATATTTTAAAATATAAGTATTTATTAATTAGGTGTAATACCATACGTGAACTCTGAAAATTTTGGGACTGAGAGAAAAACTTATAACAAAAGATAGGCCTAAAATAGTTCTTAGTCATATGCTATTTCTAAAATGCCAATTGTGTTCATGAGTTTATGAGAAGTTTGCCAGCAATTTAATTGCAATTGCAATTTGATAGTGAAATTAATAACTATGCATCAAACTGCATGTACAGGGTGTTTCACGAAAAGGTTACACCCCCCTTCATTTCCCCAAAATACAGCATAAAAATTGGGACCAACGCTATTCTTCATGATTTTTTTGTGAGGAATTCAGGAAAAATACTTTCGCGCAAAATACATGCGTGCAATGGGGTATATTGGTGGGTCAGAAATTCAGGTTTTTGACCTCAAATTTGGATTCAGCACCCTTGAAAACCTATATACTACAACTGTAAGCCCAATGATACTATAACATGTGGTAGAAAAATTAATTAAAGAGATCACACGTTTGAAAAAGGCGGGCCGCTATAAATGCACACACACTAGGCAAGGACTACGCCACGCGCCTGTGTGAGTAATATTTTATAGTATCCAAGAGGTCCTCCAAGGGTTTCTGTGCATGGATACTTTTTTCAAAGACAGTTGGCTAGCTACGTCACACCATTCAAATCTTCAACTTTCCTTAGCTTCTCTGATTTTTTAAAAACATTTTCTCGACGAACAGACCCAATTACCGTTATTCCTGAGCCATACCCTTTTGAAAAAAAAAAAATTAAAAAAATTGACTGAAATACCCCATTCAATAAATCAGAAACACGAGTGTGAATCGCAAAAGAGGCCTAATCTCTGTTCAAATTTTAGCTGACAAAATACGACTGTTCGTTTCTTCTAGTTGTCTTCAGTTTTGCGTCCTTAGCAACTAGTAATCCAATTTCCTATTGAAGGCACCCACAACTCTTTATTTCTTCGAATCGAGTGTGAAGCGTTTATTTCTTCCAAAAATGAATTTGATTGTGAAGTAGGTAGGTAGTGACAATGGTTTTGAGTTGTACTCAGTTTTGCGTCCTTAGCAACCAGTAATTTAATGTCCTTTAAATTAAATTAAATGGATAAGCATATTATGCTTGACCATGAATATCAAATTTTCAGTACCTATCTATCCTCATCGGATAACTTTTTTGCCATTTTACGAAATAAAAAGATTAGGTAAAGAAGTGGACAGGGAACGTTAGAAGCTGAGCGTCAAGCGAAAATATTAATCCGGACTGAGCGTCGAGCGTTGGCTGTTATTTCGCTCAAGCGTCAATGACGCTCACCTCTCCCACCGTAGCCCAATGATACTATAACAAGTGGTAGAAAAATTAATTAAAGAGATCACACGTTTGAAAAAGGCGGGCCGCTATAAATGCTCACACACTAGGCAAGGACTACGCCGCGCGCCTGTGTGAGTAGGTATTTTTGTAGTATCCAAGACGTCCTCCAAGGGATTCTGTGCATGGATACTTTTTTCAAAGACAGTTGGCTAGCTACGTCACACCATTCAAATCTTCAACTTTCCTTAGCTTCTCTGATTTTTTAAAAACATTTTCTCGACGAACAGACCCAATTACCGTTATTCCTGAGCCATACCCTTTTGAAAAAAAAAAAATTAAAAAAATTGACTGAAATACCCCATTCAATAAATCAGAAACACGAGTGTGAATCGCAAAAGAGGCCTAATCTCCGTTCAAATTTTAGCTGACAAAATACGACTGTTCGTTTCTTCTAGTTGTCTTCAGTTTTGCGTCCTTAGCAACTAGTAATCCAATTTCCTATTGAAGGCACCCACAACTCTTTATTTCTTCGAATCGAGTGTGAAGCGTTTATTTCTTCCAAAAATGAATTTGATTGTGAAGTAGGTAGTGACAATGGTTTTGAGTTGTACTCAGTTTTGCGTCCTTAGCAACCAGTAATTTAATGTCCTTTAAATTAAATTAAATGGATAAGCATATTATGCTTGACCATGAATATCAAATTTTCAGTATCTATCCTCATCGGATAACTTTTTTGCCATTTTACGAAATGAAAAGATTAGGTAAAGAAGTGGACAGGGAACGTTAGAAGCTGAGCGTCAAGCGAAAATATTAATCCGGACTGAGCGTCGAGCGTTGGCTGTTATTTCGCTCAAGCGTCAATGACGCTCACCTCTCCCACCGTAGCCCAATGATACTATAACATGTGGTAGAAAAATTAATTAAAGAGATCACACGTTTGAAAAAGGCGGGCCGCTATAAATGCACACACACTAGGCAAGGACTACGCTGGGCGCCTGTGTGAGTAATATTTTGTAGTATCCAAGAGGTCCTCCAAGGGTTTCTGTGCATGGATACTTTTTTCAAAGACAGTTGGCTAGCTACGTCACGATTGGCTAGCTACGTCACACCATTCAAATCTTCAACTTTCCTTAGCTTCTCTGATTTTTTAAAAACATTTTATCGACGAACAGACCCGATTACCGTTATTCATACTCTTCTTTTTTTAAGTCATACTCTTTTGAAAAAAAAAAATTAAAAAAATTGACTGAAATACCCCATTGACACTAACTTCATTTTTTCAAATGGACCCCCCCCCCTTTTTTTATTACAGATTCGGATTTCACGTCAAATTTCATGGAAAATTCATACCCGAACCAATTTTTTTTATTGCGCGCAACCCGACTTTTTGAACGCTCTAAGTTGCGCAACTCCTCAATTGCACAAAAATTAGGTTGTGGAGGACCCTAATTGTGTGGCACATCTTTTTTCATCATTTTTTGACGCTGAATCACAGGGTGTTGTCCGTTTTTAAATATGACTGGAATTTTTCTAAATAGTGGCGGAAAATTCGTTTGTTTTTAGGGGAAAATCGCACTTTTAAAATTTTTTTGAGCTATTAGGCAATTTTATTTTGTTCAAGCATAATCGTGCTGTCAGTTTTTAGATTGAACACAGTTTCTATGATAGAGTGTCTTACGGAAAGGTTGCAGCGTAAACATGATTTCGACCACAAAACTGATGATTTTATGAAAGAAATATTCTTTTTTCCTCTTGAAATCTTGGTCTTCCCCAAAACGGATGACACCCCGTGATTCAGAGTCAAAAAATGATGAAAAAAGATGTGCCACACAATTAGGGTTCTCCACAACCTAATTTTTGTGCAATTGAGGAGTTGCGCAACTTAGAGATTTCAAAAAGTCAGGTTGCGCGCAATAAAAAAAATTGTTATGAATTTGTCATGAAATTTGACGTAGAATTCGAATCTGTGATTAAAAAAAAAAGTCCATTCATGCAGCATGAATTAATGAGCGAATTTTCAAAGAAATCATTCAGTTTAAGGTGTGGTTAAGAAAAGGACCAATAGTGTTGCAATTTGTTGTAGAAAGTTTTTTTTCGATTCTTGGTTTATATATATGTATATATGTTTTTTTTTTACATACTTTTACACCAATAATCGACGTCCTGGAAGACGTGAAATCACTGGGCTGAAAGCTGAATCTGGGAGCCCGAGAAGCGTTCTGATTGTGGAAGCTCCAGGACGTAGTTAAAGATGAGTGCGACAGATCGCGTTCATGATCGTACGTTCCCAACCTCGTCACAATAAGCCACCTTTTGTTTATCACACATTTGTCTCCTTCATGCGTTACCGCATCTAAGTAATTAATTTGAAAACATTTAGTGATATTCGCGATATGTACGAAAAAATCGTGCAATTTTCAATAATACACTGGGTTTTAAACGTTTCTATCGGTGGCAGTTGTCGATAAAATATTTGAACGAGGACTCTTTTTTTTTTCGACACATGATTTTCGCATGAAAATTCGCTAATAACACGCTGCAAATTATTGCTGAGTATGCTTTGAAGACGTTAGGAGTCCATATTCATGTTCTACTCGTCTCTACGAACTCATAGAGTACCCACACGGCTACTCCATTTCTGGGTACAACAAATATACGCGCGTATTCATTATATATATATAGCTACAAACTTTTCTTAATTTTGGACAATTTTCATTTTTGAAAAATGCATTCATATCAGAAATTTTGTGCTGAATCCGAATATACCATATATTACCATGATTTTCAATGTAAAAACCACAAAAAACGGGAAAAACCCATTTTTTTGGAGTTTTTTTGAATTTTGGACCACTTTGGATTGTCCAAAATTGCTGGTTAACGAACTTGACCTATGGTTTGTTGTTACAAACATTTTGGCAAAAACTAAAAAAGAATTTTTAAACAATTACTCAAGTTATCGTCCGGAATGACACATATATATATATATACATATGATTTTTGGAAAAACTTCAGGGATTGTTTCAGAATGTTCCAAAACGGATTTCAGTGTGAAAATTTTTCGAAAAAGTCGATTCTAAAAATTTTGAGGCCATTGCAATAGCTTCATTTTCTTTGAAAATTCGCTAAAAAGGGGGGGGGGTCCAATTGAAAAATGAAGTTAGTGTCAATTGCACGCAAGTATTTGCGCGAAAATATTTTTCCTGAATTCCTCACAAAAAATCATGAAGAATAGCGTTGGTCCCAATTTTTTACGCTGAATTTTGGGGAAATGAAGGGGGTGCAACCTTTTCGTGAAACATCCTGTATACTACTACAGTGTTACTACGGTGTAGTAACTACACCTACCAATAGTACCCAGAATATTGTTAGGTCGGAAAAAAATGGAGACAGGATTATATAAAAACCTATAAAAATATACACTCCTGCTCAAAATTAGCGCACCACCATCAATTTTTTCGTTTATCTCTTTCCTTCTTCCCTTATAAATTTTCTATCCTGGACTGGCCACCAAGGAGTCTAAACATGAATCCGATAGAGCATGTTTGGGACATGCTGAAAAGAAGAATTCGAGCCAGAGATCCACCATCGGACAATCTTCAGCAGCTGGAAACAGCAGCGAAAGAGGAATGGGACAATATCCCCAGGAAGGTATCCAAAACTTGATTAGAGGCATCGGTCGATAGCTCCGAGCCCTCATCCTAGCTAGAGGAGGTAATACCAAGTATTGAAAAGCTAAACTGGCATAATTCAAACCTTTTTTTCAGATTTTCAATTTTTAAAATTTTACCACAAGAAGTACATTTTTCTATAATTCATTAAAAACATATTTTTTTCTTGAATTTGTGCCTTCTTTGGTTACATTTTTTTTCTGAGTTTGCAAACAATGTGTGCAAATAGATAAAAACTTGATAAAGGAAAAAATAAGGGGGCAAACGAGGAAATGGATGGTGGTGCGCTAATTTTGAGCAGGAGTATATTTTTGAGAATATGTGAGGGAGACGTCATGAGTAAGGTACCGCTTTTTTTCTAGAAGAATGATGAATCGAAAATTATTTACGATTGCAAACAACTGTAGGTTGAATGTGAATAGTCGTTTAGAATTCCTCAGAATGGAACCAACTGAGTTCATCACTCAGATTTGGTTACAGCGTTTTCCAAAATCTCAGAAAGAAATCAACCACATATAATTTTAATTTTAGGCGTTCAACTACAGATATTGCATTCTCTCTAAGTAGGAAATGACGCGGAATTAATTTAAATTTGAGAGAAAAAGAAGGAAATTCCAATAAAATTATCACCTGATTTACAAACTTGATGCTTGATCACTCAAAACTAGGTTTTTGCAGTTAGTTCCTTTCTGTGCCGTCCACTTCAGCAAGAACGAAAATGGTGGCGAACTTCTCAGTCAAGGTCTCTCAGTGTCAGGTTATGATAACAGAATCCACAGAGCGTCCCGTTTCCATGGTAATAGTCACAGTCCCGTGGTAAAAAGGAGTGGGGAGGTTAGCATCAACTCCAGTTTTCCGTAGCTTCACGTTCACGGGAGCTCGCCACCGTGTGAAGCAAAAACTCTCTATTGCCGCTGAAGCAGTCCACATGGAAGAAGATAGGAGGAAAGCTCACTTCAATGGGCTGATGCGTGCGCTTTTTTCGTTTATGGCGACAGTAGTGTTCTGTTTAGGTGGCGAACAGAGTTAAGAAGTACTATTCACGGTCACTAGAGCTCGTAACGCTTCCCCTCCCCCCAGCCCTGATAACAGTTACTCCAACGTACTTTTCAGATGTGTTTCTTGTTGCTAACGTATGTTTTTTCGTCTTTCTGTTTGATAGTGGTTCGTATCCAAGTTTAATTTTCCCGTCTTTCTGTTCATCTACAGTGGTTCGTCTCTGGTTTCTTTTCACTTATTCAAAACATGAAGTAGTGTTGGTAGATGTCGATTCTAATAACTTGAGACCATCAGTAGGTACGCCTCGGCAGAAATGCAGTGATAAGAGTGATGCAGATGATAGATGATGATATTGTACTGTAACTACAGTCCCTGGATATAATTTTTTGTAGGAATTTAGTTAGTTGTTATATTGAAAAAGTTGTTGTGTTTTTGATATTGAAAAGAAATTACACGTCATATTTTGTGCCAATCAGTGGTTTTCTAACACAATATCGTCGCTTAAGATGCATCATGGCACATCTAACTTTTGCCTACTTTTCAGGAGGGCAAAAAAACCGATTTGGTCCATAAATTTTATAGTTTTTAAAATTTTTATTCATCGGTCTATCTTTATTTACAGTCTGCTAACTTGAATTGTATTTAATAGTACAGTAAACATCAAATGTAAAAAAATCTTGTAGATGTGCCATGCTGTTGAAATTTTTCCTCTCACTTGTGCTATGATGTACCACATTTCTCTGTGTTTCGTGGTGAAACGGCAATACTCTGTAGCTGGCAGAGATGTAGTTTACAGAAAAACTATGAAATTCATCCTTCTCCAAGTAAATGCACGAGTACGAGAATTAAATAAGAGAAATCATTGCAATTCTGCAAATCAGCACAACCTCTGAAAATTTCATTGAAATCGGACAATAACTTCGATAGTTTTATGTCAGACAGACACGGAACAAACTGTTCAGGAAGGTTAGAAACGTAAAACACGAGTGGAAATCTGATTTTGGAGAACTTTTTTTTTCAACCATGAAAAGTAAAACAATGCTTCTGCTACCTTGGTAGACTCGGAAGCAAAATGTAATAGGTATAATATTATGGAGAAGTCACAATTTTAATGCAACTTTACCTTCAGAAAAGAGTTGAGAAGTTTCAAGGTTTCATTTGTGAGATCGTAAACCACCAATAAAATCACGTTTTTAGTTTTCCCAAGGCACAATCTCAAGTCAAGAACCGAGATTGCCCAATATCACATTAGTAGTACCCTAACACGGGTATTGAAATTTTTCTATTTTTAGATTTTTTCTTTCATTAAGGTACAAAGCACAGCAAGCACTCAAATTTTCGACCCAAGATAGGTAGTTTAGTTTTAGCTAATTTCCAATTTGTAAATAGAGAGATTTGTAAAGTGATGGAGACACTTACTGGCGCCTTACTTCCTGGCTTACAACTTGGGACTATAAGAATTTAAATTTTAGCTGTAAGGTCCCAAAAACTTAAGAAAGAAGTTTAGAGAACTCAGTTTTGTGATTTAGAGAATACAGCCATAGAGTAAGACCAATTGGAGAGAGTCTCTTTTTGGTCGGTAAACTAGAATGCCAGGTAAACTAGGGCCTGTTTTGGCCTTTTATAAGGAAGGTCATGAGTGAAAGGCTTGTCCGAACTGTAGTTAGGGCCTTCCTCCTAACTATTTGTCATACATCGTGAATAAAAATCAGTTTTTTTTTTTGGTATTTTGAAAAAATTTCATGCAGGCAATCGTGCAGCAACGGAAGACTTAGGGCGTTTCTTCCCCTTGTAATTGGCAATGACTTTTCTATAGGAAAGCTACTAGAAAAACATGAAACATCATGGCACATCAAACTTTCTCAGAACATACCATCATAGCACAAGTAAATCTGCAACTTTCAACGAAGAATTAGTTGTCATTCCAGATAGCTTGAGCCATGGTAGTTTGTTTTTATTGAAGTTTATTTAGTGGAGAATAGATTACAAAATAATTTTTCAGGAAACACTCCCTAATCATTCACGTAGTCAAACAAAACCCAGCTCATCATCTGAGCTGTAGCCTTCCGCCATGTTGAAGATTGTAGATGTAAAAAAGTAAATTAAAGTAAGCAACCATTTCAGGTTGAATTTTCGTCCGACTGCCATTCTTGGCGTCGCGGACGTCATCAGCTGTCTCCCTAAGGGGAGATCAGAATTTGTTCTGATGATTTCGCTCATGGCTTCCCAAACATCACCGCCCTGGGTTGGAACGAGAGATTGCCGATCGTCTAATAGACAGAAAACTTTCTGCGGCGACCAGACTCGAACGCGCGTCCCCGCTAGACGGTCCTTATCTTATCACCGCAGTCGGGTACACTATCCACTAGACCACCGACGCCCTTGAAGATTGTAGATGTGCCAAGATGTCAGATGATTTTAGTTGTGCTATGATAACTAAATCAGAAATTACAGCGTTTCAAGTGGAGCAATCAAAAAACTAAGTCCACCAATCACTCAGGCGCGAAAATTCACTTAAGAAACCGTTCTAACCTCATTTTCGACAAAATGTTAGATGTGCCATGATGCATCTTAAGCGACGATATTTTTGTTTTGGTTTATTATTTTCAATAATGAACCTTTGGAATCGACCAAGAAAAAAAAAATTTTAACACCCCCTCAAAATTTGATGGTTTACGTTTCAAGGTACGTAGAATCCAAAAATCGAATAAAAATTTTGCCGTCCGTCCGCCGTACGCCGTACGCCGTACGCGGCACTTTTGCCACTTAGCATTGACCGATTTTGATGAAATTTGGTATGTAGGCTCCATTTGGGGTCTAGTTGTGCCCCGAAGCTTTTGGTTGATGTAGGTCACTCCTAAGGGTTCCAAAATCAATTTTGAAATTTTGAAAACGCCCTAACTCAAAAAATTTCGATATAAAGGTATTGTTTTTCCTTCAAATTAAGATTCTATAGAATTTTTAGAATTTTTTGAGACCACGCGGAGCTCTGTAGGACAAACCGTTCGCTCCCTACGAAAATTTAAGGGTTTATATTGAAATATATATATATATAAATCAAAACACGAGTGTGATTCGCAAAAGAGGCCTAATCTCCGTTCAAATTAGAGCTGACCGAAATGCAATCGATGGTTGGTGATTTTGATTTCTTTTTTTTGATTTTTTCGATTTTTTTTGGATTTTTTTATTTTTTGATTTTATTTTAATTTTTTTATTTTTCTCTTCATATTGGATGGTTGGTGATTTTGTAGACGAGTGATCTATATAAAAATAATAAACCGTTGTGTAATAATTTGCAGCGTTTTTCATTTTATGGTAGGTATGTACATACCTGCCGTTACTCCTTTTCTCCCGGTATCTTATTTCTATCTATTATTATTCTTATTATTATTATTATTCTAGAGCGTCCAAAATCGTACTCCACAAGTAATATTGATGAAGTGCAATTTTAAAAAACCCGCGGGAATGAGCAGAAGGGACGAAGCTGCGCTCTAGCGACTGAGTGGTATAATATTTGAGGACTATGTTTTTCTTCGCCACCTAGAGGTTGCGCTGAAAGCGGGGGGCGATTTTTCGTCACGTTTTTTAACGTTGACTGAGCTTTCCTCCTATCTTCTTCCATGCAGTCCACCTCTGGGACTGATGAGTACAAATGGCGAACCGAGGTCCTCCCCGATCAGCAGGGCGAGTCAAATTCGATTCTAAAGATCCCACGATTTGACAGGGAGCGTCTTTGGGACTCTTGAATACGGATGGCAAATAAATAGAACCCTTTTGGCCAGGGGACTGCTGACTACCTGACTTTTCCCTGATCAGAAGGTAGATTTTCATAAATTATTGATTTTACTATTCCAAATACGTTATTTTAGCTACCTATTTCTGTTTTTTTACCTTAGTATGTTTATCGCCTATCATTTTATTGTAATATGTTCACCAAATTAGCCCACTATTTACATGGTTGCCTTTAGCTCAATAAAGAATTCATTATTATTAAATCTGTCATCGCCGATGTCAGGTCAATTATGAAAAAGTACCATCGCAGACTTAGTCTATTTATAGAAACTAGGTAGGTAAGTATTGGATGCACAAGTTTTCTTGAACCGATGAAGTCTTTCGTATGAAGTGACTACAAAAATAAGATCATTTTATCATGGAAACCCAGAAATGGGACATAAAATTCACTAACAAAGCCGCTTCCAGGTTATAAAAATGAGCGAGCAGGTATGCGGCGAGAAAATTGCTGAACATTATGAAGTTAAGATACTTGAAGGAGCATCAAGATAGGTAGTTGCACATTCAGCAGACTAATCAGAATTTATCATCAAGAAAACATCCAGACCGAGCTCTGGGAGTTCAATAACACTGGACATAGATGGCCCGACATTCTCCCCAGCCAACGGATGTTATGAAGGCAAGGAATTTTACTTTTCCATGTCTTCGATGAAGTCACTCGCCGAAAACTGAGACTCAATGGGCGTCTTTTTAGTTTGCCGAAAATCATCTAATTTTCACCTATAAGTTGTTGAAGATCAATTCGTCTAAAATCAAGTAAAGGTAGTTAAAATAAAATGCATTCGACTGCTACTTACTGGCCCAACCTCAAAACGGGGGATGATGCGTCAAATGAAAATGAATGATCCTTGTGTAGTTGCAAGGCGTAAGAATCTCACTCCTAGAAAACTACCTTGAAATAATTAATTTATCATAGTTGCACAGATATTACACCACTATAAAATGAAACACTTTCAAAAATTATGATCAATAATCTCGGCAAACAACTGGAAACTGGAATAATTCCTACCTTCGTGTTCGTCGTTTACTCGGTGACTGTGACAGAGTAGCAGTAGTTACTTGAGCTGTCACTCACCGTTAGTCACCGGCTGTCGCTGTGTTTGTCCTCTTTCAACCGAAAATAAGTTTTGATGTATTATTCTTAACTCAGGCATTTCCATGAAGTAATTTTCCTAGTAGCCTACTGTACATATTTTATAAAATTGCGTATGTAATTAGGACGAGATGAAATTATCCCGTTCATGAAGTAACAGCTCTGCTATGAAAAGAAGCAAGAACGAAATAACAAGGAGAAGCAAGACCGATTGGTCATGGAAGAACTTCCACTACTTCCATGGCGCTATGGAAGCTACCTCGGATCCATGGAATGGGCATGGAAGAAGATAGGAACACCTTCTTCCATGGACCGGCTTTCGAGCCCATCGGAGTGAATCGCCTAGGCGGCTCCCCTCCATGCTTACCTCAAACGCTTCCACAGAGGAGTCCACTTCCTACAAAGAGCCTTCCATGTGAAAACCAGGCCATGGAGGGAGGAGGCACAGCCATGGACCTAGTATCCAATGGACCGGTACTCCGTGCTCAGAAAATGCGTGCGGAATCTGAAAATGGGCATGTGGCGGTTCCGAGGGGCGTGGCATTCCCCCTGAAGTACCGTAGTGTAGGGGCTCCCCCCACCACTCCACAACTTTGGCTTAGTTGGTTAGAGCGTCGGTTTGCGACGCCCAAGGTGTACAGTTCGAATCTAGGCCACGTGCGGATTTTGCTTCCGAGTCTACCAAGGTAGCGGAAGCTTTGTTTTCACTTTTCAAGGACGAAAAAAAAAAAGTTCTCCAAAATAAAAATTTTCACTCGCGTTTTGCGTTTTAGACCTTTCTGAACAATTTTGGTTCAGTGTCTGTGTGTCTGTGTGTCTGTGTGTCTGTGTGTCTGTCTGTCTGTCTGTCTGTCTGTCTGTGTGTCTGTCATGATTTCCTTGTAATGCGCATAACTATACGAAGTTATTGTCCGATTCCAATGAAATTTTCAGGGATTGTGTGGGTTGGTGTGTAGACGGTCCCGTATGAAAATCATCATCCCCGGACTGATAGAAGCGACTGCGCATGCGCAAATGTGAATTCCTTGAAACGGCCATAACTTCCACATTTTCTACCCGATTTCGATGAAATTTTCAGGGATTACGCTGATTAGGTTGTAGATGGTCTCCAATGAAAATCAAGGCCTTAAAATTTATAGAAGCCTCTTAGCATGCGCATACGTAAAATCCTTGTAACAGCCATACCATTTACATTTTTCATCCGAATTTGATGAAATTTTCTAGGATTGTCCAGATTAGCGTGTAGATGGTCCCCTATGAGGGTAGTGAAAGGTACTTAGAGATTGGTGTTTTGAGATTAACTACTATGCATCGGATCATCTATATAATCGGGTTATGGATACGAGGAAGCTATGTGCCACACCCACTTGGCAGACGTTTTTTTTTTCAATTTAATGTTATTTTTGTTGTATGGTGATGAATTTCAACCTGCTGATGTATTAAATCAGTATCTAGAGGGAAAGTATTGTACTTACCTTGGGACGATTTTTTCCATTACAACGTAATTTAGCAATTAAAGGAAGGGTGTATACTCTACTACTCATGAGGTTTAATAATATGCACGAACCATGATTTTTAAAAATGTTTAAATACTTACCACAAAACTCGATTGTTTTAAATGTCTATTTTGTCCCTTGGTTCAAACATGGTATGTAGTACCTGGGGACACCCATGTTTGAACCTTGGGACAGATTCTTCCTCCCACTATAAAATGGAAATTTTTTTCAAGTTAGAAAAAAATTCTGCGTTATAACATTTGAGAATAATTTTGATTTTGAGATTTATCATACTCTGAGGCCCCTCAAATGAAACACTTTCAACGAAACGTTTTTATTCTTTCAGAATCACAAACTATCACGATAGTATTAAAGAATCGCAACATCTTTGTATCTAATAATTTAACTAATTATAATATAATAAATATCTAATTATTACTATCACATGTTTCATAATAATCATTCAAATTAATATCACATTTTCACGTATCACAAAATTTGTGATTATTATGAATGATTATTATGAAACATGTGATAGTAATAATTAGATATTTATTAAATTATAATTAGTTAAATTATTAGATACAAAGATGTTGCGATTCTTTAATACTATTGTGATAGTTTGTGATTCTGAAAGAATAAAAACGTTTCGTTGAAAGTGTTTCATTTGAGGGGCCTCAGAGTATGATAAATCTCAAAATCAAAATTATTCTCAAATGTTATAACGCAGAATTTTTTCTAACTTGAAAAAAATTTCCATTTTATAGTAGGGGGAAGAATCTGTCCCAAGGTTCAAATATATTTAAAGGTTTGAATATATTTAATATATTTTAATTGCTATTGACAGGATATATTATCATAAAAACAAGGATATACGAAAGCTATTTGTCAAAATATCACATTTTGCAGTTACTTCTTAATACAAAAAAAGTTATTACATTAAAGTAGGCATTAGTAAATTATTACAAAAATAAGGTCCTATGAACGCCTTGCAGTCCTAATATTATCACATTTTGTACAAATATTATCAAATTATATCTACAGCTCAGTGGCGGCTGCTGCCCCGAAACTCAGGGGGTGCACAGAGATCAGGAGAGGCTATTGAGAAGGGACAGAATAGGTGCTTTTCTTCGACGCATTGATAAAGGCAGAGAGTGCAACTCTCGTGCTTCCTCATGACGTACTGGGACGATGGGCCCCCCCACCCCACGACTCACTTTAAGCCACACCTCCCAAGTACCGTTCCCCCACCATACTCACTACCAATTTCCACCAGCACGGCGATGGGTGGTGAAAGGGGTGGAGGCCCGGTCCATGGGATACTAGGTCCATTGGCACAGCAGACCAGCCGGATGGCAGTTGTGGATAGACAGTCATCTCAGAACATGGACCTAGTATCCTAGGGATACTAGGTCCATGGCGGGGAGTGACGACGTTGCAAATGGAGAGAGGGGATTGAAGGGACAGGACCATCGAACTAAACACCTGGAACGCCGTCTCAGCGTTGAGCGTGCGGTCCGGCTAGCCAAGAGGTTTCCCCACCCCGTGAGGTGTACCCATGCGCCTACTCCCATCCAAAAGCACTGGGCATTTTCTCTCCCGCTTGATTAACACGTTCACTGCGGGTCAATTTTTGGGAGCTGACCCACCGTGCTGACCCGATTTTTTCCGTAATACGCTTCAAAATGGCAGTTGACTAACGAGACATGTGAATCACAGTTTCAATCTCCCGATGGCGCATTCTGGCGGTCCAACGGAACCTTCCTAGCAAGCGTAGCAAGAGAAGGAGACGATTTGTAGGGCGAAGTGAAGAAAATCAGGGATAAACTCAATCCAACCACTCACGCCCCTGAGGCGTGACCCGCCCGTCTGGCCCAAGGTACTGGCTAAGGTACTGGCTTGTCATTCACCGGGAAAAAGTTGACCCGTTTTTTTTCAGATAAGTACTTTTATAGCATCGGGAAATACTATTTTTCATATTACATATTAATGAAGAACGTCAGTGAGGGTCTTATTTCGCTCTTATCACTCGGTCCCTGCATTGTTGGTTCTGGGACACCGAACCTTCCCAATTGGTCCTAAAGTCTCAAGTTTTGAGAATGTAGGTTGCACCTATCCACTGTGAGCCCCTGCTCACTGATAACACCTAAGTGACGGGGCTGGGGTAAGCAAGTACCTCCCTTCCTGGACCCCAAGATGCCGCCTCCACAGAGCCACCTGCGGCGAAGGACTGTGGGGGGGTAATCTGGGCCAGTTCCGAGAGGCGTGGTCCGCCCCCCTACTGGAAGGACGCCGAACACCACCAAAGGCGCCCAAGTCTACTTCCACCATGACTCCGGGGGGTGGAACATACCACCAGTGACGACCTCAGCAGCAAACCATCAGCTTAGCCGAATGGCAACCTGGGTGGTCGAGAAGGCAGTGGCTGACGTCACCGACTGGAGGGGGAAACGCCTGGATCCTGCATTTTCTGAAGCGGCCATCACACCGTCCCCAACTGCGCAACAAGTAGGTCCCGGCTGAACGTTTCCTGCTAGCTAGTCGAGTAAGTCCAGGCTGAAAGTCGTCCCCCTTCTCAAAGTCAGTGTGAATAAGATCCCTGTACCTAGAGTCGTATCCCCCAAAATTCTCTATTCGGATCAAGAAGTCGATCGTCTGGAGAGCTCTCATCAACCTACCACTTCAACGTCGAGGATACCTTAGGGCCCAACACGTGAGTGCACAAACTAATTCTAACTACTTTTTGGCCAAAAATGGTTAGGCAGGTGAAACAAAACAGTGATTAGAAAGTAACTTTTGATAGTAAAATTTGGTAAAGTCGAGTTGTAAAATTGTTATTGAAAAGACACGAGACAGGGTGAGAACACGGATTGTAAAACTGATTGAGAAAGATAAACTTGAATGTATTGTTTGCTACGGAACTTTTGTGGAGAATATCCTTGTCATTTTCATTGATCTCCTTAAATTCAAATTGTGTAAAAGAACATATGCCCTTCAGGCTTGTATCATTTCCTTCCCAATTTATGTTTATGTATTAAACACTTGTTTCCTGGTATTCTACTCCATATCTGTGTTTTTTCTCAGTTCATCCTGCAATATCTCAGCTAAAACTCACTAGGGGTAGAATTGAAACCATTTAAATTCACTTTATTCTTTCTTGAAGTCAGACCCATCAGGTCGTGTCCTTAGGACACAATTTATTGAGAACACGTCCACGTGGACAATCAGGTTAGCTTCGTGTCCCAGAACACGAAGGACACTGAGAACACGCCCTTCCGGCAAAGGACACACTAGGTGATCCGAGGTAAATAACGAACAACCCTTCAGGTTTAACAGCATTTTATTATTTTTATTCAACGGAGTCAACACCTTCGAAGAGCTACCATAACTTCAACAGGTAAATACAATTTATTACCCTAAATTTAGCGTAATTTTAAGTTGTTCGATTTTTCTTGTGACTCCCCATTTCACAGTAAAACACAAAGTAGTTTCCCTTCAGGAACCTACTCAGTTGCTACTTGGACTAGGTAACTAAATTCTTTTGTCAACTTTACCTAGACAAGTAGGCTTACAAATTGGTGGCAGTTTGGGATTTGCCTCTTACCACTGGTATCCAATTTGTCAAGCCGAGTAAAAGCAGCGCGGGCTTACACCACTGTACTCTAAGAATGTACTGTGTACCTACTTGTGTACTACCTACTGTCAGTATAATATAGGTACTTAACTCATAATAGAATAAATAAATGCAGTGGGTCATTTTCAAAACCGTTTATTAAATGCTTTAAATTGAAATACAATATTGAAATTGATCCTAGATTTATGAAAAAATGTATGCAATATTTTTATGTATGACGAGGTGAGGATGAAAGGGTACGCCGGCCAAAAGTATCATCAAAATCAGTTTAATAGCTAAACTGCTATTTTCTTAAAAATTGGTGAATTTCTTTTTGGGTATTGAGTAATAAATTTTCAAATAGTCAAAACGATCAGGGAACAACATGGAATCTATGTTGTACAATATCTGATATTGTATAGATACTCTTAATATTATGTATTGAAAAATTCCGAAGGTATCTAAACATTTTGCTTCCAAGTCTACCAAGGTAGCGGAAGCTTTGTTTTCACTTTTCAAGGTTGAAAAATAAAAGTTCTCCAAAATCGAAATTTCCTCTCTTGTTTTACATTTTAGACCTTCCTCCGATTTCGATGAAATTTTCAGAGAATATGCGAATTCAGTTGTAGGCGGTCCCCTATGAAAATCATCGTCCCCAGACTGATGGTAGCTACTGCAATTCCCTGTAACATCCATGACTTCTATGTTTTCCATCCGATTTTGACGAAATGTCTCAGGATTGTTCCGATTGGCCTGCAGATTGTGCCCTATGAGGCTAGTGGAAGGTACTTAGAGATTGGTGTTTTGAGATTAACTAGGTACTATGCATCGGATTACCTATATAATCGGGTTATGAATACGAGGAAGCTATGTGCCACACCCACTTGGGAGACGTTTTAACTTATAATGACGAGAATTAAGTTGATAAGACAGGATGATTGTATAACTGACAAGATGAATAAAGTCGGTCAAAAATGGACAATATACTTACAAAACCTTATCTAGAATATAGTAGATAGAACGAACCTATATTTTATGGTACCTAAGGAATAAACATCTTACGCAATAATCATTATCGTATTTGGTGCAAACGGTCTTCACTATATAGTATTGAATTTCAATTAAATACTTTGTACGTCGGATCTTAAACAATATGTGAACATTGCAATGTAAACACGGCACGCGAAAGATTCAGAACCCCCCAAGGAGTGGGGGTAGGCCGAACGAGGCCCGACCGCTAAGGGCCCTATCCCCGCCCGCCTAGATAGCATTCCAGGTGTTTTAGTTCGATGGACAGGACTATGGGGACAGGCACTTGGCTTTGGCTATCGACGAACAAGGCCGAACCCTGCAGAGTCCGCGCTTTTCAAGACACCCCCACAGAGTAGGTACTGGAGACAAGTAATCACATAGACATCCCTTGTCTCCGGTACTCTGTGAATGGTCCTCTCCAAACGGCCAAAAGTGGGCGTGGTCAACCCTGGTCTGCCTAGACAAACAAACCCTTTAATAGAGATTTTTTTTTTTTTTTTGAGAACTCTCTATTAAAGAATATTTTGCATGCCTCCCTCTTCTTGTAAGTTTGGGAAAATGGGTTACAATTCCTCCCAAACTCACATTGGATATTGATACCTACTATTCTGAGGCTATAGTGGTGATATATCATTTCAATTGATACATTTCTGAGCCTATTTTGAGTGTTATTCTGAGGACTGAGACAAAATATATTATGTGAGCCCCTGCTCACTGATGACAACAATAAAGTGACGGGGCTGGGGTAACCTAACATCCCCCTTTCCTGAACCCCAAGACGCCACCCCCCGCAAAGCCACTTGTGGTGAGGATTGTGGAGGGGCGATCTGGGCTAGCTCGAGGGGCGTGGTCCGCTCCCACTGCAGGATGCCAAATGAGGAATTTCACCATGTCGGAATTTCCTATTTTTGACGCCAAAATTGGATTCAGCACCTCTAAAAACCCCCTAAGGCAAACTTTCAGCCCGAACTTCCTAATTTACAAATAAACAAAACAGTGTAGAAAATACGAATGTTTAAAAAAAACCGGGAAAATGACGTCATGCTGGAATAGTTCATTTATGGCCGCTTGAAGCGCTGAGATCGAGAAATCCATAGTCTCCAGATGCAAAATTTCATGAAACAGTAAAGTTCAAAATCGAAAAACTGAAGAAAAAAAATAGAATAAGCGAGATGGGGAAAATTAGGTTTCCCCTGTTTTTGTTTGATAACTTTTCTCTTAAAAAACACGATTTTGTTGTCCCAATGGGCAACACTGGGAGGAGACGGTGATCCGAACAGCCCAATCAGCGAGCCTTCCCGCTTCACGTCCGTTTTCCCGGTTAGTTTTGAAATTAAAAATTTTGATTGTCTCCCAAAAATAACAGGAGACTTATTTTCCGAAATCGGCCCGATTTTCATCTATCCCACACCATTAACTATTCAGGAAAAATGCAAACAGAAATCAGTGAAATTCCTCATTCCACCTGAGGCGTCCACTCCAGACTTCAACCAAGATGCTCCATGTAGAAAACCAGATACCTATGTCGGCATCAGCAGTAGCCAAGCACCCCCGAATGAGTTCGCAGAATGCCAGATTTGGAAGGCACTGGATGATGTCACCAACTGGAGGGGAGTCCATATTATACTAGCGCCTGAGGAGGCCACTTCACTTCCCCTGTACAAGCTCAACAACTAGGTTCTGGCTGAACGTTTCTCTATCAAAGCGCCGAGTATTAGTAGTAGTATTTATTATTAATTATTATTATTTATTATTATTAAGTATTAGTACAACTAATTTAAGTGAGAAAATTCCTCTTAGAAATTTTGTTTTAACTCATAGTTTTTCCCATTTTAAGATTTTTATCGTGTTTCGACTTATATCTAGTAAAATTACCATAACTACCTTATTTACAGTTAACTTGCAAAAATAAGGGCACCGTAGGAAAGGGCGTCAAATTTCCCAACTTTATAGTGCATAGTGCCTATTTTCAGGGTCCTGAAGGGTGGAAAACCAACTCGTGAAGAAATTTTCGTCAAATTGGGGAAATTTCTTATTTTTTCTTGTTAGGGTTTTACTTCCTCTCGGTTTTTCACGTACCTCAACACCAAAAAGATTTTGAGCGCAAAGATCTGAGATTTGCAATGGTATAATTAAAAAATGTTTTAAAATCGAATTTAGGGGAAACATTTGTGTTTGAACTTGGAAAACGTGCATTTAAAAAAATTTTTTTTCAGCGGGGGGACTCCGGAATTTACACTGCCGCCGCTCCTCCCAAGCACCGAGTCCACCCAAAAATCATGGAGAAAAAATATTCTAACAACAAAAAGAAAAAATCGGAAATTTTGCCAATATGACAAAAAAAGGCACTACGACATGATTTTTCACCCACAAGGATCCCTGACAATAGTTTTTTGTTGACACTATAAAGATGGAAAATTTGACGCCCTTTCCAACGGTGCCCTTATTTTTAAAAGTTAACTGTAAATTAAGATAGTTATGGCAATTATACTTGATATAAGTCGAAACACGAAAAAAAATCTTAAAATGAGAAAAAACTCGATTTTTCGGTCTTTAACATGGGACATCATGTATAAGTAGTTATTGTTGACATTTTGGTTAATTTACGTACTTACGTAATTTTTGTATATTCTTACGTACGTACTTATTTTGGTTAATTATGTAAGCCGCGAATTGAAAAGGAAATTGTTCAATAATCCAGTTAGGATTATGATTTGTATCTGTTAATAAAGAAATTTTAGAATTAATGCTGGTAGCGTTTCTGGCCTTATGGGCCTGACCCTCCAATTCTGCGACTCCAAAATATCCAATCTGAACTCACCTACGCGTGGGAGGTACTCAGGGTACAAACGAACCACACCAGGTTTGGAGATCAAACAAATATAATTAAATGCAAAGAAAACATAGTCTCATCAGGTAAACAGAATAATACGAAATATCGAACAACTTATTAGATCACTTCGTGACCAAAAAACGAAAGTAAGTAAGTACAAAAGGTACGGGTACTGGTACCCTGGTAATACTCGACAAAACGATATGTCACTTAGTACAACAACTATTCGAGTCACTGAAATTAAAATGAAATTTAGAAAAATTAGGAACTGATAACTGCATTCCGCAACTATGACTCAACGTCGAATTCAGGTAAGGAATGCAGAAAACAAAACTAGAACATTCACCACCACTTTCAGGGTGAGGTAAGTATTTCAGCAACCTAAGGTGAGTAACTTGAAAATAGTAAGTAAGGAACAGGTAAGTAATTTAAGCAACTAAGTACCCTCAAATAGACGACTTAGAGTTATCCGACCGGGTCACCAACCAGCAAGGTAAGTCGCGATACACAAGACAAGATGGATATCCGCTGATATCTGATCAGCCAGGTAAGTTTTAGAGTGTAAGAAAGGAAAGTAATACTTTCCTATTATCTTAATACTAAAGTCAACTAAAACTATATACTATATAGTTTTAGTTGACTTTAGTATTAAGATAATACAAAAATAAAGAAAGGGTATTACATTTAATCGGGGTGATAACTTCACCACGAGGTCTTATAACGCTCCTGACGCTACGTCAGGGTACGCCCACGCCTTCATAACTACGCGTTGGTACGGGCGGTGACTGAGAAGATTTACGTGATTTAAACAGAATTTGACAGTTTTACAATGAAAGAAATTTGGCAAAAGATGTCATACAGTGCTTTCCAACGATGTTGAATTGGTAATTTACTGTATCTTCTCTGGAACTTTGTCTGACGAAGAAAACGTGGTAGGTAGAAGACGGTCCCGTAGGTGTCTTTATGGAGAGAATTTAGGGGGTTTAGTTTTGCAAATCTGGCAAAATCCAAACGAGTCTTTAAAGTTCAATAACGTTTGTTCACAATCGCAGGGGAAATATCCCAAAATCAAGTCCACTCACTAGCACAAATGGCTCTGAAAAACAATCAACTCGGCCTACAATTGAGGAGTCCTGGGTTCACGTCGAGACAGAACTGAAGCTTCTACGTGCAAGGGGTCAACGCTCCCCTCTCCGCAGATCTCCTCCTCTTCCACCGCCTCCCCTATCACCAATCCGACCTCCTCGAAGGCTGTGGAGGGCGGTTTTCCCGCGACTTTTCGATTTGGCGGCTTACAATTATTTTCCATTCGCGTGTTGAGGTATTCCCGTCTGGAATTATTACAAATTAATGTCCTTGTGGCCAGTGTCGAGTATGCGGTACCTATGAGAAATGTTGGAATCACGATTGCAATCGCTTGTCATCTTCAAGTTCTGCTAATTTTGCGATTTTGCTTCGAATTTTCATTACATTTGTTCAACAAAATATTAGCACAGTTAAATAGCAGAGCTGTGACAACAGAAGTTAGATAGTGAGCTGAAAGTTTTGATGAAATACACGATGATAAAAAAGAAAAAGATGTGTAAGCTGCCCCTAGCCCTGAAGGGGGATAGGAAATAACGTTGCGCTGAAACGGTGAAAGACAAGAAAGCAATAGTTGTGCAACTTAAGATTAGGTGGTTGAAAAATACTTAGCTGTAAGTGCAACAGTTGCGGCGGTCGAGGTAGGCAGACTGCAATGGCCGGACCTGAAATGGAGCAAGTCCCTGAAGGGGTTTTCACCGTTATGCTCGGCAAAGGAAGAAAAGGGTAAGGCAAGCACTATTGTGCAATTTACTCTAATATTTCCTAAAGGTGAAAATGATAGTTGTGCAATGATTGCTGTTAGTTTTACTCTGACCACTTTGAGGAGTTGCGGTGTTGCTGAATGAAAACCCACGTGGAAAATGCAATTCAATGTGTATAATGAAACTGATTAGAGCAATGGACGAAAACAGTATACAAAATGTATGGTATCAATTAATAAAAGATATTGACGATAACGACTGAGTTTTTCTATTAAAATAACCCTTACTTCTGTAAAGTAGTATGCTAGATGTTATAGTTCTAGGAACAATCTCTTATGAGTATTAAAATTTAGGTTGACAAAATCGAGTTGCTTCGAGGCAAAACGAGCAAAGTTTTGAATAGTTATTAAGTTCTGGTTCTGTCCCAATCCTAACTATTATTGGCCAATAATATTGTAAATTGCTGACACTCACAGTTCACAGTTAGGGATGGAAGTTTCCAGTTGCGGTGGTGTTGATCCAAGATTCCGTTGGGTGGTCAGTAGGCAGGCAGGGTCGGTAGTTATTGAATTTAAGTCACTTCTATTCATTAACTATTTTCGAAGTGTTCAGGAGTTTAAAAAGCAATGGTTGCGCAATAGTTGTGGGAAGTGGCAATCTAATGTCTAACTGAGTCTTATAGACGCACTTGAAGGGGGTAGTAGCGAGGAGCTTGCAGGATTGAGGGAGGGGGCGCGGCGCTCCGCCTTAAGTACGCTCCCCCCTCCGCTCTCGATGTCCCAACGGTGGAAGGCCCCACCCGGCTGTGATGCTTGTGTTACCGATCCCTCCATGCTCATTCTCGATTTTAATTAATTTCTGGCGGTGGCGATTGAGATTTCGTGAGCGGCGGCTCACACCCCCCGCCTTCCCGGAAGCCAGCGTTGTCTTTAGCAACGCTGGGTATTGGCAACGGGGTTGACGGGTGCGCTCTCTTTAGGGCCATCTCGTACATATATCTTCGACAGCCGGCACAGACATCGGGCTTCCTTGCGTTGCCGTGATCCTCTATGCATGTGGCCATGGCGTTACCCTGCTTGAATGCCCGCTTCTGTCGTTCCCAGAATTCCTTGCAGGCGTAACACCTGAACGCAATGAGTTGCGAACAGGGTTTGCAGCAGATGGGACAACGGATCTTCTTCTTCTTATGTTGCTTGGCCGCCGAAGGTTTACATTTCTTTAGGATCAGTTTCGGCACGGACTTGTTGGAACTTGTTGAGGTGCGGGTTTCGACTTGGGGCTCCTCCATGTTCTTGGGTAAGTAGGATTCTTCCTCGATTCCTTCACTTGGAGAGGTTGAGCTAGACTCGCTTCCTCGGCGTGCCTTAGGCGGCGGCGATTTTACGACTGTTTGAAATGGCGAGATCAGTCGGGTGGGTGATTGGCGTGGTCTTAGTTCCGGAGTTGGCGACCTGGCTCTCGAGGTAGATTGCTTGGGGGACTCTGATTTGGGTGTTTTCCTTGGCGTTGCTCGTGGTCGAGTCGGACTCTCATCCAGCGATTCAGACGTAGCTGGAGTATCGGCGCGTGGATGTCTGTCCAGGGACTGTGGTCGCACTTTGGATGAATCGTTGGTAGCTTTTGCCGCAGGTGGCTCTACGGATTGCAGTCCAATTCGTCTTTTTAGCTCCTGAATTTCTTTCCAGGCTTCCGCTCGTTCTTTCAGTAGCTTGGCCCTCTCGGTTCGCCACTTTTCGCGTCGTTCCAGCAGTCTGTCCCTCTCCAAGGCGATCCGTTGGTACTGGGGTATCCACCTTGTTACTTTTAGCATTGCCACGATGGCGGCCTGACTGTTGGCGGCCCTCGTCATGTAAGAATGTCCATTTGCTGCATATCGGATGCAGTCTACTATCCCTGCCAGTGTCTTTTCTGGTGCGTTGCATGGTTCGGGAGTCGTGACATGTTCCTTGGAGATCGTTCCATAGGCGTCTGTTTCCTCTTGAAAAGTATCATAAATCTGTTGAACAAACTCGTCTATAGGAGGGTCCTCCTCCATATCCTCAACTTGCTCTGTTCGTTGCAGCGACATCCTGCGAACACAAAGAATTGCACTAAGCATCCCCTGCTCCCAGAAAAGTGGCAATGCATGATTTTACTTGTGGCCGTATAAAAGTGGGGTTTGAGTCAGAGAGTATGAAATTATTGACCTGAAGGGTCCAAACGTTAGGCTTGACCTTAAGGGTCAGACTTAATAGAGATTTGACTTGAAGAGTCTCATTTTGACCAGAAGGGTTCTTTTGTCAATCGTTATCGTCGTACATCCTACTTAGTTAGTAAGTTCGTCGCGGTCTGTGTGACAGCTCCCATATGCATTTTTCGGTAATCGACGGGCTCCCGCTGTCGTAGATGATAAGGGGTACGTGGCGTTGCCGTTGCTTGGGGCGTTGCGGTGTCGACGATTTCATGCGTTGACCCATCGCTCATCGGCGAGTCTCCATGGGCTCCGTCAGCTGGCGGGGTTGGCTGGGGATCCCGCTCGGTAGCCGATTCGTCAGGCATCTCATCGATGGGGTTTGACAGTGCGTCGGCGAACTTCTCGTCCTCGTCATCAGATGGACAGTCGTCGGTGAGAGACTCGGGGGTCAGATCGCCTGATGTGTCGGGTCCGATTCTGGTAGTGTCACTCTCCGTTCGGTGCTCGATGTCGTCGTCCTCGTATAGGTCCTCATCCTCGGCTTTGTCTTCGGGAAAATTTGGGGACTCCACAGAGCACGGAGCAGCCGGGTCGCCATTTGTGTCCAGAAAGGACTCATCGGGCACGCCCGACTCGAACGCCGGTTTCAACCGGTTAAGGTGAACGGTTTGACTCCTAATGTCTGCCCTGTCTCGAATCTGATACGTGACGTCCGAATGTCGGTGGGTGACGATCCACGGCCCCAACCAGGGACTCCAGAACTTCCGAGCCACCCCCGTCGGCGGCTGAATATCCCTCAGGTATACCTGATCTCCGACATTGAAAGATCGGGCCGTCCTTCTCAAATTAATCAGTTGGCTTCTCTTCTGCCAGGCCTGGTGCAAGTAATGGTTGGTCGCATTTCGAGCCTGTTGCAGATCCCGCAGCATGGTTGCACCTTCTCCTCTGGGTTTCAGACCTTGCAATGATTCGTTTGGCAGGCGGACCTCTCTCCCGAAAGTAAGGAAATTGGGCGTGTACCCCGTACTCTTATGGGGGGTTGCCCTGTAGGCGGCCAAGGCGACGGGAATCATCGCTTCCCACGCGGTCGTGCGTTTACAGATTTTCGAGATGATGGTGGCGAAGGTTCGATGGAAGCGTTCGCACACGCCATTGCCCTCCGGGTGATATGCTGTGGTGAAGATCTGCTGCACTCCCCATTTCTCGCATAGCTCTCTGGTGGAAGTTGCAGTGAAAGCGGTGCCTCGGTCCGACACCATGCGCTCGGGTACTCCATGAGTGGGGATGTATTTGGTCGCCATGATTCGGGCGACAGTGGCTGCTGAGCAATTCGCGACCGCATATGCCTCTGCATATTTTGTGAAATGGTCGACGACCGTTAAAATGTAACGTGCGTTGCCCTCCGTTGCGATGGGTCCCACAAAGTCTACACCCACTATCTGCCCGGGCCGTTCTGGCAACAGTGGCTTTTGTATGGGCTGCTTTAAATTATTTGGTGTCATTCTCCTTTGGCACGTTACACAAGACCTCACGAATTTCTGCACGTCCCTCCGAAGTCCCGGCCAGGTTCCCAGTCGTCGGACCAACTTTTCCGTTACCTCGGCCCCCGGGTGACCAGCCCACATATTGCGATGGCAACGGTGAATCAGCCACTCCCGCAACGTTGCGGGCATCATGGGTACCCACTCATCGCGCCCGTCACTCCTCACCTGAGCCTCCCAAACTCCTTCATGGCGGCGGACCCTGTCCTGGAGTCTACTCGTCACCGTGGCCTGAATCCAAACATCCAACTCCTGCGCAGCAATCATCAATTCTCTTGGAAACTCCAAAGTTATCGCGGCAATGCCCACCCGACTGAGGCCGTCGGCGTGTGCCATGGCTCTACCCGGACGATATCGAGGAATATAGTCGTACTCAGCCAACCGCATTATCCATCTCCCTATTCTCGATGTGGGGTCCCTTAGTCGTAAAGCTGCGGTCAATGCCATGTGGTCGGTTTGCAACTCAAAGGTAGCCCCAAGCAGATATTCCTGATAATGCCTCACGGCCCAGACCACGGCTAGAAGTTCCCTCTCAGTCACCGAATACCTGGTTTCTGCAGGGTTGAGTTTACGACTCGCGAAGGCTATTGGACTTTCCTCCCCTTCTATTTCCTGCGACAGCACGGCTCCCAGGGCGGTGTTTGACGCGTCAGTAGCCAGGATGAACGGCTTATCCAGGTCGGGGTAGGCCAATACTGGCTCGGAGGTTAGCTGCTTCTTCAATCCTTCAAACGCTTGCTGCTGATCCTCGGTCCACTCGTATGGTATGGTTTTCTTTAATAGTTTAGTCAAAGGAACTGCTTGCTCGGCAAAGTTAGGGATAAATCGGCGGTAAAAACCAGCCAATCCCAAAAATGACTGCAGTTGCGGTCTGTTGGCTGGAACGGGGAATTCGTCGATCGCTCGGGTTTTCTTAGAATCCATCAGCAGTCCCGTTCTCGTCACCGTGTGTCCCAGGAACTGCACCTCGCTTTTCAGAAATTCACACTTTGGGAGATTCACCTGGAGGCGGGCGTCCTGCAGACGTTCAAAGACTCTCGTCAGCTTAGCCAAATGTTCCTCCCTGGTTGCCGCAAACACGATGACGTCATCGAGATACACCAAGCAGTCCCGACCCAAGAGACCATCCAGCACATCATTCATTACTCTCTGAAAAGTGGCAGGGGCATTTTTGAGCCCAAACGGCATCTTATTGTATTCAAAGTGCCTGCCCAGAACCGAGAAAGCCGTTTTCTCTCGAGAGTCCTCATGAACAGGGATCTGGTGGTATCCGGAGATCAGATCCAGCGTGGAAAAGTACTTGCTACCTCCCAGCAGAGCTAAGGTTTCTAGCATTCTTGGCAAAGGATACGCATCCACTTTAGTGATACGATTCAACAGCCGGAAGTCGGTACAGAACCGCCACTTCTGAGCTTCTCCCGGTGGCGTCTTTTTCTTAACGAGGAGTACAGGGGCACACCAGGGGCTCTTAGAAGGACTGATAATTCCGCTCTCCAACATATCTTTGACCTGCTCCTCGACGACGTTGCGGAGTGCGTGTGGTATAGGGTATGGCTTCTGAGTGGTTATAGTGGTCTGCGTCGGCTCGATTTTATGGGTAACTCCTAGGCTGCACCCTTCCCCTGAGGGTGGCCGGAAAAGATCCTGGAACTGCTGCAATACCTCCCTGGTCGGCTCCCTATCCTCTTCCCTGAGATGATTCAGTTTATCGGCCAGCGTGTCCTCGAATCCGGAACCCGTCTCCGCCCACTGATCAGTGGGGATGAGTTCCCAATCTTCGGGGTCCTCAGTCCGCGGCCGAGTCTGTTCCCAACTCTCGAGGCAGTCACTATCCAGGGTCTCACCGTCGCTGAGTTGGTCAACCTCCTCATCCCCGTCAATTTTCACTTGGGCAATCACATTTTCCTGCGATGCCGATGGCGCGGCCGCACCACTGGGTTCCGTCTGGTATCGCTCCAATGGTACGAGTATTTCCTTAACCAACGGCATTGCGGCCGACTCTGTCGGGAGCAGCGTTGCGGTCATTGCTGGCAGCAACGTTGCATTCGTTGCGGGAGTTGCGGACTCCTCAACGTCCCATTCTGCAACTACGGCGCCAGCTTCAGTTGGAGTTGCGGTTACCTCAGTCGGCGTTGCGAGAACTTCCGACGGCGTTGTGGGAATCTCAATCGGTGTTGCGGTCATCTCAATAGGTGTTGCGGTCATCTCAATAGGTGTTGTGGTAATCTCACGTGGTGTTGCGGTCAGCAACGATGGAGTTGCGACGGTCGCAGCCGTTGGAGCCGCTAAATCCTTCGTCAGCACCGCCGGTAGCGATGCTTTGGTTGCTGCGGGCGTCACCGTCGGAGTCGCAGGGACCGGACAGACATCAACCTCTCCCTGGGTTTCAGTTGGAGGGATTTGGTCCTCTACTTCTTCTATTAGAGGGGTCGGAACAATGGGGACATCCAGAGAGGTACTGGGAAACGTTGTGTGCGTTGCGCTTGTGCAACTATGATCATCGGTCACAACGAGTTTCCTCCTCTCCGAAGCCACAACTGTTCCCACTCTACACGGTTCTCCCAGGTCCTCTCGTTCCAAGGTCACGGCGTCGCCGGGTCCGCTGTACTGATACTCCATCCTAGGGCCGGTCACGAGGGTGATTGAAACTTTCCGAAGGATGTCCAACCCCAACAAATCCAACGAAGCGTCCCGCCTCGCGAACACCGCAAAAGTATGCATGAATTTATGCGATCCAATTTGAGTGAGCACTCGCTGTTCCCCCGCGAAAGGCAGCGCGCAACCATCGGCCCCCCAAGCTACAGTTTCGGTAGGTAACAGGGGAATTCCTTTAATGGGACATGAAAGTACCGACAATGCCGCTCCTGTATCGATGGTCATGTTGCGGGTTTCTGGGCCGAGCCCAACCCTCATGCGAATAGTTCTGACCATGGGTTGTTCCACCGCGGGAATTTGGTTCTCAATTTTCGGTGGTTTATAGCGAGCGACCTCCCCGGATCCACCCGGAGCCTCTTCTCGACGGGCCGGCGGATGCGACACCGGCAGCAACTTTTGCTTTCGGAAGCAGTCTTCCTCCAAGTGCTCGCGAACGCCGCAGAAATCACAATAAATTGTTCGTTGCGGACTGTCCGGGCAGTCGACTGGGAAATGTTGACGGCTCGCACAAAACAGACATGGAAAGCGGGGCGTCGGCGATTCGAGAGTTCTCGGGTTTGATGGTCCCGGTCGGTAGGTATCGCGTCTGTCGTCTTCTCCGGACTTTCGGTCGGTAGGATAGCGACTTCGGTCGTTGCGGCGATCGTCCTCGGGATGAGCTTTCGTGTTGTCGGAATCGCGACGTGGGCATTTGGCCGCAAAATGTTCGATACTTCCGCATTTGTAGCATCTTCGGTCGTTAACAGCGGCCAACTCCCATCTCTCCTCCACGTCTTCGGTGCCATCCAGCGTTTCTTCTATTTCCTCGGCCCTTTTCAGTGCCGTCCGCAAGGTAATAGGTCGATTTGCCACCAAGAACGCACTCAGCCGCCCGCCGACTCCTCGAATAAACGCGCTCAGAGTCTTCCGATCCACCCATGTGTTTTTGTCATGAGTATCCATGTTGACGCCTTCCTCGATAATCGCGCAACGCGCGAGGCCCCGCACGCGGTCCGCAAACTGCCTAAGCGTTTCCGACGGATTTCGCTTAACCGTCCACAGCAGGGCGGCCGCGTGCTGAGGGTTCTCCCTTCTGAACCATATCAGCATCTCGTCACGGGCCATCCGATAGGCTTGCTCATTATCCAGGTTGTCCTGTCGGTCAATTAGAAACTGTTTCGCCGTTCCGCGCGCCTTGGCTCGTAGTAGCCTCATCTTCTGGGTCGCGGAAAGGTTGGCGGCCACTGCGTCAAAATTCGCGACGAAAGATGCCACGTTCAATGCCCCCGGCACGTCAGGATCCCAAGAATCGACCTCAAGAAACAAGGACCTAGGGATGTCATTTTTATCCTCCCTTCGAGTTGCCTGGTTGTAATTTTTGAGTAGGGTAGTCATTTCGCGCATGGTCTGCGTCATAGACTCGATTGAGTCGGCCCCTACTGTTAGCGGTGACGTGCGTTGGTCGTCATCAAAATCGCCCTTTCCGTCGCCCAACATTTTAGGACCAATGTGCGTCACACAGATCGAAAGAGTCAGTCAGTCTTGGTACGGTCGTTGCACAACGGTGCAGTATGAGACAAGGAAGATTTTAGCCGTGTTGCACAACGGTGCGGCTTCGTAGATTACGCAATTAGTCGCACAACGGTGCGTTAAACAAACAAAATATGGCACAACGGTGCAACAACAAAATTTTTCGCACAACGGTGCGGCATGAAATTCAAACAAACAGAAAAATATTTTTATAGTTGCAATCAGTAGCAAGGACACACTTTTCTTTCGGCGTACAATTTTCGAAAAATGGGATGCACCCTACCTAGCTTCAGTCAATCACCTGCTCAATAGTGGTCTTTTAAACTTATTATGTAAACAAAATTCCGCTTAGTATACACCTGACCTTAAGTTGCTTTTGTTTTTTAATAGAAAGGAAATTCAAAATTGCGTTGCCGGTGCAACGGAGTTGTGTTGTGACGCAACGGACAACGTTATAAAAAAAATGTCAAAATTTAAAAATTGAGTTGCGGCTGCAACTGACAACGTTGTGGTGCAACGGACAACGTGATGGTGCAACGGATGACGTGATGATCAAGTTAGAAAATTTTTGAATTGAAACGTTATTGAAGTTAAAGAAATGTTATCAAAAGTTGGCTGAAGGCAGTTGCGCAATCGTTGTTGTTAATAAATGCAATTGCTGAAGGTGTTTAGTCATTAATAATCGGTAGGCAATAGTAGTTCGTAATAACCAATATTTAAAAGTCAGCATAGGTACATCAATATAATCTCAACGGTAACTCGTTATCTTATCTTATTCCTCTTCACTCTCACCACCTATGTCCATCCATCATCAGCCCATGATGGACACCACACATCTCCCCACAAAGCCAAAGGAGATCCTCAAAGATTCAGTCGGGCTGGAGGCTTGACCAGTCGCCCTGACCTGGTTGTAGTGCCTCTTGCAGGTGAAGTCTCTGGTATAGTTGTGGAGTCATTGACATGACGCTGTGTCCTGTCCTCAGCGCTCCTCCCCTCTGGTGCCTCCTGGGTCGCCTCCACTGGGTCGCCATCTTGAGCTGTAGTTGGTTTTTTACTCCCTGGCTCTGGGATCAGATGAACCCGATTGCGTCGAAGTTCTCGAGTGCCCTCTTCTGGCATGACCCAGTATGATCTTGGCTCTTCTGCTTTTTGGGCAACGATTCCTTCTTTCTGCAGATCTGTTATCCACACTCTGTCTCCCTTTGAAAGGTCACTGAGTGGTCGAGTGCCATGGCGGGAATCGTACGCTCTCTTATATCTGTCCCTTCGCTCTTGATCTCGAGACACAAACTCTGGGTCCCCTCGCCCCTGAAGCATTGCCGGATGTACCGGGACTGTGTCACGAAGTTTCCGGGACATGAGAAGTTCCGCAGGGCTCCTCCTCAGCTCAGGTATTGGTGTATTTCGATATATGAGAAGAGCCAGATAGGGGTCATCATTCTTTCGGAGTATTGTTTTCGCTATTTTTACAGCAGCCTCTGCTGCCCCATTTGACTGGTGAAAATACGGACTACTAGCCCTGTGTTGAAAGCCATAGGCTGCAGCAAAGTTTCGAAATTCTGAGCCCTCCAATGTCTGGAACTGTGAACCCCCATCAGATCGAACCATCTCAGGTATTCCATGTCGACTAAAGGTTGACTTGCACTTGACAATAACCTGGGCTGCTGTGAGGTTGGTCAGTGTAGCTATCTCAAAGTACCTGGAATAGACATCTGTCAGCACTATGAACCACTGTCCCTCTAGTTTAAACAAATCCAATGCTATTGTGTGCCAAGGTCTATCTGGCAGCTCCGAAGGCTGTAACGGTTCATTGTGATTAGTTTTTGACTTCCAGCAGACAGTACATGCACTGCAATACGCTTCCACCTCTTTGGACATGTTAGGCCACCACAGGGAAAGCCGTGCTCGTTGTTGACACTTCGAAATACCCAAGTGGCCCGCATGGATCCGCGTTAACATTTCTGACTGAAGGCTCTCTGGAACCACAAACCTCTGACCCCTCAACAACATGCCATTCCATATGCTCAGCTCATCCCGCACATTGTAAAACTTCTTGAGACGGTGGTCAACAGGTGGTTTTGGCCAGCCCTCGATAGTATTCTCTATGGCCGTTTGGATGAACACATCCTCGGCCTGCCCCTCACGGAGTTTGTTCACATTGACGTCCGATATTGGGATCCCCGAAACCACCCCCTGAATATAAGCCTCAACTTCCTCTGATATGTTGTCTCTAGGACCTTGCACTGTCATTGGGTCCCGAGAAAGACAGTCAGCGGATATCATTGACCTTCCCGGAGTATACACCAATGTATAGGAATATCGCAGCAATCTGATGCGCAGTCGCTGCAACCTAGGAGAAAGCTCTGACAAATGCGTGGTCTGGAGAAGCTGGATCAATGGTTTATGATCCGTTTCAATTGTGATAGTTTTTCCAAGGATAAAATCTTGCAACCTGTGGCAGGCCCAAGTTATTGCCAGGGCCTCACGCTCTATATTCGCGTACCTCTGTTCTGCTGGCTGCAACGTCCGTGAACAGTAGTAGACCGGCCGCAACTCTGCAGTGTCTCTGGATGGCTGGAGGAGGACTGCCCCCAGGCCCCGCATACTTGCATCACAGGACAGGACCACCGGCTGCCCAGGGTCATAAAGTGCCAGAACATTGTCAGCTGATAGAACAGCCTTGAGTTTTTCGAAGTATTTCTGCTGTTCCGGACCCCACAAGAATTCATTCTTTTTGCATGTAAGGTCAAAGAGAGGCTTCATTAGGTCAGCGCTGTTGGGAACAAACTTCAGAATGAACCCCACTGTACCTGTAAATCTGCGAAGCTCAGACAAATCCCTTGGCGCCTTGAGTGCCAAGATAGCTGCAATACGTTCTGGGTCTGGTCGTACCCCCTGAGGAGAAATTACATTACCCAGAAATGTGACTGACTGTTGACCAATCACACATTTTTCTCTGTTGAGGGTAATACCTGCCTTTGATAGAGCTTGGAACACATTATTCAGGCACTCATCATGTTCACTCTTGGTCTTTCCCCACACCAATATGTCATCCAAATGGTTGATGCAGTTTGGCTTTCCCTGAATCACCCCAGCAATTTTCTTCTGGTAGAACTCAGGTGCAGAAGAAATTCCGAATGGAAGCCGGAGGAATCGGAAACGGCCCCAAGGCGTTAAAAATGTGGTTAAATCCTGCGACTCCTTTCCCAGTTCCACCTGCCAGTACCCATTGTTGGCATCTAATTTTGAGTAATACTTGGCTTCAGATATTTGTCCCAACTCGTAGTCAACCTTTGGAAGGGGATATATTTGCCGTTTGACATTTCGATTCAGCTCTGATAAGTCTACACATATTCGCACCCCCCCTAGCTTCTTTGGGATCACCACCATGGGAGCACACCAGTCAGTAGCATGGTTAACTGGCTCGATGACTCCTCTGTCAACCATCTTTTCCAGCTCCAGCTTTGTGGCTTCTCTAAGTGGAATGGAAACGCGTCTTGGGACAGTCAATGCATAAGGCTTAGCACTGGGCTTTAACTCTATTTTATAAGGAGTCTTCATTCTTCCAAGTCCTGTGAACAAAGCAGGGTACTTCTCAAACCAGACATTGTCCTCAACAGCTAAGCTGATTTGATTTATTCGTTTGAACAATTTTAATTTTTCAATAGCTGGTTGACCCAAAAGGGGTACTTTCAACCCTTCAACATAGTACACATTGTCCCAAATTGTGTCTTGGACATAAGAAATTTCAACCTGCTGCATGCCAACAACCTTCAGCTGGCTCTGTCCCGCACCCATCAGTCGTCTATCAGGTTTTAGCACCCGATCCTGAGGCCCTAGCTCAGATGCAGGCACTACAGTTACATCAGCTCCCGAGTCAATCTTGCAGGTATATGTCTTTCCATTGATGGTCAGGTTGATCATCCATTTTGTAGTGGAGGTATTATCATGGACCGCTCCAATGAAATCCTCTGATGAATCACTCCCTGAATTTTCCTCCAAGGTCTGGTTAATCTGTCGAATTGATCTCCCTCTGTGCTCTCCTCTTTCCTCCTTACCTCTACTTTCTTTCGCTCGGCATACTGAAGGATAATGACCATAAAAGGAACACCTAGTACACTTATTTTTGTAGGCTGGGCACTTATACTTAGAATGAAAGGAGGCCGACCCACAACGGGAGCAGCTGTCCTTTGCCCCGCCCACTTGTTGTTTGGCTGATCTCCAGCCATCTACCTTCTCGATGGTTTTAGAAGCCCCCAGTCTATCATCTAGCAGAAGCTTTTGCTTTTGGAGGTCCTCAGTCTGACGGGCCGTTGTTATGGCTTTTGCAAGGGTTAAATCGTAGTCTTGGACCAACTTATCACTCAGGCCTCGGTCTCTGACTCCAACTACAATTTGGTCCCTGATAAGTTCATCCTTCAAAGTCCCGTAATTACATTTCTCACTTAGCGTGTGTAGATCTGTTATGAAAGATTCGACGGGTTCCCCCTCTTTCTGAATTCGCCTATTGAATTTAGCACGTTCGAAGATTACGTTTACCCTCGGAGCGAAATAATCTTTAAATTTTTGACAAACCGTCCCATACACAACTTGTTGTTCCTCAGTCAGGGCGAATGAAGAAAAGATATCCTCAGATCGAGGACCCATGTAGTACAACAGAGCATTCACTTGTTCTTCTTCAGTTTTAGTATGTAGTCCTATAACCATACGGTAGCGATCAAAACGTTTAAGCCATTTCGAAAAGTCGGAAGAAAAATCAAACTGATCTGGTACCTGGTTCGGCGGATGACTTCCTCCCGGGACAACAAGACTTCCTGACTGCATGTTGAGGTCTGATTTTCGCGTCTTTTACTACGAATTGCCACGCACTTGCACTCTATAGATTTCCGCACTTGTTTATCACCGTTTTACCGCTGCCACCATGTTTAGTCATTAATAATCGGTAGGCAATAGTAGTTCGTAATAACCAATATTTAAAAGTCAGCATAGGTACATCAATATAATCTCAACGGTAACTCGTTATCTTATCTTATTCCTCTTCACTCTCACCACCTATGTCCATCCATCATCAGCCCATGATGGACACCACACAGAAGGCAGTTGCGCAATCGTTGTTGTTGACAAATGCAATTGCTGAAGGCAGTTGCACAACGTTATGGCGCTACATAGAATTTTAATGGGTTCGTTACGAAGCTTGCTTCGTAAAAAATCCGGTTCGCTGCCACCACTTTGTAAGCTGCCCCTAGCCCTGAAGGGGGATAGGAAATAACGTTGCGCTGAAACGGTGAAAGACAAGAAAGCAATAGTTGTGCAACTTAAGATTAGGTGGTTGAAAAATACTTAGCTGTAAGTGCAACAGTTGCGGCGGTCGAGGTAGGCAGACTGCAATGGCCGGACCTGAAATGGAGCAAGTCCCTGAAGGGGTTTTCACCGTTATGCTCGGCAAAGGAAGAAAAGGGTAAGGCAAGCACTATTGTGCAATTTACTCTAATATTTCCTAAAGGTGAAAATGATAGTTGTGCAATGATTGCTGTTAGTTTTACTCTGACCACTTTGAGGAGTTGCGGTGTTGCTGAATGAAAACCCACGTGGAAAATGCAATTCAATGTGTATAATGAAACTGATTAGAGCAATGGACGAAAACAGTATACAAAATGTATGGTATCAATTAATAAAAGATATTGACGATAACGACTGAGTTTTTCTATTAAAATAACCCTTACTTCTGTAAAGTAGTATGCTAGATGTTATAGTTCTAGGAACAATCTCTTATGAGTATTAAAATTTAGGTTGACAAAATCGAGTTGCTTCGAGGCAAAACGAGCAAAGTTTTGAATAGTTATTAAGTTCTGGTTCTGTCCCAATCCTAACTATTATTGGCCAATAATATTGTAAATTGCTGACACTCACAGTTCACAGTTAGGGATGGAAGTTTCCAGTTGCGGTGGTGTTGATCCAAGATTCCGTTGGGTGGTCAGTAGGCAGGCAGGGTCGGTAGTTATTGAATTTAAGTCACTTCTATTCATTAACTATTTTCGAAGTGTTCAGGAGTTTAAAAAGCAATGGTTGCGCAATAGTTGTGGGAAGTGGCAATCTAATGTCTAACTGAGTCTTATAGACGCACTTGAAGGGGGTAGTAGCGAGGAGCTTGCAGGATTGAGGGAGGGGGCGCGGCGCTCCGCCTTAAGTACGCTCCCCCCTCCGCTCTCGATGTCCCAACGGTGGAAGGCCCCACCCGGCTGTGATGCTTGTGTTACCGATCCCTCCATGCTCATTCTCGATTTTAATTAATTTCTGGCGGTGGCGATTGAGATTTCGTGAGCGGCGGCTCACAGATGATAATTTGCAAACAAGGAAATGCTTAAGGTAGCTATCGAGCTACCTTGGTTTTTTCCCCTTAAATGGGCCCGAAAGTCAAGAAATTTCTTTACTTACTGTTTATGAATACGGGCTCAAGGAATTGCTCAAGCGCTTGCTTGAGCATTTCCTTATTCGTTGATTATGAATAGCCCAAGTGGCCGTCGCCTCCTCAAGCATTGACTTGAGCATTTCCTTTCAACTAAGTGAGGACTATGAATTCCGCCCTAAGTTCCTCTTTTGGCCTAGGCAGGCCTCTTTTGAGATTCACACTCGTGTTTCTGATTTATCGTACGTCCAACCATTAAATTCTCGTTGGGAGCGAACAGTTTGTCCTACAGAGCTCCGCGTGGTCTCAAAAAATTCTAAAAATTCTATAGAATCTTAAAATGAAGGAAAAACAAAACCTTTATAACAAAATTTTTTGAGTTAGGGCGTTTTCAAAATTTCAAAATTCATTTTTGAACCCCATTAGAAGTGACCTTCATCAACCAAAATCTTCGGGGCACAACTAGACCCCAAATGGAGCCTACATACCAAATTTCATCAAAATCGGTCAATGCTAAGTGGGGAAAGTGCCGCGTACGGCGGACGAACGGCCAAATTTTGGTTTATTATTTTCAATAATGAATCTTTGGAATCGACCTAGAAAAAAAATGTTTAACACCCCCCTCAAAATTTGATGGTTTACGTTTCAAGGTACGTAGAATCCAAAAATCGAATAACAATTTGGCCGTCCTTCCGCGGCACTTTCCCCACTTAGCATTGACCGATTTTGATGAAATTTGGTATGTAGGCTCCATTTGGGGTCTAGTTGTGCCCCGAAGATTTTGGTTGATGAAGGTCACTTCTAAGGGTTCCAAAATGAATTTTGAAAACGCCCTAACTCAAAAAATTTGATATAAAGGTATTGTTTTTCCTTCAATTTAAGATTCTATAGAATTTTTAGAATTTTTTGAGACCACGCGGAGCCCTGTAGGACAAACCGTTCGCTCCCAACGAGAATTTAATGGTTGGACGTACGATAAATCAGAAACACGAGTGTGAATCGCAAAAGAGGCCTAATCTCCGTTCAAGTTTTAGCTGACCGAAATGCAATCGATGTTTTTCTTCATGTTGGATGGTTGGTGGCTTTGCAGATCTATAGAAAAACAAGTGGGTGTGGCACATAGCTTCCTCGTATCCATAACCCGATTGTATAGATGATCCGATGCATAGTAGTTAATCTCAAAACATCAGAACATCAAAACAAGATAATCTGTAACATCCTTGAAAATTTCATTTAAATCGGATGGAATGTAGAAGTTATGGCCGTTACGAGGAAATTCACGTTTGCCCATGCGCAGTGGCTGCTATCAGTTCGAAGGTGGTGATTTTCATAGGGGACTATCTACAACCTAATCCGCATAATCCCTGAAAATTTCATCGAAATCGAGTAGAAAATGTGGAAGTTATGGCCGTTACAAGGAAATTCACGTTTGCGCATGCGCAGCGGCTTCTATCAGTTCGGGGGTGATGATCTTCATAGGGGATCATCTAAATACTAACCTGTAACATCTCTGAAAATTTCATTGAAATCGGATGGAAAATGTAGAAGTTATGGCTGTTACAAAGAATTCACGTTTGCGCATGCGCAGTCGCTTCTATCAGTTCGGGGATGATGATTTTCATAGGGGACCGTCTACACACAAACCCGCACAATCCCTGAAAGTTTCATTGAAATCGGACAATAACTTCGTATAGTTATGCGCGTTACAAGGAATTCATGACAGACACACAGACAGACAGACAGACACACAGACAGACAGACACGGAACCAAAATTGTTCAGAAAGGTCTAAAACGCGAAACGCGAGTGAAAATTTTGATTTTGGAGAACTTTTTTTTTTCGTCCTTGAAAAGTGAAAACAAAGCTTCCGCTACCTTGGTAGACTCGGAAGCAATAATAAACCATTGTGTAATAATTTGCAACGTTTTAATAGACAAACTATATTCCTGTACTTAGAATTTTCACTAGAATGAAAAATTCCTATTTTTATCCCTATCCGGCTGTTTCTGGGTTTTGCTTCCGAGTCTACCAAGGTAGCGGAAGCTTTGTTTTCACTTTTCAAGGACGAAAAAAAAAAGTTCTCCAAAATCAAAATTTTTACTCGCGTTTTGCGTTTTAGACCTTTCTGAACAATTTTGGTTCAGTGTCTGTGTGTCTGTCTGTCTGTCTGTCATGAATTCCTTGTAACGCGCATAACTATACGAAGTTATTGTCCGATTTCAATGAAATTTTCAGGGATTGTGCGGGTTGGTGTGTAGACGGTCCCCTATGAAAATCATCATCCCCGGACTGATAGAAGCGACTGCGCATGCGCAAACGTGAATTCCTTGTAACGGCCATAACATCCACATTTTCCATCCGATTTCAATGAAATTCTCAGGTATGTTAGAGATTGGTATTTAGATGGTCCTCTATGAAAATCATCACCTTCGGATTGATAGTAGCCACTGCGCATGCGCAAACGTGAATTTCCTTTTAACGGCCATAATTTCCACTTTTTCTACCCGATTTCGATGAAATTTTCAGGGATTATGCGGATTAGGTTGTAGATGGTCCCCAATGAAGATCACCACCTTCGGACTGATTGTAGTCACTGCGCATGCGCAAACGTGAATTTCCTGGTAACGTCCATAATTTCTACATTTGCTATCCGATTTCAAAGAAATTTTCAGGGATGTTACAGATTAGTATTTACATGGTCCCCTATGAAAATCACCACCTTCGGACTGATAGTAGCCACTGCGCATGCGCAAACGTGAATTCCTTGCAACGGCCATAACTTCTACATTTTCCGTACGATTTCAATGAAATTTTCAGGGATGTTACAGATTAACTCGTTTTGATGTTTTGAGATTAACTACTATGCATCGGATCATCTATACAATCGGGTTATGGATACGAGGAAGCTATGTGCCACACCCACTTGGCAGACGTTTTTTTTGTGTGTTCTTTTACAGTAAAAATTTGCCCAAGAAGCTGCGAATCGAAATATTGCAACCGTTCTGGGCGAAATTTTCCTAGCGATACGTTCGTAAAAAAGTTCCGCAGGCGGTAATTTCCACGATAATAATCCATTCTGCTTGAATCGTCACTCATAAATTCAATAACAGTTTTCTCCTCCTTACAATAAATTTAATAAGGCAGGAAAGTAGAACCGTCAAATTTTTAAATGAATAATAATCTTGGAATGAGCGGGAAAAACAAGGTACAGCGTATTTTCACAAATGCCGCTAGACCGCAGCACCGGCGGCTCTTCTTTCGGCGGCGAGACGCAAGCAGTGTTGCCAAGTTGGGGGTTTCCTCCCCAAATTTGGGGGATTTTTTTCTTGACGGGGGGATTTTGGGGGGAGAAATCTTTTGGGGTTTTTTTTGGGGGTTTTTACCAACGAGTCGGGGGGGATTTGGGTAGAATAAAAATGAATCAGCAATTAAAATAGCAGTAGGTAATATATATATTCAATGGAGTGAAAAACTCCACCGAATTTACCAATGTCTATCGCGGGCTCAATGGGACTATAGTTTTGGAGGACAAACTTTTTTCGATCTTTCATCTTTCGCAAGCACACACTGATAAATTCTTGAAGTTTATTCGTCAGTTCACGCATGTTACTATTAGCAAACTTGAAGTTTTGAAGAAATTGAGAAGGTTTTGGAGATGGGGGTCGAATGCGACCTCACTGTTTGACATTTTGATTTTTTGTACAAAAAAATACCCTACCTGAAGAAACTAGTTTATTTTTTAAAATGTTTTTAATGTTTTTTTCAAAACCTGTATGACCTGAAACGTATATCGCTAATACAATAATTGCATTGTCTTCAAGATCCACTCCGCCCTAAAATCATTAATGAATTACAATCTACTACTAAAAAAAAAATTGCATTGTATTCATTGATATTGTTATTTCATCCTTAAGTTTTAGGGTTTTTCTTTTTTGGGGGGATTTGGGGGTTTTTCGAGGTTGGCTCAGGGGGTTTTGGTAGCCGCTTGTTGGCAACACTGACGCAAGTACCTATCATCGCCCTGACCGGGCTGAACGCATTCAACCTGTCTCCGTAGGAGCATCTAGATGCTCTCCGTTACTCAGTGCACAGAGTACTGGAGACAAGTCTTGTCACTGCTGTTCTCTTCGTTATTGCAGATTCTGGTTGGAGTTTTCTTCCTCATCAGTCATCTATTTGCGCAGAACTCGCATAATAAGGTCGGTGGACACTTCAATCAAATTTATTTCCCATTTGGCAAGTTGTGTTTTTTGGAGCAATCTTTTACTTTTTCTTTCTCTTCTCCAGATTCGAGAGCGCACCGGTGGTGTTTGGATAAGAAATTGATGCATCTTCGTTTTGATGTCTCATAAAGTACTATTCAAGCTGTGCCTAGTGAGTAGAAATTAAAATACTAATTAGATAGGAACCTAGATTCCCTTGAACCAGAACAGCCCAGTTATGCGTAATATCATTGCAATCGTGGCCATACCACTGTAGGTATAAACTATTTTTTAAATAAAATGGTAGGATCCCTAAGGTTGGTTCATAAAGGATTTCAATTTATAGTGAAAGAGGAAACGGGGAGTTCACGGCAATTTGTCTCAATTCACGAACGGGGATCTCCTTGTAAAAACGGGGCTTCACACAAATGGTATCGATATAGGGAGAATCGAACTCTAGAATCGATGGGTACAATCGAATGCTGAAATGATAACGTTCTACAACCCAATCTCACATTCTAACACCCCTTCAATTTCCGATGTAATATGAAGGTTTTTCGGAAAAAAAGGTATCCTAAATGTACCATATACCAAACCATTTTATTCGTTTTCACCATTGTTCTACTAAAAATCAGCAAGTCTTCAGTGTTATCGAACTTGTAAGCGAAAAATTCTGCTCAGGTCGTTGATTTTTGGTGTTCATTATCCCGTTCAAATATATCACAGAGCTTGTTGGTTAAACATTACAGCCGCTGTAGTACATGATGGATTGTGTGTGCGATGTTCCTTAACCAATATATTAGGTACATGCCTGCAAATCGCTTGTCCAGCTTTGGCATCACCGCTTTCAATGTTATCGTTCTTTTTCAGAAGTTTTCACTAGCTTTTTGCTTTCATAAGTTGTTTTACCATTTACTGCGTCAATTTGAAATTCAAATTCCCAAAGTGGAAATGACTACGTCCTTCAGTTTTCCGTGGTTAGGTAGGTACTGATAAGAAGGTCGAATGACGTTGCCAATGCAATATACTAATTTTCAGGAGATTTAACGTCTAACTTTCAATGGTGGTTGCTTCTGGGCGTCATAACCTGGAGGATTTTGATTTATAATAAAAGAGGAAACGGATTTCACAACAATTTATCTCAAGTTCACAAACATCTTATCGTGTAAAAACGGTGCTTCACACAAATGGTATCGATATTTGTGTGTATAAACACTAGAATCGATGCGTACAATCGAATGTTGAAATTATCAGTTAACCCTCAAAGGACAGATTTCTATCGAGGTCACACCCACGATTATTATTATTATCACGAATCGTGATATCGTGAATAATCGTGATTCACGATTATTAACCCTAGAATGGAAACCTTCCGCACCATACGCTTAATGGAAACGTTCGACGTAAACTTTACTCCCACTAAAAATGTGGATTTCCCATGATTTTTTTCTCGCTCCAACGTTCTCTATAATCTATTATTTGCTAAAACGCCACATACTATTAGTTTAGCTAACTGGGAGCTTAATACAAAAAGAAAAGAGAACAATTTTGTCCTTAAATGGTAATTTTTGTAATGGGGGGTGCGCCTAGATTTTTTTTTAGATTTTTAATCGAAAGTAGACTAAATCCTGAGAATTTTGGCACCAACCGCGACCTTCTAGCGTGAGTGGATCTGTTTCTATGATTTTTCAAAGTTTCGACCGTTTATGACGTCACGCGCCCCTCTCGCCTGGGCGGGACCCCCCGGCCCACTGTGACGTCATAAACGGTCGAAACTTTGAAAATTCATAGGAAAATATTTACACACGCTAGAAGGTCGCGGTTGGTGCCAAAATTCTCAGAATGAGGTCTACCTTAGAAGATTAAAAATATCAATTAACAGTTTTTCCTACCCAGGCGCACACCCTATTATACCATATCAATTAATTATTAAAGCAAAAATAACTGGAAATTATAGACTTTTCTCTTATGTAGGTAGGTACAAACTAATAATTTGAGGTTCGATTTAAAAGAATTACAGATGTTGAAAATGATCATTAAATAAATTTATTTGAAAATAAACTCAATTTTAAATTCTGGTGTGTTTTTTGAATAGGTTCAAACATTGCTGGGGCCCTATTCTGATTCACTAAACGCACCAGTCGCTAACTTAACCACCGAGTTGCTAACTGAAGCGACATGGATATTATAAACTCAGTAGTGTTTCCGATTCATTTTCCAAGAGATTAGTACCGTTAATATTTACCAATTAAGGTGAATGAACACTTTTTGGAAACGGGAGAGGGAGGGGAATAGATGTATAGATGAATAAATTAGGTTCATTTGTTACCCCCTCCATAAACAACGAAAATTCTAACTTATAATGTAATAAGTTGGAATTGAAAAAGTTAGAAAATGAAAATGTATCACATATAATCATGTGAGTACCCTTTTTTCATGAGATTCAAGGCGATGTGAGGCTTCATAATCTGGAAGTATTAAATTGTTTACCCCCACCACAAATGTAAATATAAAAGGTGTGTTAGGTATGCTAGAATCAAATCCTCCACATAAAAAATCGAGTGGGTACTTTTTGGAAACAGGGTGATCAGGAGATTCACATTTTGGTAGAATTACATGTTTTACCCCCACCCTAACATACAGTATGTTAGGGTGGGGGTAAAAAATGTAATTCTACCAAAATGTGAATCTCCTGATCACCCTGTTTCCAAAAAGTAACAACACAATTTTTTATGTGGAGGATTTGGTACTAGCATACCTAACATACTGTATGTTAGGGTGGGGGTAAAAAATGTAATTCTACCAAAATGTGAATCTCCGGATCACCCTGTTTCCAAAAAGTACCTACACGATTATTTATGTGGAGGATTTGGTACTAGCATACCTAACATACAGTATGTTAGGGTGGGGGTAAAAAATGTAATTCTACCAAAATGTGAATCTCCGGAACATCCTGTTTCCAAAAAGTACCTACACGATTATTTATGTGGAGGATTTGGTACTAGCATACCTAACATACTGTATGTTAGGGTGGGGGTAAAAAATTTAATTCTACCAAAATGTGAATCTCCTGATCACCCTGTTTCCAAAAAGTAACAACACAATTTTTTATGTGGAGGATTTGGTAATAGCATACCTAACATACTGTATGTTAGGGTGGGGGTAAAAAATGTAATTCTACCAAAATGTGAATCTCCGGAACATCCTGTTTCCAAAAAGTACCTACACGATTATTTATGTGGAGGATTTGGTATTAGCATACCTAACATACTGTATGTTAGGGTGGGGGTAAAAAATGTAATTCTACCAAAATGTGAATCTCCGTATCACCCTGTTTCCAAAAAGTACCTACACGATTATTTATGTGGAGGATTTGGTACTAGCATACCTAACATACAGTATGTTAGGGTGGGGGTAAAAAATGTAATTCTACCAAAATGTGAATCTCCGGAACATCCTGTTTCCAAAAAGTACCTACACGATTATTTATGTGGAGGATTTGGTACTAGCATACCTAACATACTGTATGTTAGGGTGGGGGTAAAAAATTTAATTCTACCAAAATGTGAATCTCCTGATCACCCTGTTTCCAAAAAGTAACAACACAATTTTTTATGTGGAGGATTTGGTAATAGCATACCTAACATACTGTATGTTAGGGTGGGGGTAAAAAATGTAATTCTACCAAAATGTGAATCTCCGGAACATCCTGTTTCCAAAAAGTACCTACACGATTATTTATGTGGAGGATTTGGTACTAGCATACCTAACATACTGTATGTTAGGGTGGGGGTAAAAAATGTAATTCTACCAAAATGTGAATCTCCTGATCACCCTGTTTCCAAAAAGTAACAACACAATTTTTTATGTGGAGGATTTGGTATTAGCATACCTAACATACTGTATGTTAGGGTGGGGGTAAAAAATGTAATTCTACCAAAATGTGAATCTCCGGATCACCCTGTTTCCAAAAAGTACCTACACGATTATTTATGTGGAGGATTTGGTACTAGCATACCTAACATACAGTATGTTAGGGTGGGGGTAAAAAATGTAATTCTACCAAAATGTGAATCTCCGGAACATCCTGTTTCCAAAAAGTACCTACACGATTATTTATGTGGAGGATTTGGTACTAGCATACCTAACATACAGTATGTTAGGGTGGGGGTAAAAAATGTAATTCTACCAAAATGTGAATCTCCGGAACATCCTGTTTCCAAAAAGTACCTACACGATTATTTATGTGGAGGATTTGGTACTAGCATACCTAACATACTGTATGTTAGGGTGGGGGTAAAAAATGTAATTCTACCAAAATGTGAATCTCCGGATCACCCTGTTTCCAAAAAGTACCTACACGATTATTTATGTGGAGGATTTGGTACTAGCATACCTAACATACAGTATGTTAGGGTGGGGGTAAAAAATGTAATTCTACCAAAATGTGAATCTCCGGAACATCCTGTTTCCAAAAAGTACCTACACGATTATTTATGTGGAGGATTTGGTACTAGCATACCTAACATACTGTATGTTAGGGTGGGGGTAAAAAATGTAATTCTACCAAAATGTGAATCTCCTGATCACCCTGTTTCCAAAAAGTAACAACACAATTTTTTATGTGGAGGATTTGGTACTAGCATACCTAACATACTGTATGTTAGGGTGGGGGTAAAAAATGTAATTCTACCAAAATGTGAATCTCCGGAACATCCTGTTTCCAAAAAGTACCTACACGATTATTTATGTGGAGGATTTGGTACTAGCATACCTAACATACTGTATGTTAGGGTGGGGGTAAAAAATGTAATTCTACCAAAATGTGAATCTCCTGATCACCCTGTTTCCAAAAAGTACCTACACGATTATTTATGTGGAGGATTTGGTACTAGCATACCTAACATACTGTATGTTAGGGTGGGGGTAAAAAATGTAATTCTACCAAAATGTGAATCTCCTGATCACCCTGTTTCCAAAAAGTACCTACACGATTATTTATGTGGAGGATTTGGTACTAGCATACCTAACATACTGTATGTTAGGGTGGGGGTAAAAAATGTAATTCTACCAAAATGTGAATCTCCTGATCACCCTGTTTCCAAAAAGTAACAACACAATTTTTTATGTGGAGGATTTGGTACTAGCATACCTAACATACTGTATGTTAGGGTGGGGGTAAAAAATGTAATTCTACCAAAATGTGAATCTCCTGATCACCCTGTTTCCAAAAAGTACCTACACGATTATTTATGTGGAGGATTTGGTACTAGCATACCTAACATACTGTATGTTAGGGTGGGGGTAAAAAATGTAATTCTACCAAAATGTGAATCTCCGGATCACCCTGTTTCCAAAAAGTACCTACACGATTATTTATGTGGAGGATTTGGTACTAGCATACCTAACATACTGTATGTTAGGGTGGGGGTAAAAAATGTAATTCTACCAAAATGTGAATCTCCTGATCACCCTGTTTCCAAAAAGTAACAACACAATTTTTTATGTGGAGGATTTGGTACTAGCATACCTAACATACAGTATGTTAGGGTGGGGGTAAAAAATGTAATTCTACCAAAATGTGAATCTCCGGATCACCCTGTTTCCAAAAAGTACCTACACGATTATTTATGTGGAGGATTTGGTATTAGCATACCTAACATACTGTATGTTAGGGTGGGGGTAAAAAATGTAATTCTACCAAAATGTGAATCTCCGGATCACCCTGTTTCCAAAAAGTACCTACACGATTATTTATGTGGAGGATTTGGTACTAGCATACCTAACATACAGTATGTTAGGGTGGGGGTAAAAAATGTAATTCTACCAAAATGTGAATCTCCGGAACATCCTGTTTCCAAAAAGTACCTACACGATTATTTATGTGGAGGATTTGGTACTAGCATACCTAACATACAGTATGTTAGGGTGGGGGTAAAAAATGTAATTCTACCAAAATGTGAATCTCCGGAACATCCTGTTTCCAAAAAGTACCTACACGATTATTTATGTGGAGGATTTGGTACTAGCATACCTAACATACTGTATGTTAGGGTGGGGGTAAAAAATGTAATTCTACCAAAATGTGAATCTCCTGATCACCCTGTTTCCAAAAAGTAACAACACAATTTTTTATGTGGAGGATTTGGTAATAGCATACCTAACATACTGTATGTTAGGGTGGGGGTAAAAAATGTAATTCTACCAAAATGTGAATCTCCGGAAAATCCTGTTTCCAAAAAGTACCTACACGATTATTTATGTGGAGGATTTGGTAATAGCATACCTAACATACTGTATGTTTGAGGTGGGGGTAAAAGATATAGTACCCCTAAATGCAGAAAAATGGTCCCCTATATAATACGTAAATGTTAACGTGGAAAAAAACACGAGAAATTCTCGAAAACCGAAAGATTTTGAGTAACAACTCGGTTGATAACTGAAACCACTTGGTTGATAAATGAAGCGACTGCTCCGGACCAGTCGCTAAGAAAAGAGCCTTCGAAACCACTGAGTTGCTTCAGTTAACCACTGAAACGAGAAAAAGGTGCGTTTAGTGAATTAGAATAGGTCGCTATTATAATATCCATATCGCTAACTCCGAAAATTAGCCACCCAGTGGTTTCGGGAAACCACTCAGTTGCTTCGCGAAGCCACTGCGGGCGCGTTTAGTGAATCAGAATAGGGCCCCAGGGTTGATAAAAGGCGAAAAGCAATCGATAGGCTCAAGTAATACCCTTCTCTTCAAGCATAAACGAAGCTTCCGGAATAAAATCATCACTCATCAACTTCCCCATTTTGGATTACTATTTTCAATAATAAACCATTGGAATCGAGCAAGAAAAAGAAATTGTACCCCCCTTTGTTGGTTTACGTTTCAAGGTACGTAGAATCGGAGAATCGAATTTTAAAAAATTCCGTCCGTCCCCCATACGCTGCACTTTCCTTGGTTACCATGGACCGATTTTGATGAAATTCGGTATTTTTATGGCCTCCATTTGGGTTTATTACGTTTTTGGTGATGTCAGTCTTTCCTTAGCAGTGGAAAATGGGCGTTGTAATTTTCAAAAGTGCTCTAGCTCGAAAACTCTCGAAATAAAGGTACTGTTTTTTCACCGATTTGAAATAGTACTGAATTTTTATAATCGAATAAGACCACCCGGAGCTCTGTAGGGCAAACCGTTCGCTGCCTACGAGATTTTAACCTTCTGTCCGGACCGTTGTCCCTCGTTGCAATGAGGACCCCCCGTCCGTGGGACACCGACTCGCTTTTTTCATGGTTGTTATTGAAATATGACAAGATTTCGTTGTAAATACCACAAACTAACATAAAACATCTTTATTGCAACGTCTTTCTTCGTGTATAACATCAAATGAATTGGTTTTTATCACAATTTATCGATATAAAAAATAAGATTACACATTATTTTTATTTTTCACTTCCTGGATTTCATCCAGCTTAGGTATCACATCATTTTGACTACTCAGATAAAAAATTCAGTCTCAATTCACGCTCAAAATGACGTGTTCTACGTAGAATTGGAGGAAACATTCCAATTCAAACCTCTAGAATCATTAGGAGTCTACTACGTAGGTACCAAGAACATAAAAACTAGGAATAAAAAGTTTTCACATTTTTAGGGAACATTTTCCAAGCAGCCTTTTGTATTCTTTTCAGTCTTCTATCTTTTTGGAAAAATCACATTGTACCTACTAGACATTGAAGGGACTAGAATACTAAAATAAGCTAGAATAAGGAACTAGAATAAAATCAAAGACAATCTACTAGTACCTAATGAAAACTTGGAAAAAACGTGAATATAACATTTGAATACAGAAAAATGAATGTAACATTTGAATAGGTACAAAAAAATCAATGAAATCAATCAAAATCAATCAAAAATCAAACAGGACCCCCGTCTCAGAGACGTGTTTCCATTCCATCAAGGACCATCCGTCCCATGGACGTATCAACAGGCCAGGACCGACTGTCCTGAGGACGGGTGATCCACTGGAAAAAACTGGTTTGTTGACAACGAAAGCGAGAGAAAAAAAAAAGGACACTTCCCTTACCTTCTGCAGGGCCTGACAGGAGGGTACTGAGGATATGAGCCCACACAGAGGAAAGGGGTAGGCTCAGGGTGAGGAAAAGCCCCACCCACCCGTCCCAGGGACGTGGGTCCGGACTGAAGGTTAAGAGTCGGACTTGCCATTCTTAAGAGTTCGTATCCCAGTTGATAAATAAAATAAATTAATGTGATAATGTGATAAGATAGTGAATCCTGGTTTATAAGTAACACGAATGAAAGCAATGAGGAATTTCACCATGTCGGAATTTCCTATTTTTGACCCCAAAATCGGATTCAGCACCTCGAAAAACCTCCTAAGGCAAACTTTCAGCTCGGACTTCCTAATTTACAAATAAAGAAAACAGTTTAGAAAATACGAATGTTTAAAAAACGCGGGAAAATGACGTCATCCTGGAATAGTTCATTTATGGCCGCTTGAAGCACTGAGATCGAGAAATCCATAGTCCCCAGATGCAAAATTTCACGAAACAGTAAAGTTTGAAATCGAAAAACTGAAGAAAAAAATAGAAAAAGCAAGATGGGGAAAATTAGGTTTCCCCTGTTTTTGTTTGATAACTTTTCTCTTAGAAAACACGATTTCGTCGTCCCAATGGGCAACACTGGGAGGAGACGGCGATCCGAACAGCCCAATCAGCGAGCGTTCCCGCTTCACGTCCGTTTTCCCGGTTAGTTTTGAAATCAAAAATTTTGATTGTCTCCCAAAAATAACAGGAGACTTATTTTCCGAAATCAGCCCGATTTTCATCTATCCCACACCATTAACTATTCAGGAAAAATACAAACAGGATTCGGTGAAATGGGGTATTTCAGTCAATTTTTTTTATTTATTTTTTCCAAAAGAGTAAGGCTCAGGAATAACGGTAATCGGGTCTGTTCGTCGAGAAAATGTTTTTAAAAAATCAGAGAAGCTAAGGAAAGTTGAAGATTTGAACGGTGTGACGTAGCTAGCCAACTGTCTTTGAAAAAGTATCCATGCACAGAAACCCCTCTTGGATACTACAACATTCTACTCACACACGCGCGCAGCGTAGTCCTTGCCTAGTGTGTGTGCATTTATAGCGGCCCGCCTTTTTCAAACGTGTGATCTCTTTAATTAATTTTTCTACCACATGTTATAGTATCATTGGGCTTAAAGTTGTAGTATATAGGTTTTCAAGGGTGCTGAATCCAAATTTGAGGTCAAAAACCTGAATTTCCGACCCACCGAAATACCCCATTCCTCATTGAGGAATTAACAATCGGTCAAATGGAAATTGGAATTGTAAATTTACTTCTAGAAAAGGGGCTGCAATGGAAAAGTGAAGTAAACTTTACTCCAAGGGATGTAATGGAATCTTGAAGTAAAAATTACTTCATCCAAAGGGGGTTGATTGGAAAGGAGAAGTAAATTTTACTTCATCCTTCGTACCTTATTGGAAAGGAAGTAATTTTTACGTGTAGGGTTTTGGTTTCTTGCCTGTAAAGGGCAAACGGAGATCAGCACGGTGTCTCAGGTTAAGCCGAACCTTCGAGGACATCTGAGGGCAGGCATAGATAAGAACCCTGACACCCCCTACCCTTTCTACCCTCGTCTACACTATTTTACAGGCTCGAGACGTAAAATTTGCGTCACCTTTCCATTTCAGGGTTAAAATCAGAAACTAAAGTGGGTCACAGGTGCCAAGATAAGTGAAACCCTCATTTCTTCAAGATAAACTTGATTGTGAAGCAAAATTTTAATTTCAAAAAATGATATTGAACTCAATTTTGAAAATAACTTTAACATTTCATTGAAAGACGAGTTTCCCGACTGATTGACGCACCGTTTGTGAACTTTCAAATTAAAGGTCCGATTCTAAGCTTCACAAAAATGAGATGCTTTATGAGGGGGGGTTCCGATAACCAGCAAATTCCGGTAGACTACCAAGTGGGTCTAGCACATAGCCTTTTCGTCATCCAAAACATGTTGCAGCGGGCTAAACTATGAAGTTCTGGTCCGATTTCGATGAAAATTTCAGAGATTGCACGAGTTGGCGTGTAGATGGTCCCCTATGAAATGATTTATTCATTGTTCCCGGACAGATAGCCGCTGCGCATGTGCAGACGATAATTCCCCTGTAGCAGCCATCATTTTCACATTTTCCATCCAATTTCTAGAAAATTCTCAGAGATCATGCGAATTGGCATATACCTATAGATGGTGAAATGGTGAATGAAGATGGTGAGAAGGCATATACCTATGAAAAGCATTGCCAAGGAACTGATAACAGCCACTGCGCATGCGCAAACGTGAATTCCCTGTAAGAGCTATACTTTCTACATTTTCCATCCGATTTTGATGGTATTTTCTGGGATTGCGCGGATTTGAGTGTAGATACTCCTCTACGGACATCATCGCCCCCGTGTCACTGACGTTGAGTGGAACAGTTTGGTGCAGGAGGAAGCGAAATAACAATGCGTGTTTTTTCGCTCACCAACTGGTCCTAATTGACCTAATGCATATCCAATGGGACGTCCCCTGGAATGCATGCATTACTAAACAATATGTTTAATAATTTTTTGGACTCACTAATAACTACTTTAAACATTAATACTGTAGGTATAGGTACTAAAATAAAATATAAAAATTAAACAATGAAGTTACCTACTACCTACATAAAAAACCTCAAAAAGTAATAATTAATTCCACATTTAAAAAAACCATTAGTAATTAAAAAATGATAAAGAAATGGTAATTCAGCCATTAATGGGTTTAGGCACCCTGGTCTCGGTGTGGGGGCTCCTCTATTCATTTTGATACTCTGTGGTGTTCTTATCATTTTACCGTCTTATCGCTCTGATTGTGGATTGCCTCCCTTTTTATTCGTTGACCGTTACTAATTCATCTTGTCGTTCTAATACATCTCTCTGAAAGTTTCTAACTTGATATTAATCTTAAACCTGTTACCTTTTTGTTTATCTGGTTACGATTCGTGGACCTTTAGGTTATGGGCGGTGTTTTCCAGTGAGAAAAGTGTTGGTTTTAAGACAATAGTGGTTATCAAGCTTGTAGTTTTGAAACAAGGAGATATGGCATCGGCAGCGGTCGTGAGTATGCTCAAACCCTTTGATGGAAAGAATTTTTCAAACTGGTTGTTCAGATTAGAGCTACTTCTTGAACAGCAAAAGTGTAAGGACGCTTTGACAAAAGATGTGCCTACAGTGGCAGAAGAGAAGGAAGCATTCATGGAAGTTGATGTTAAGGCTAGGAACATAATAGTTCAACATTTGAGTGATGGTATTCTGACGTCTGTTAGAGGTAATTCGACAGCCAAGCAAATGATTTTGTCTCTGAAAAGTACATATTCGCGTACTGGAATGGCCGAACAGGTTAGGTTAAAGCAGGAGCTTTGTCAACTCCGATTTCATAATCAGTGCTCATTGCTTGAGTTTTTCACTCAATTTGACGGTCTTTTGACTGATTTTAAGGCCGCGGGTGGTATTATGAGTGATAGTGAAATGGTCACGGAAGTGTTGACACGGATGCCTGCATCCTATTCGTCCGTTACTCGTGCAATTTCGATTCTGTTGGAGACATCTCCGGAAAAGGTTACTTTTGATTTGGTGAAGAATCAATTACTCTCAGAAGAAGCCCGGTTGAAGTCGGAATGTCCCTCAAATGTCGTTACTGAGTCATCAGCTTTTGCTGGACAGAAAAATTTCAAGAATAAATCCCGCTACAAAAATTCTGATAAATTTGTTTCTCGAGTGAAATGTTTCTCTTGTAAAGAATGGGGTCATAAAAAGGATGCTTGCCCAAACAGGAAGCCCAGTTCTTCAAATTTGGCAGAGAAAACTGTTCCTATTTCATTTTTGACTACCCCTGCCGTTGATGATGGTGAAATTCACGCTGTCACTTCAGAGGATGGCATCTCTTTCGTAGTCGATTCTGGATGTACGCATCATTTGATTTCCGAGGATTTGGGGTCACTCCTTCAAAATGTAGAGAATGTGAATTTCGAAATCAAAGTTGCTAAGAAGGGTCACTCTGTGGCTGCTCGGAAGGCTGGAAATCTCCACGTTTTCCTTCCTAATGGAGAACCTTTGATCATCAAGAATGTCATCGCTTGTTCAGGACTATCCTGGAATCTCCTGTCTGTAAGATGTATTGAGCAGGCTGGTATGTCCGTGGTGTTTGAGTCTAATAAAGTGACTATTCGCACTAATGGTTCGATTTTACTTGAAGGATTGTCATCGGGAAATTTGTATGTGGTGAAATTGGCTTTCAATACTGGATCGGTGCATCTTGCCTCAGAGGATACACTCTTGCATCGGAGGATGGGTCATTCTTCTTTGTACCCTTCACCAAGAATGTGTGATGTCTGCATGCGTGGAAAGCAGGTGCGCAATCCATTCCCTGCCTTGTCTTCTGATCGTAGAGCTACTCGTGTGCTTCAGGTTGTTTCGTCTGACGTTTGTGGGCCAATGAACCTTACCCACAATGGTATGAAATATTTTGTGACCTTTATCGACCACTACTCACACTTCTGTACAGTGTATCTCATCCAGAGTAAAGATGAAGTATTTGATAAATTTAAACAGTTTCTTGCCTACTCAACAGCTAAATTTGATACTAAACTGGAAATTTTTCGTTGTGACGGAGGTGGTGAATATACTTCTCGAATTTTTAAGGATTACTGCTCTGAGAATGGTATTGAGGTTCAATACACTGCTCCTTACAACCCAGAACAGAATGGTACAGCAGAACGATTTAACCGTACCTTAATGGATTCTGTGAGATGTTTACTTATTGACTCAAAACTTGGGAACAAGTTTTGGGGTGAGGCTTTGTTGACAGCAGCTTACTTAATCAATAGGAGAAGCACGTCAGCTCTCCCTCGGGAGGTGACCCCTGCCGTGCTGTGGTTTGGATACAAGCCCAATTTAAGTAAGGTCAAGCTATTTGGTTGTGTAGCTTATTGTCATATACCCAAGCAGTTACGCAAGAAGTTGGATGAACGTTCTTCGCCAATGATTATGATTGGATATGCTCCAAACGGTTATCGGCTTTGGGATTTTGATTGCAAAAAGGTAGTTTTTGGTCGAAATGTTCGATTTGATGAGTCCAGGTTGTTTTCAGACACTGAGTGGTGTACTACTAAATCACCAGAACAGCCACTACCAATTTTGCAACGTGATTACATACCATTGTCTGAACCTCCTGTCAATGTGTATGCTCCTGAGATTGAATCGGTGACGGATGAAAATCAGTTATCAGACAACTCTGATCCTGTTGTTGAGGAGGGCCTTCCTGATCAGAACCTTGGCTCTGGGCGGCCCCAGCGCGATAGAAGGTTGCCTGGTTGGCTATCGGATTTTGAAGTCAACATGATGGCTGCTTTTTCTGTTGATGACGTATTGGATTCCAGTCCTCAGTCATTCGAGGAAGCAATTGACACTGGATGGGGATCATCGATTGATGAAGAACTTGAAGCGCTCCACAGGAATGGCACCTGGGACATTATACCTCGTCCTGACAATTGCAAAATCATTGATTCACGATGGGTTTTCAGAGAGAAAGCTGCTAATGGTCATTCAATCAAAAAGGCTAGATTAGTGGCTAGAGGTTTTCTTCAGGGGGAGAAGACTAGTGAAGAAATCTATGCCCCTGTCGCACGAATGGTCACAATTCGGACTCTTTTGTCTCTCATGATTCGAGAAGATTTGAGTTTTTGTCAATTTGATGTAACTTGTGCTTTTCTACAAGGTGATCTAAAGGAACCGGTGTATATGAAACCCCCTCAAGGACTTATCACCCAAGAAGGTGTGGTCTGCAAATTAAAGAAGTCTTTGTATGGCTTAAAAGAAGCCCCAAAATGCTGGTTTATCAAACTCACAACTTTTCTCAAGACTTTGAAGTTCAAACAATCTTCGACTGACCCATGTTTATATATACGACCTAATGGTACTTACCTGATTATTTATGTTGATGACATGATTCTGATTTCTAAGTCCTCTCAAGAACTTCTCACAATCAAAAAGTGCCTAATGAGTAAGTTTGAGATGAAAGATTTGTCTGATAGTTCTAAGAAATCCATGGAATTCCTCGGAATTTCAATTAAGCAAACTCCAAATGGTCTTGAATTGAATCAGAAAGGGCTGATTGACAAGCTACTCACAAAAATTTGGGATGAAAAACTGCAAACCTGCTGCATTGCCGATCCAATCCAAGCTGCAATTAACTAAAGCTGAAACTGTTTGTGATAAGTATCCCTATAAACAGTTAATTGGAGGACTTATGTATCTCATGCTTGGAACGCGCCCTGACATTGGCTTTTCGGTATCATACTTCAGTATGTTTCAGAATAGCTTCAACGAACAACATTGGAATCATCTCAAGACTGTTTTACGATACCTTGAAGGGACTAAAGACCTCATCTTGGTGTACACAAAGCAAATGGACGCCCCATCACTAATTGGTTTTGCTGACGCTGACTACGCAAATGATGTCAATTCTCGTCGCAGCATAACTGGCTACTGTTTTAAAGTATTTGGAAACTGTGTCATCTGGAGGTCACAAAAACAACAGTTGGTTGCGACTTCTACATGTGTTGCAGAATATATTGCCCTAGCTACAGCGGCTACAGAGTGTCTCTTCCTCAGCCGACTTTTAGAAGAACTTCTGTCAGAGCCTGTAACACCTGTAACCATATATGAAGACAACCAGTCCACAATCATGATGGCCTCGACTCCTGAGACGAAACGATCCAAACATCTCGACGTGAGATATCACTTCCTCAAGGACCTCATTGAAGAAAAGAAGATTCAACTGGAGTACATCTCAACTACTCAGCAGGAGGCTGATATTTTTACAAAGGGCTTGTCTTTGCCCAAATTTTCCGAACTCCGCAAGAATCTCGGACTGGTGTTTGTGAAGTAATATTTTTGCTATGTCTCAGTTTTAGTTTGTATTGATAATGTATTTCTATAAAATGTTGAATTTAGGGGGAGTGATAAAGAAATGGTAATTCAGCCATTAATGGGTTTAGGCACCCTGGTCTCGGTGTGGGGGCTCCTCTATTCATTTTGATACTCTGTGGTGTTCTTATCATTTTACCGTCTTATCGCTCTGATTGTGGATTGCCTCCCTTTTTATTCGTTGACCGTTACTAATTCATCTTGTCGTTCTAATACATCTCTCTGAAAGTTTCTAACTTGATATTAATCTTAAACCTGTTACCTTTTTGTTTATCTGGTTACGATTCGTGGACCTTTAAAAAATACAAATAAAAGATTTAAAAAAGAAAAATAGCGAAAAATGTAGAAAAAAAGTTAACAGTTGGTAACTCAAAGAATACCGACTTAAAACAAAAGTACTTGGTAGTAGGTAAATTATGTAAAATTAAAAAAATTAATAAAATAAAAGTCGAAAAAATTGATAAGTTAAAAATTAAAACAAATGATTTAAAAAATTAAATTTTAAAAAATAAATTTAAAAATCACTAAAAAGTAAAAAACAAAAAAAATATTTAAAATACAAAAATAGTAAAATAAAAAACTTTTTAACAAAAAAACGGACCGACCTCAAAACTGATGATAGCATCACAGTAAAAAGGAAAAAATAATAATGACAACTTATTCAGATAGGTTGGTAGGTAGGTACGCATTGAAGTCGCCGCCGTGCCCATCTGCAGTGACAAACGTACGCAAGTAGATTCCACTTCCATCTGGTTAGTATTACAACATGCGTCGATAGTGCAATACAAAACAGGAATGAGAGTGTTACCTATCATTGAGGTAATGCATGTGTTCCAAAACTATTAGGTTGTACGTCACTGCTGTGGTATGAAGGAGGATGAGAGAGTGACAAATTGTCACTGACAATAGAGAGTTTTCGCCACGTCTTTTGTGACTACCGTCCGCGTGTAATATCCATGCAACCGGCCGAAAATGGTGACTGCGCATGTGTGACGACTCGGACGGTGAGCTCGGTCGTCTTGGACGCCGCCAAATGCCGGCTTTTGGCGGCGTTGGGAACGACGGTTTTCTCGATGACTGTGCCCTTCATAACCTCACACTTTTATAACCAGTTTCAATTTAGATCGGATGTAGCAGGATTTTGTGTTGTGTCTGACGTTCGACTCCCGTGTTTTGGTTCTCGATTTTAGCTTTGATTTGTAGAACAGTTTTCATTTTCCCGGGAATTATCAAATTTTTTATCTCTCGAAACAAACTACTCGTCACCAGAATTCTGTTATCTTCGCATCAAGATCAATAATTGATCTTGATGCGAAGATAACAGAATTCTGGATTCAATTATTGAATCCATCGTATACTATTGTCATCGTGACTCTGTGCGAATTTTACATTGTTTGAATGTCAATGAAATTTCCGAATAAATGCGCCCTTGTTTTTCATTTAATGTTGTATATTATTTATTCATCTACCAACACACCTAACTACAGATCTACAATAAACAGGCGACGACAGTCAGTTCACGTAACTAGGTATCATTTAAGATTTCAATTGATAGTTCCGCTTGCTGTGATCATTGTACTTGTAAGTTGTTGTTCGTTTTTGTAATAGTCCGCACATCCTGGTAGGTAGAAACGAAGTACCTAGCTACTCTAAATTATCTATAGATATGTTACGGACGTGTTTTAGACAAACAAGAAACAAGTAGAAAGGTAGCTACTGCAAAATCGGTAGTAAAGTACCATAGACCCAAAAAATGCAGTAAGAGGTCTGGAAAAGCTTTTGTTGTTCACTACTTTCTGAAGGTGAAAACGATCAAAATCATCAGTAGGTAGGTTTTTATATCGCAATGTAGGGTCCAAAAGGGATGTAAATAGGTACCTGCCTACCTATCCAAGTAGTAATAAATTTATTGCTTTTTCAATACGGCGAATATTCCAATTTTCGATCTGAAAAACTCATTTCAAGACCCCCCGGGAGTCTGAATCAGCTGTTCGCTATCGGCCATTTTCTAGTGACTTCACAGGTCGGTAGCTGTTTAGCGTCACTTCCAGAGTCCGCGCCTAATTTTGTGACGACTCGAAATCCACCAAAAAAAGTTAGCATCTGCGTCTGCTGGCCCCATCTGTCTCTACTTGCGTCTCCGTGCACCGCCCTGAGGGATTCCGAATGCGCTCTTGCGGAGCTGCGAGAAAGTTCACCTCAACTCAAACTCTCCAAATTTTAATGTCTTGACCGGAGCTATGCCAAACATTTAGTGATTATGATGGTGAAGTCGTGGATGATGATGACCGGAGATGATGTTGCGAGAGTTGATCATTTTTGTATTAGGCATTATTTACTCTTCAATGAGATAGAAAAATAAATCATAGGCATGTGATTTGCGGGAATTACTAGGTGTGAGTAAAGGAACGAGGATGTGAAGTAGGGTGTAAGTTAATGTTTAAGGGATTATGAATGGGAAAATGGTCAGAACGGCAATTTGCATTCTATAACAAACAGATAAAGCATTTTCTTTGTGGTGAAATCGAAATTTATTGATTTTTCCCATGAGGCACCGAAAGACTGGAATATTTCCACGTACGATCATTATATTATCAATGATAGAGAAAAAAAAGCCCAACTCAAAGTCTCAACTACCGGTCCTAATATTTAATCACGAAGATTCATTCTGGCTCAAATAGATGTCAAAAAGAAAGTAGGTGGAAAGTAACGGCAATAAAGGAGTACCTACTGTTTTGAGGCAAGATAAATATTAATTTCCTTCTTTTCAAAATGTTTTGAAATTTCTCCAAGTTTGTCTAAATTTCTTCTCTCTAACCCCAACGTCTCTTTATCCCCTCGTTCTAATATAGGTGTAACAGCCTAGTTATCACTTCATATTACCGATTCAGATCAATAGAATGTATTCAGAGAGCTCTTCCTAAATGAGCTACTGCCAGAAGGGACTTAATTATTAAAGACAAAAATATCCAATCCACTGTCTTGTCTTATAGGATACAAGATTATATAAATACCTACACCAAACCTTATTTGCTCCCGCGAATCAATAACATTATTGCAAAGCGACAGTTAGAAGAATGTCGGAATACGAAAACGAATAATACAAATACACAAGCAATATAAAAAAAAGTGTCTTTATTTTTAGTGATTTGACTAGGTAGACCTCCGAAGTATAATATCACAACATTTAACTAGTTGATTAAAAATTCAATCAATTCAGTAAATTTCGACTGTAGATTCATGATGTAAGAAAGGTGAAAATTATCGCACAACGATTTACTATTTTCTATACGGGGTGTTAAACTCACGTAACTGACACTGGGATTCTACGACTCATGCCGAGCAAAAAGTGTCTCTGACATGCCGAGCAATAAGTGACCCTTATTTCACTTGAACAGAACAGCGAGCCAGAAAGAAATCAGAGAACGAGCCGGATGAATAAAGAATGAGAAGACGGAATTATTTGAAACGGGACAGCACAAATTGCAAACGGACGACACAACAAAAATTATTAATCAAACATTTATCACTGTTATCTAAGTCCTGATTCACAAAACTGCCGTCAGAGTGCATTCGGAATCCCTCAAGGCGGTGCACGGAGACGCAAGTATCTGTCTCTAGTCGTCACGATTTCAAGTCGTGCCTGACGTGGCGAAAAGTGTGAATCTCAGTAAGAATATTTCCTTTGATAACAGCTGAAGACGTCTGCGTCACCAAAAATGGCAGTTGGATAAAAATTCAACATGAGAAGGTTGTTTACTTGCTTACCTACCCTTACTCTTGTTTTGTATTGCACTATCGACGCATGTTGTAACACTAGCTGGTTCATTTGAGTATGAACCCATATCACAAACCCACATCATGATCTAGACAATTCTACATTCAATATGCCATACATGGAATATAAGATTAATTAGATATTATGTAATCAAAGATTGATCACGTATAATTAGATAAATAACTATTAGATACTATCTAATCAAGAGATGGTTTGTTGGAATCCCAACATTTCGTACGGGGATTCACACCTATTGTCACTCTCTCATCCTCCTTCATACCACAGCAGTGACGTACAACCTAATAGTTTTGGAACACATGCATTACCTCAATGATAGGTAACACTCTCATTCATGTTTTGTATTGCACTATCGACCCATGTTGTAACACTAACCAGATGGAAGTGGAATCTACTTGCGTACGTTTGTCACTGCAGATGGGCACGGCGGCGACTTCAATGCGTACCTACCTACCAACCTATCTGAATAAGTTGTCATTATTATTTTTTCCTTTTTAGTGTGATGCCATCATCAGTTTTGAGGTCGGTCCGTTTTTTTGTTGAAACGTTTTTTAACATGTAGGATTCAGGCTCAAGAAATCATCACGCTTGACTGCATCTGTGAATGAAGATATATATTTCTCAAATAAGAATACAAATATTGGACAGTAATTATAAAGGAACTCATAAATCAAACAATAATTATTTAACATACCTGTGAATGAAGAAATCAATTACACATGATTGTTAAGCGAGTGCGAATCCACAAGACGGAGAGTACATGTGACTACTTTGGAACTCAAATCCGAACTAACTCTTATCGACAGTAGGATTAAGGACAGGAGCCCGAGAGACCTGTGACGAGCAGTACAGAACATGAACGGGGAGCGATAAGATAGCGTTCGCCGTGTTGATATCCTAAAGGTTGATACAATCAACTTTACAAACAGTAGGTATTTTTTTAAGTTAGGGTTATTCATGGTCTGATTCGATCGACGTATATCGAAACTGGTAACTCGAGGGTTTCATGAGGCTCCCACATTTTTGAATTGTGCGTAATGCTCCTAGCGGCATCAGACAATAACCAAATCAGTGTCAAAAGAACCGCATGTTCATTAATTTCCTTTTAGTTAGAAAATGAAAATACGGAGAGGTTTCTAATAAAATCCCATTACAAGGTTCATAGTACACGAACGAAAAAATCTGCTACAATTGAAACATATTGTTTAGTAATGTATGCATTCCAGGGGATGTCCCATCGGATAAGCATTAGGTGAATTTGAACAAGTGTTGGTAAGCGATAAAACTGTTTCACTCGACGTAATTTATTTTGTATTTGATGCAAGAAACAGTGTTCTTCCCCCCCCCCCCACCTTGACAACGATAACATTTCTAGCGGCACGGAAGCCTCGAATCTGAAGAGCATTTTAAAATCCACGATCAACGATACCCAACATGCGAATTCGAGTTCACCCACCCCCCAGCCATCCTGGCACCAAAGCAGTAATACGTCATAAAGTTGAACTTTCATCTGTTAGTTTTGTAGGCAATCTGTAGAAGTATTCAAGGTGAAACACAAAAACCCTACGAAATATGCGGTTTATGGTGTCGTGGCACCATGATGGTACGAAGAATAATTCATAAAAATCCGGAGGTATAATGAGAAAGTTTTCCTCAATTTCAAAGCTTGGGTACAGTAAATAAGCAGTAAAGGAACCGAAATATTGAAAAATCGGATATTTTGTGAATATTATCCCCCCCCCCCCAATCGCCCCCTCCCTATGCTCATTTTGATACTCTGGTGAAATAGTGTGCAATTTGGGAGATTTTTGAGTCCAACAAAAAAAGAAACACGCAAATCGGTTGGAAATTGAGGCCTGGCCAGAGTACACAAGATTATGCCCACAAACGCACGTTTTTCAAGCATTAATCCCCCCTTAAAAGGCAAAATTCGAAATTCCGGTGACGTAGTGCACAACTAGATAGATTCCCGCGTCGAATAAAAAAGAACCACGAAAATCCGTTGAAAATTGAGGCCTGAGCAGAGTACACAAGATTTCGTCACACACAAGCACAGACATACACAGACAATATAGGCAGTGCAAATAGGCAGATATTTTATTAATTCATGTCTCAATATATCAGCTTGCAATGTTGATACTTTCCCATTTTTTTCTGTATTTTGGGGTTCTTGACTGTACCATCAGAGGTTTTCCAACTCCTTAAGAGGGAAAACATAGTGAAGACTCGCACCACCTGTTGTGTTGTAAATTCATGTTGAATCTTGTTTTCTAGCTCTGGAGTCGCTTGATGAGCAGCGCTTCAAGGAACTGTCCAGCAGCCGCCATCTTTCTCGTCATCCTCATCCCAAGTATTTCATAGTTATGTCTTCGATAGTGTATTACTTTTAGTTTTTACTCTGAAGTACTTATCCAGATGTAACCTCATGTCATTAGGTATCTCTTTCATACACAATCAATCATGGAAAAGAAAAAGTTGGAACTTTCTTCGGCAAACATTGAAATCGTTGTCAATGACATAAATGACCATCGTTGTGAACCTGAAGATTGGTTGGCAAACACTGTACTCAAACTGAATACCCAATTCAACGACTTGAGGTATGATTTGAGTCAGTGTAAAAACGCCTGGTCCTCATTTTACTACAACAGACTTTTGGTTTACCACTATAACGCCGTCCGTTTCACTTTCTACAACTTGTTCCAGAAATACGGAGTAGATTCTCAAAGCGTGGTTCAATGGTCGGACAAATGTCGAGTTATTTTGAATGAGTTTCCTCAACACCAAATGACCGAAGATTTGTTGGAGTTGTCGAAAAGCATGGAGAGCGTCTTACACGAGGTACAGCGTGATCGAAGTAGACTTAGTGCTGAGAGAGATGCCCTCAAAAACTCGAGCGAAGAAGCTGATTTAAAGAAGGCAGTAGGTTACAACATCGCGTTGGGGGATGTCACAGCTGATGCGTTCACTAAATATTTTATTAGGTGTGAAAAGGCCGAAAAGAAACGTGTAGAACGAACGATCTGGAACATTTCTCTTCTCCGTGTAATCTCCTTTCTCGAGGATTGCATTTCCGACCCTCACATTAATCCAATTTCAGCAGCTAATCACTCCCGCTCGCTAGGTAAAGCTTATTTTGCAGCTGGCATCCAAGACCTTGGAAATAAGTACACCTCGTTGGAATATCTTATGAAGCCTTGTTTGAGCTTCAAGGACAATAACACTGACGAGAAATCAAAGCTGAAGAGCCTGATATTAAGGCAAGTCAAGGATAAAAGAAATTTGCAGGAAGTGAAGAATGAGATTGTTGAATTTTACAAAAGACCGCTCACATCTATCGATTTAGCTTACGTCGAGACGAATTATTCCAAATTTTGTTCTCGCGAATTCGTTGATGAATCAGAGGCCTTCTTCATTAAACTGAAAGAAAGCAAAAAATCTGAAATCATGGCTCTCTTACCAATGTTGAAATCTTGTGACTCTTTGCTACGGATTCCTCCTCCTCTCAATGAGTTAGATTACTTCCCACTATTGAAATCCAACTACAAGCTGCTCAAACCAGAAGACGCTAATGAATCGTTGAAAAGCTTGAAAAACAAATATTTTGAGGTCGTTTTGGAATTCTACGAAATGGCCAGAAATGAACTAACATTTATAGAGGCGTTCATTGACTTCATGGACTCTTTCAAAGATACGCAGGACTTGGAATTGGCCCTGAACTTGCGTCATTTCTGTTCAACTGAATCTACTTTTGGTGATTTTATTCAAAGAGTGATGAACCTCAAGGTCAGTGTTTTCGGGGATCGTCTGGTCGACGTTCAACAAGCTGCCGAACCATTGCAGAACGAAAACGACATGTTCTACGTCCAAAAGTTCAAGGAGTGCGTTCTTCTTTATCTGGAGCCTCCTAAGATTCAAGGGACTCATATTGACGGAAGGTTCGTTCTCGAAGTTGAAGGGAAGAAGATAGTTTTGAGTGAAATACTACGTCAGGAACAATTCGATAAAATATTGTCTTGCGAGCGTCCTCATTGCGAAGAAGTCCGTTTTGTTGCGTCAAACGCTATTCACTTGGATGTGGATTTCGACAGGTCGAAGTGGCACGGTAAAAATATTCTAGTTATGACGAAAACCATCTTCGTTCACGGCAAAATTTCTTGGGACGTTTCTGGAAATGATGGTAAAGAGCTGTTTTCCTCGGAAGCAGGAACTGGAGAGAGTGGTGTCGGGAACGAAGGGAAAGATGGAGAGGCTGGCGAAAGTGGAGGTAACGTCCTGATTTTGTCTGATTCTATCGTGAATTCTAACGATTTGACGATAATTTCCGACGGTGGAGCAGGGGGAAAGGGACAAGCAGGTGGGGACGGTCAGGATGGCCGTGATGGGGAGACCATCGATCAGAAAAACTTTTGTTCGAAATTCCCTCCGACTGCCAAGTTCTGGAGGTCAAGTAGAGTGGACCCTATTCTAACGACCTTGGAGAGCATTTCGAATCTTCATTCGTCCATCAAGTTGAAATGGTACGAACGACCCGCTGAGGGAGGTTCAGTCTGCATGGAAAAAAATTTAGATAACATCATTGAAGCCTTGAAAAAGGATTCGTTCGACGGAAATATATTCATTGAGGCTGTCACCGATAGTGGGAATGAAATAACTTTTTCTTTTCGTCGTGGTACATTTGGTTCCTTCTGTCAATCCTTCTTACTATTCAAAGGTTCGAATGGCCAGCAAGGATTCAAAGGCGGAGAAGGCGGCCTGGGAGGGGAAGGAGGATTCCCAGGAGAGATCAAAATCAGACTCACCAGAGATTACTGTCCCCCAAACGAATTTCCCCTGTGCATCAAACGTCCTGGCGCAGAAGGAGCTCCTGGTTTGGGAGGTAAGTACGGGAAACATGGAAAGAACAGCTATGATCTTGGTTATTTGGATTATTATGTTACGAATTTTTTTTCAAGCACGTGGCCGAAGAATTACGGCTTCAACGGAGGCAGCAAAATCAGGTTAAATTACGAGGCTAAAACTGATAACAAATGGGTTTGGTGTCCATATAAAGAGTATAAAAAACTGCCAGCATGTGCAGGCTTCGAAGAATCCTTCAATCAACCCACTGAATTAAAGGAATACCAGGAGAGAGCCACTAAAAAAAATAACATCTCTAGAGATCCGAAGAGCAAAGCAACCAGAAAGAAGACCATTTCTCACTCCCAAGTCTCGGAACGTTACCAACGATTGATTGAGAAGGCGTCGTTGCGCAACTTACATGATGAGTTTGATGATGCGACCGCTCAAGCCATCCTCGCCATCGAAGAAAATGGAAAAATGCAGAATAAAGTTGTCATAAAAACTCAAATGATGAGGTGCGCAACACTCAGGCAACGAAATCGGACGAAGGATCCAGAAACTGTAGTTTCTGCTGATATGCAAAAGAAGGTCGAAAAGGTGGATGATTTAATTGATGAAATTTTGAAAAATCCTCAACACGTTGATACATTGAGTCGCGTGTGCGTAATTAAACCCTACTTGGACGAGCTATACAAAGTTTTACCAAATCTGAAACATGAAGGAAATTCGACCGTGGAAGGTCTGCTCCTAGAAAAGTACCGTTTCGTTTGCCTGAATGGAATATCTCTCGACTTGGAATCAAGAGAAACTCCAGTTGATTGTTTGGTGAGAGATATCGACTTGTTTGACGGGATAAGGTATCTTAAGAAAAGCAACATCGAGACTGATGAAATTTCCCACCCAATACTCGGGCGGCTCAACCAATACATCTTCCGTAACGATCAAGAGCAGCGCAAGAAATTATCCGACTTTTGCAAAGTAGGTATTTTCTCCATATCCCAGAGTTCCGTGTTGAAACTGTTCAAAAGGTTTATTTTCGACGAAGGACATCTTGAAAAGTCGAGCGACTCAACGAAATGGTTCGAGAAATACAAGTACTTCACAGACAAAGAAAATCTGGGATTTCCCATTTTCCCAGAGTCTTTGGAAAAGTTGGATCGCGAATTCTTCGCGCATTTATCCTCCCGTAAAAGCGATGTATTTTCTGATTTTATTCGGAATATTGATTGTAAAGGGTCTGAGTCCATCAGCTGCCTCGAGCTATTAGCTTACGTTTTCGATGTGAATATCAGAGTGTATGGATCAAGTGAAAACCAACTATTCAGCTATGTTTTGAAGGAAAATCTCAATCCAGATTGTCAGTCAATAATCCCTAGATTGTCGTATCTTTATTTGCTGATTGATAATGATAGGAACCTCACGCTTCTAGAGGTAGACGTTGATTTCTGGAAACTAGAAAAGCAGAGAGAAACCAATGGTGTCCTGTTTTCCAAAATCATCGACGCCACCGAGAAATTTTTGAAGAAGGAAGAATTCGACTCCTTTTTGGACAAGAAAACATATTTGTCGAATGAAAAATTTATCGTGGACGAGGGATTGAAGTTGTTGCGACCTATTGCAGACTTGAAGACAACTATTGATGAAATTCTTCAACATTTCGTCGACATTGATGATAGATTCTTGCTGAAACCTAAGTTATACAAGTTGTCTCCGGATTACTTGGGTAGATCGGACATTTTGGAGAACATATTGAAGCGGTTTCGGCTCGAAGGTAACCACGTCTCAGCTCAGGAGCTTTTGCGTCTTGTCAACTCAGTCTTGCAAAGTGCTGCAGAGAGAAAAAATAACTTGAATACGTACCGTTGGCTGGTTGCAGCCTACCCGCAAGATCAGTGGATCAGTGAGTTGCTGCTTATGGACATCGAGACGTTGTTTAAAAGATCTTTACCTGAAAAGACAAAATGGAGGCAGTATTTGCGAAAAATTGAAAATAAAGCTGTGTTGATTGTAGTTAGAGACAAGTTGCGTGCAGCAGATGCTGAGAAACCTCTTAGCGTCGAAACGATTGACGAAATATTCTGTTTGTTGAGCAAAATACCCACAGAGAAACTTCAAATGGGAGATTTGGATTTGGCTGAGTGGCCTTACGCTCTCAAAGAAAAATACTGGAAGTACCAGTTATCATCTTTGACGTCGCGGGAAGAAGAAGAAGAAACTTTTGTTTATTTCACTCTCGCGATTGAGAACGTATTCGGTTCTCAAATTATAGAAAAATTCATACAACTCCTAATCGACAAGAAATTCAAAATCTCGCCTGATGTACTTTCAAATTTTAAAGATGAGAGGTGGAATTTGAGTGATGTTGAACTAAAGATTCTCTCCGAGTGTTCTACGATAGAAGAGTGGACTAAAAAAATACTCGTACATAACAACGCACAGATGAAAGTACGTGACACCAACAGTCTTGAGGAATCAGGCAAAGTTAACGCCATCAATTTAAGTTCAGCGCTATCAACTGTTAAAGTGACGATTCCCAAAAGTATTAGAGATTTACGCAAGCGTTTTCTGGGATTCAAAAACTCTAAACCCAACACGTCCTCAAATGTTGAAACTAAGCTTTCCGAAGCGCAAGATTTTTTACGTGACACCAACAGTCTTGAGAAATCAGGCAAAGTTAACGCCATCAATTCAAGTTCAGCGCTATCAACTGTTAAAGTGACGATTCCCAAAAGTATTGGAGATTTACGCAAGCGTTTTCTGGGATTCAAAAACTCTAAACCCAACACGTCCTCAAATGTTGAAACTAAGCTTCCCAAAGTGCAAGATTTTATACGTGACACCAACAGTCTTGTGAATTTAATCAAAGGTAACGCCAACACGTCATCAAATGTTAAAGCTCTGGTGCTCAAAGTGCAGTCTATATTTGACAAGGTTCGAGAACCTAAGTTTTGCAGCAGTTTTTGTAAGGACGATGGAATTGAGAGGAAATCCGTTCGCGAATATAGTGAGAACGACATAACAAGCTGGGTTCAGAGTTTTAAGAATAGAATTGAGTCTTATAGCGAGGAAAACGATAAAACAGGTTTCCTCGATGAAATGAACGGCGAGGCATTGGCTGTTATAACTAGAGGGATTGAGTTGAAAAGGGGCTTCCGCTTACATGACACTCAAATGCTGACTGTTATGATTCTGCTGCAGAATATCAGAAGCACCTTAGCTCAGGTGGCTACAGGTGAGGGGAAATCTCTCATAGTTGTGGCTGCATCGATAATTAAAGCACTCAAAGGAGACAAGGTTGACATAATCACCAGTTCCTCTGTTTTAGCTAGGCGTGATGCCACGGACAATGCTGATATATACAGCTTGTTTCAAATTCACGTTTCCCATAATTGCAACGATGATGTCGAAGTACGAAAGCAGTCTTACTCGAACAACCAAGTTGTCTACGGAGATTTGTCCGACTTCCAAAGAGACTACTTGCTCCACGAATTTTATGATATCAACGTTTTGGGCGATCGAAATTTCGTCAGTGTGATCGTTGATGAAGTTGACAGCATGTTGCTCGACAAAGGAAATAACATGCTTTATCTTTCACACGGCATTCCTGAACTCGATAAGTTGGAATCTGTGTATTTGTACATTTGGCGCTGGATCAACCGCCCATGCTGGGACAGGAATGGCGTTCTTACAACTTTCGACGCTAACGCGATAAAAGCGTCTGTGATGTACGACTTGTTTGGAATGATTGGAAAAAAGGATATTAAAGCTTTGGATGTTGTCATGACGAACGTACAAGCTGCCTCGATCTGGGAACGTTTGTTTCAGCATAAAATCATAGATAGAAAATCGAGGCCAACTATAGACAGAATCGATCGTGGTCAAATTGAAAAAGCTTTGTCCCCGGATTTAATCAAATATACCGATCGACTTCATTACTTGTTTATGGAACGCCTGTCGAGAGATAGGAAGATACAAGTTCCCAATTGTTTGAAGCCGTTCGTTGAGCTTCATTTGGACCAGTGGATTGCCAACGCAATCAGAGCCTATTTCATGAAGGCTGGTGAAGACTATGTCGTTGACGTGGACAGGACGGGAACCAGCGCTGATCGTAATCCCAATATAATTATAATCGACAAGGATACCGGCACAGATCAAACCAATTCACAATGGGTTGAAGCTTTGCATCAGTTTTTGCAATTGAAACATAACTGTAAGTTATCTGTTCAGAGCCTGAAAGCCGTTTTCATTTCAAACGTGGCCTATTTCAAGTTATATCGCAACTTATACGGATTGACTGGAACATTGGGTTCGAAAGCAGAAAGAAAATTACTGGAAGATGTATACGAAGCTGATTTTGTCACCATACCGACAGCCAAGCCAAAGCAATTCATAGAGCATTCGCCAATCTTGTGCAGTGGAGAAGCTGAGTGGTGCAGGCGAATACTAGAAGAATCGAAGCGTTTCGTCCAGAAGAGTAATAGATCTGTGCTGATTGTGTGTGAATCTGTCAACGATGTGGAGCTCCTCAGCAGATCATTGGGGGAGGAAAAAACATTCACCATTCACACTTACACTCGCGAGTACGAAGAGTTCGACGTGACTCAGAGTCGGAAGGAGTTGGAAGCAAGTCACATCATCATTGCGACCAACCTGGCAGGCAGAGGTACCGACATCAAAATAAACTCGGACTTGAAGTCGGCTGGCGGGCTCCACGTGATTTTGTCGTACTTGCCAAGCAATGCTCGAATCGAGCAACAAGCATTCGGACGAGCTGCTCGATGTGGAGACGAAGGCTCTGGACAATTGATCATAAAAAGCCACGGAGTGGAAGGAACCATAATACGTTTGAAGATTCAACGTGACAGAGAAGAACTTGAGCGCATATCTAAAATCAAGTTGTTCTACAAAAATCAAATTTGTTCTGAAGAAAAGTGTTTTTCTCAATTTAAACAGCAGTATAAAACTTTGAGAGATCAATTAATAGAAACTCCCAAGGAAGTCCAGACCATCCTTTTACAAAGCTGCATTGATAGATGGGCTTTTTGGTTAGATAGAAATAGCGAACTCATCAATGATTTGTCATCTTCAGAATCTAGAGAAGCTATCGATAAGTCGTTGAAAAAATTCATTTCACATCTACATCACAAGAGTGAGAGTGAAGATGATTGGATTGCTTGGGTTGACGATTATCCTGTTCCGATGGTGAAACTTGCCAAATTTTTCCTTCGCAAACAGAAATTCGATAAAGCAGTTGAATTGTTCGACTTGGTGATACAGGCTGAACCAAACTTTTGCGTCGCAGCTCATTACTATAAAGCAGGTGCGTTGGGCAACATGATCAACTGGAAATCCACGTCGGAGGATCGAGATAATAAAAGTAAATTTGAGAACGAGCTGATTCAGGCTGCCAAGCTCTTCGACAAACTTGGAAACGAAGCTGTGATGAACTCAGCTATCTTAAGCCAATTCAAGTATTCTAATAAACAAAGCATTATTCAAATAGACGCTTATGAGGAACAGAATAAAAATTTGGCCAATCTTTACCGCTTCTTCTCTAAATCAATCGGAGATATTTTGGGACACGCCGTCATGCCTGAAAGTTTCGTAAATTACAGTGTAAAGGAGCCTTTGGCGAGTAAATTGATGAACGAATTTTTCAATGATGGAACTCTGAATCACTCGTTAGTGTCCAAACAAAACATGACCCAATCAGAAAAGGAAGATCTCAGTTCCAGTTACGGTATTTCATTGTCAGACTTGGACGCATTCCTCGACAAATGGGATAATAAAAAGATCGAAAGCTTTCGAGAGTTCAAAGCCGACATGAAACACAATTTGTGTTTACCTTCTAAAAAAAAGTTTTGGAAAGAGCTCATCCGTTTGGATTTTCTGTCGGATGAAGTCAAATATGTAATAGTAGATGATGAAAAACTCTCTGAACTTGACCCGTCGCTACTGGATTGTCTGAAAGAAAAATCTGAAGCTGAACCGAAACACGTTCTGGAGCAGGAAGACGGATACCTGTTCTTGAATTCTGAGCTGCTCCCATACCAGAAGAACCTTGGTAAAGTTTTCTTGAAAGAAAAATTCATGGATTTGCTCGGGAAGAAAAGTTATTTGGATCTGAAAAACAGAGAAGTGCTTCACTTCAACAATAAATGCCAATTAAGGGTGGATGAAATCATAGCTGATCAGGCTGCTGCGGACGCTCCTAAATATTTTTCTTCTTGCGACTCTATTTCCGTTCAAGACTTTGTAAGGAATAGAGTGAGCGAAAATGAAGCCGAAATAGTCCTCCAAGAACTCGTTGACAAACAAATCGTAGAGAGGAGATCTGACTCGAACTACCGGTTGGCTACTAATTTTTCTCAGATTGATAACATCAACTTGAATATCCCTGTTTACAAACCAATCACCAAATCTCTATTGTACATTTGTTTCGCTTACAGGATAGCTCTGCAAAAAATTGCCTCTCAAATTCACGATGGCGTAGCAGTTTCTATACCCTTGAACATGCATCTCTATCGTTCCCTGATTTGGGATCTGTACGAGTGCAAGGTTATTAGTCCCTCAAAAGTGAGTAAAGGAAAGCATTGCAAGGACTCCATGCAAAATTCCTTGACATCGACGTTTGAAAGATCGAAATTGGCTTCACTGCTTAACAACAAGTGTATTCCTCAAGAAGATCCTGAAGCTCTAATCGAACAGTTGATCTCAAAAAAATGGTTAGTTAATAAAATGTCTACACCATCTTCCCCGAAACTAGAAATAAATAAGGAGGAAGGGGAATGGGAACCCCTTGATCAATGTTACCGTAAATGTGAGAAAACTGCCAAGAAAATATTGACCGATCTCCTCAAGCTATCCAGTGAAACCACTCTGACGCACATTGTCAGCTGCTTAGGACGTCTGAAAAGTGATTTGGAGAATTTCGATGATCCTAGTTTCAATTTGAAAGCTCTCACCGAGACTTCTCCTGACGACAACTTCTTCAATGCTCAAGAAAAGGACAGATTCATTTCTAATGGACTGGGCGAAATCCTGATTTTGGGGAAAAAAAGGCTCTCGTTTCTACTGATATTGAATTCAACGTTAACTACATTTATTGGCTGTTGCCAAATTGCAATCGGCGCCATCATTGGCTGTATATCGGTTGGTTCGGTGCTTGGTTTGTGCACCGAGTTCATTAGTGCAGGGATCAGTGACATTATGTATGCTATACGCGCTGTTGTTTCAAGATATTTCAGCTGGAAAGACTATCTAGCTCAGAAAGCGGTAAGTGTAGTCACTGCGGGCATTCGCGCTTTTTGGTATCAAGGTGGAAATGAGTCGCGTGTCGGCTCCAAGTTGGGTTTGAATAGAGACTGGGTGAGCTCACAAACAGTGGGAGCTCAGGTGTTACCAACTGCTGACAAAAGCGTTGGGAAAGAAATGATTAAACGCATTTCTCTGAAAACTTTCAAGGAGGTAGGATTGGTTATAGCAAACATGGCTGTAGACGAAATTTTCGATAATTTTCTCCAAGACTCATGTGATCTCATTGCTTCTGAAATCATGAACAACGTTGAAAGAGTATTTAAATCCCATGAAATTGCTTCAGTTTTGAGAAAAGCGTTTGAGGTCATGGGTGAAAATGACGCTCGGGATATGATGTCGAATTTAACGCAGACGTTCGGAACGCAGGGCATGTGGAAGGAGTTTGAATCAATTGCCCGCAGAATTTTTTCTTCTTTTGAGAAAGGTGTCTCAGAAGCGACATCCAAAGTAGTTCAATCTGGTCAATCAACTGGGAATATCAGTTGGGTAGTTCGAAACTTGTGTCTTGCTTCAGTGTGTGCAGACAAAGTTGAACACTTGCTGAAAGTTTGTGGGATAACATCTCGCTTGCTGGATAAGTTGTCGAAAGAAATGAACAAAATCATCGCCGACAAAACTCCAGTCGAGGCCCACATTGAATCGAACTACGATAATTTTGAACGGAAAGTTGTGGTAGATTTGAAGAAACAATTCGCAGAGCAGTGCGGCCAGATAATAAATCGCCAAGCCCACTCGCTTCTCAAAGCCCTACTGATTGGGTTTGGCGAAAAAGAAATCAATAACTCTTTTCTAAGTTACAAAGGAAGTGGGTTAACCGAAGTTTTTGACATGTACAAACGTCAATTCGAGGAGAGCGTTGAAATAGCTGGCGATGATGTTCAAGCTGTTCAGCCTATCACAAAGGAGTACCATGGAAATTTATTGTCTCTTTTATCCAAAACGAGAAACCCACAATTGTTATCAGATATAATAATGGAAAATGTTCCTATGGACATGACTTGTTTGCAAGTATTCGCCAAGATGTTGCCCATCATTCTTCAAAGGCTGGGGATTCGAGAGCGGGTGAGCATTAATGTTGAAGAAGGAGATAACGTGACTCAAGTTTTTGCACCCGGTTCAGGAGAGGCCGTCGAGAGGGTGATAAGACTAAGAGCGAATAAGCCTTTCAAAGTAGTTCGAAACAATGGAAATCACCAAGCAGGTATGAATCCTGGAAGTATCAATTGTCTATACTTTGCCTTGTCTGAACATTTTGATTTGGGTTTAAAGGAAGATAAATTCAGGTATGAAACTGCAAGGATGATTCGAGAGGATGAAGGGATGAAAAATAAAATTGAGAAGTGGCGTCATGAGTATGTAATAGCGTCGAAGATGTACCGTGGAGCTCACCCTTACGACCACGAAGATGAAGATTGGTCTTTCAACTCCAAGGTGGACGTTGATTTATGCAGAGGCAAATGGGTAGATACGGACTATGGGAAGGAGTGGGAGGAAGAAAATTTATCTCTCGAAGAACTGCACAGACAACGCACAGAAGCATACAGGAAAGCTTTGCAGAGAATCAACGAAATAGTTACTGGCAACAGTCGAAACTCGAAGTGGACTACATGCAAATTATTACATCCTCATGGAAGGATACAACCTAGCGACTTTGAAGCAACAATTTACGACACTATTCGTGTTCATGAGGGCTTAGTTTCCATTGGTTACGCTTTGTACCCTGTGGAATTCAAAACCGAAATCACAGTGAAAAAGTGGGAATTCGAGTACCGTTACAAAGTTGAGATCAACACAAACGTGGTTTACTGCGGTCAACGTGGTCCTCAGGGCCCACATATCGGTTTCAGTATAACGAGAGAAGACGAGCAGGGTCTGGAATCACTTACTGGACATTGCCTCATCAACAGCGCCGGTAACGAGCACCTGCCTCACAGAGCCAAAGAGAAAGTCCGTGGGATCTACCACGTCTCCGATGATCTCCCTCAGTACGCCATGAGGATTCCTGTGAGGAAATTGTTCCACGGGCCTAACCGAACCACCACCCATTTGGAAAGATTGGTGATTAAACTCCACGCAACCGATCCTACCCACCCCTCAGCTCACTGTGGGTCTACAAGACGCCTGGCCAAGTAATTCTGACGTCATGTTGACAAGTTACCCTGACAACGACAACGGATTCCAATTTCTCAATTTTTAATTCCTCTGTAATGGTAGGAAAATTGGGTAGGTACTTTATTCTAAATGATTTTATGGGTTTGATGGGATGAATAAAATCCCACCACTGCCACCAAATGTAATAATAGGAAATTTGGGTATAGTTATTTACGTTTTGGTAAGACTACTAAAAATCTCACCGTTATCATCAAATGTACAAAAAACAGGTTTTTGGATAATTTAAATTCTGAAATTTACGACTACTTTGAACTGAAGGATTTTGGTTACATTTAATGTTGAATTTTACTAATTATACTCAAATGAATAGGTATTTTAGCCTCAAGGATTTTACGTGAATTATAGGTTTGTAAAACGATTCGAACAATACTATCCAATTGACAGACAAATTAAATATATAATATAAATAATGAATATAATATAATGATGAATGAATATAATGAAAAGTTAAAATAAGAATACTTACGTTTGTGTTACACCTTGATTCTGCCAATAAAATACCTTTCTACGGAATGTGTTAAAATTCTTGACTTTACTTCAATCCCTAGTTCGCTGCTAATGATGATCCAGGTTGAAAAGCTATTAGGAATTTAGGCAGGTAAAAGTCACTCAGAACTGAAGGTTCTTGAGGGACAATGTCTCTAGTCCTATTGTTGAAATTCCTAATGGTCGCTGCCACCACCCTGGGTCGGTATTTGACCTCAGGGAATTTACCCTATATATACCTGCAATGTACCTGAGTCCAAAAAGAGTACGAAAGGGTGTCAATACACTGAAATGAGGAAACAACGGTTAACACGAAGGGTTTTTATTCTTGAAATTATAAATTCTTTACTGTGAAGCGGAATTTCGCAATAAAGCTCTGAAGGAGCGGAATAATACTTCAGCAGTACACAAATGTTGTTAGGAACGATTTCAAATATGTTCAAGATAAAAATAACGAGATAAAATATACTTTCTTTACTAGATTACTTGACTTCGTTAGCTTGTTATAGTTTTCCTTAAATGTTATACATAGAGTTTTCCAAAGTTATTATCCAATTTACAATGTTCCAGGTTCTTTTCTATTCGTATTACTTTACAGACGGGACTATTACGAAAAAGGGGGATTTTGCCAGATTTTATTGAAAGATATAGCTTATCGAAATTGTGCGAGCTGAATGATTACTCTAGGACACATATGGAAAAACTGTTTGAAAATTGAACGAAAACTTGTATTGAGAGGTGCACCCCTTGGTTGTGGTAGGAGAGAACGACGACTGAACACACGACGCGGGGGATGGTACGCGCGTACGTAAGTAGGAGGAGGGATGATCACGGAGCCTTCTGATTGGAGGGACTAAGCCGAACAAAGAATTATTTTTTGTAGAACTAAACATACTCCTCGCCTTGAAAGACTCTGGTCTTTCAATAAAAAATTGGGGAAAAACGAAAATTCCTAGATAAGTACTTCAAAAAATTTACAATGTTTCCCTAGTTACAATATAAGAAAAACTATAAGGGTGTGCACCATACAAAGTTAAATCAAAGGTACTTCATTAAAATAAAACTATCAGAGTCAATTTTCACTGTGGATCTTCTTCGTCCATGGGTAAAGGGCATAACTTTTCAATTGATCTCTTGAGGGTTGTCTTGTCAGCGAGTATGACTGTAGCAGTTCGAACTAGGTCATCCTTGCCAGGATGGACTTCCGAGATTCGACCAAGTCTCCATTGGAGTGGAGGTAAATTAGGTTCACGGATGATCACCAATGAGCCAACTGTCAGATTTGCTGATGGCTTCAGCCACTTTGGCCTTTGCTGCTGAGTGTTTATGTAGTCCATGGACCACTTTTTCCAAAATTCTTGGAGTCTTGCCTGGAGAAAATTCCAACGTTTTAGACAATTAGCTGGAATCTTTGAGTAATCTTCTTCAGGTGGTAGTGTGAGAGGGCTGCCTATCAGGAAATGCCCTGGAGTTAAAGTGGTACAATCATTCGGATCAGGAGATGATGGATGGAGAGGTCTCGAGTTGAGACAAGCCTCAACTTGACACAGGAATGTCGAAAACTCTTCATAGGTGAGGGATGCTTGTCCGATTGTCCTCAACAAGTGGTGTTTCGCTGATTTGACCGCAGCTTCCCAAATACCTCCGAAGTGTGGAGCGACGGGAGGAATGAAATGCCATCGAATTTCATGTCTGGCAGCAAAATTCTGCAAATCACTACGAGTTTTTACTTTTGAGAACATGGATTTCAGTTCCTTGTTGGCGCCAGTAAAATTAGTGGCGTTGTCAGTGTAGACGTCCTTACACAATCCTCGTCGTGAAATGAAACGCCTGAATGATGCGAGGAATGCTTCGGTCGTGAGTTCTGTGACAAGCTCTAAGTGAATGGCTCTTGTCACAAGACAAATAAAAACTGCCACATACGCCTTATATTTCACATTTTTTCGAAATTCAGCCTTCAGATAAAATGGTCCACAAAAGTCGATACCAGTTGACAAAAAAGGTCTGGCTGGAGTGACACGAACTTTCGGGAGATCAGCCATCATTTGATGATGAGACTGAGGCTTTGCCTTGAAACACGTCATGCATCTGTGTATCACACTCCTCGCCATTGACTTCCCATTCAATGGCCAATAGCGGTTGCGAACAATGGAAATAAGGGAATGAGCTCCAATGTGCAGATGTATCTCATGGTAGTGAACCAGAATCAAACGAGAAATGTGATGGTTCGAAGGGAGCAAAATTGGGTGTTTCTTGAAGTATGAGAATTCAGCTGAACTTATTCTACCACCGACAAGTATCAGCCCAGTTTCAGTATGATGAAATGGATTTAGTGGTAAAAGTTTGTTTTTAGAGCCAAGTGAGCGTCCACTGGCTAACAATTTCACTTCGGATGGGAACTCCGTTTCTTGAACCTTCCTTAAAATGAAGTAGGTAGCTTCCCTGCGTTCAGAAACTGTGAGAGGAGGAACCTGGAATGGTTTTTCGAGTTTGGGAGCTTTTGTCCTTAGGTTGTTAATGTACCTCAAGATGTATGAAGTAACTGAAACTAGTTTGTTCCAAGACGAATATTTGTGAATCAATTCGATAACAAAATCGCTGGATTTGGGAGTAGTGAAGAGTGAATATTTGACTGGTTTTACATCTGGTACTTGATCTACAGGTAGAATTTCGGCGGTTTTCGACCAAGCCGTTGATGGTAGAAGCAACCATGATGGACCATGCCACCACATATTGTTGGTAATGATTTCTCTTGGAGTAAGGCCTCGAGAGACAAGATCACTTGGATTTGACTTGGTGTCAACATGATACCATTGAGCGCGATTTGAGTGCGATTGGATCTCAGCAACACGATTGCTGACGAAAGTTTTGTACTGACAGGGTTCTTTCGAAATCCAAGAGAGTACAATCTGCGAATCAGTCCAATAAATGACATTTGCTGGAGAACATCGTAAGGAAGAGATGACTGAGGATACAAGACGAACCAATAAAACGGCTGCACACAATTCAAGCCTCGGTAAACTCACAGTCTTCAGCGGAGCTACACGCGATTTGGATGTTAAAAGTCTGATTTGAGGACCGTTATTGTCATCCCATGATTTTATGTAGACACAAGCGCCGAAAGCTGATTGTGATGCGTCTGAAAAGCCATGAAGTTCAAATAGTGAGGACGAAAAACTAGCTCGTCTAGGAATTTGGATAGAATTCAGATACAATTCAGCCGAAAAGCGTAGCCACTTATCCTGTAGCTCCTCAGGGAGAACGTCATCCCAACCAGCCTTACACTGCCACAATTCTTGTACGAAAATTTTGCCCTTTATCAAAACGGGTGTGATGAGACCGAGGGGATCGAAAATCTTCGACAAATCTGAAACGATGGCTCGCTTGGTGAAAGGCGGTGAGTGGAACGAACTCTTCATTTGGAAAAACAAGTTGTCATGAAGCGGAACCCAACACAATCCTAATGCACTAACAGATTCCTTGTCGTCGGTAATGTTGATCACGTGATGGGGATCATCATCTGTGGGGATTGAATTTAAAATTGAAGAATCATTGGAGCACCATTTTCTGAGATTCATGCCTGCCTGTGACAGAATGGACGAAACTTGACGTTGGATAAGCTTTGCCTCATCTGAAGAATCACTCCCAGTGATGCAATCGTCCACGAAAAAATCTCGCTCAATAATTTGAGATGCAAGAGGGTATGAGTCTTTTTGTTCATATGCAAGTTGCAACAGACATCGAGTAGCTAAAAATGGAGCTGCTGATTCACCATACGTCACGGTTTTTAAATGGTAATGGTTGAGAGGTTCTTCAGGATTTTCGCGCCAAACAATTCGTTGGTAATCCCATAAGGACTGATCAAGAATAACTTGCCTATACATCTTGGCAACGTCAGCAGAAATACAATACTTGTACATGCGAAAACGAAGAATAATAGAAAATAAACTGTCTTGACGAGGTTGAGCAGCATACATGATGTCATTGAGAGAATTACCACTGGTAGTTTTATGACTAGCATTGAAGACTACACGAATACTGGTGGTCGTACTATTTTTGAACACTGGATGATGTGGCAAATAGTAGTTTGGGCGATTATTAATTTGATCGAATGGGACCATCGACATGTGTGAGAGATCTTCATACTCTTTCATGAAATTTGAATACTGCGTCTTGAGAGTTGGATTTTTCGAGAATTTCCGTTCAAGAGAGGCGAACGATTTCTCAGCGAAACTACGAGAATCTCCGAGAGTACTGGGGTCAGCCTTGAATGGTAAGCTAACAACGAATCGACCATTGACATCTCTGTAATGAGTTTCAAGAAAATGTTTTTCTGAAATCGACTCTTCCCTTGATCGAAATTTAGGGTGTGTCTGTGCAGGGTCATCCTCAAAGTCAAATTTCTCAGTCGGGAACTCACTCGGTTCAGTTGCCTTGAATATTGCTATCAGACAACGGTTAGGTTGAGCAACATAAACGTTCCGAGGAATAGTACCTGACACAACCCATCCCAACATGGACTTGCAGAAATACAAATTGTTCAATTTGAAGAAGCTGAAATTTTGAGTGGAAAATACATCGAAAAATGCTTGAGCTCCGAGTAAGCCATGAACTGGTAGTGAATTGCAAAAATCTGGATCAGCAAGTTGATGTTGAGCTTCAGGCGGAATTTGAAGTAATCCACGATCCAATGAATTGAAGGGAACGGGATACATAGAAATTTTTGGAATAATGTGAAAATCCAATTTGAGCGAAAATGAATCGTTGTACGCAGAATTTATTTTTGTGCTGATAAATTCGGCAGTGTTGGTTTGAGCATTATTGACACCGAGAATTTGAGTGAATGAATTCTTCTTGGGCAATGCGAGCATATTGGCAACATCTTGTGAAACAAAATTCAATTGTGATCCTGAATCCAAAATAATTCGAACATTTCGTCGTAAACCATTTTTGTCAGAGAGTGCAACGACCGCGGTAGGTAACAGAACTTCACTCGAGTAGCTGGTCGCGCTCGAGACGAATGACAATGAGGAATCCGGAAGTAGACTCGACGAAACTGGATAGGAGGGTGAGTGTACATGATTTTGTGAGGGGCTGGACAGCGCGTGACCTTGTGAAGGGGTTGAAGATGACGTTACTAAGTTTGTTGACACCGTACGACCTTGCGGCTGAGGAGGGGCACATGAACTCTCAGCTGTAGGTTCAAAATGCAAAATCGAGTTGTGGGCACGACCGCACAACCGACATCCCGATTTCAACTTACACATACTAGCATCCGTATGATTTTCTCTCAAACAAACTGAACACAATTTCAACTCTCGAACTTTTTGCCACTTATTTTCGATGGGCAGTTGTTTGAATGAAGTGCAATGATAAATAGCATGGGTCTTATCACTACAATACAAACACTGAAAATTGTTGGTGGTAGTACTGGCTAACATGCAGGTCTTCTTGTCACGAGAATTCGGTCTGAAATTTGTGTTTTTGGTTGATGCGTTCAATTTTGGGCTTGAACTGGTGTTGGGAGAAGGTGTTGTTTGTGATTCGACAGCTTCTAGGGAAATACATCTTGACGTGAGAAATTCGTCTAATTTTGTGTAGCTGAAGTCCTTGAAACTGACCGAATGTTCCTCCCAAGCCCGTAGCGAAAATCTGTCCAATTTCGAACATGCCAAATGTACTAGAATTGCGTCCCATTTGTCGACTGGGAGTTTCAGGGATTCTAAAGATCGTAATGTTTTGTTCAAAGCGATAGTGAGTGAACGCAATGACTTCGAATTCGACTGGTCAACTTTGGGTAAATTGAACAAGGTTGCAATATGTGACTGAACGATGACCTTGTTGTTGTCGTAGCGAGCACAAAGTAGTTCCCAAGCTTTAGGGTAATTTTCGATCGTAACCTCTAACGATTGTAGAATATCGAAAGGTTCGTTTTTGAGCAACGATTTGAGACGATGAAATTTGAAAATTACGGGAATTGATTTCGGCTCGTGAATTAAACTAACAAACGTGTCTCGAAAGTTCAACCACTTGTTGTAGTCTCCATCAAATTCGGGAAGCTTCATTTTTTCGAGTTGAAAAACGGACTGATCATGACGATATGGATTGGTTTCATCGTTGTTTTCCGATTTGACTGATTCAACCGGTTTTGGATTAGAAGAAATGAGGCTTTGGAGTTTTGATTTAGTAGCAAAATATAGTGTTTCGAACGAATCCGCGTCGTTGTCGGTCGGATCGTCGGCCGCGATGAGGTCATGAACTTCTTCGTACTTATCCCAAAGGCCATCGAAAACTTCTGATCGAGCCGAAACATCGTGAATATTTCCAATAGAGGAATCGAATGCATTGAGATATCCCGAAATACGTTTGAGGGTAGCATTGATACGTGCGCGCTTCCCAATGAGCTTCTTTCTGTCGGACTCGGACAGCGACATTTTGTGTTGAATGGTTCACAAAAGTAATAATAATGGAACGGACTCACCGTCTGTAGGTCGCAGATTCATGCGGGTAGAAGGACCAAAAAATATGTGCGAGCTGAATGATTACTCTAGGACACATATGGAAAAACTGTTTGAAAATTGAACGAAAACTTGTATTGAGAGGTGCACCCCTTGGTTGTGGTAGGAGAGAACGACGACTGAACACACGACGCGGGGGATGGTACGCGCGTACGTAAGTAGGAGGAGGGATGATCACGGAGCCTTCTGATTGGAGGGACTAAGCCGAACAAAGAATTATTTTTTGTAGAACTAAACAGAAATTGTGAGGGAATGGGGCTCACCCTTGTGCCAAGCTTGGACCGTGATGTGATCTCCGTAGCAGGTGTCTGTCCCAGGGCCTTTTCCTCTAAGGCTTGTAGATGGGGGAGGTGCCGGAAGCGAAGCGGTTCTGCCTCGGTTCGGGATTCGTTCGGCGTACCAGAGCGAATGTGTGGAGGTTGGCGGCAACGTTCTTGAAGTTTGGGCCTTGGCTTGTCGAATTCTTCAAGAGACGAAGACTGGCGGACAGGAGTTTATACTATTCGTGTCGACTTGCACTCACACAAAACTTCTCAGTTCATAAACTCCACGTTAAGATTGGCGGGGATGAGTCGACAAGGATTAGGTTCATATTTGCTACTGATGAGACACGTTACTTGACTGAGTGCTGGTGGTGGGGGCACCCGCTTATATGCCCTCGGCCATCTTGGGTGGCGACGGGGAGGGCTCTGACGGTGGCGCGCTCGTTGGTGTTGGTGAGTGGTGGCGCATCGAAGTGTGGGGTTATGGTTGCTGGTGGCAGACATCGATGTTGAGGTATGGAAGTGAACATGGAAGATTGTTGGTATTGCTGCTGGTGACTAGTGCCTGAGGGGCGGGGCTGATATCTTGACTTATTACACCTCCCTCGTTCGTTTTATGTGAATGCGATCTTGATATGTGCCTTGCTTTTTTATATTAATTACTTCCTTGTAAAATACAAGTTCAGTTCTAAATCCTTCCGACTCATCTACGTCTCAGATAAATATCACTATTGAATTGACAATTTCTCTCTTCAGCTCAATATTATGTTAGTTTGCATTTATTTCTCCAATCCTGGTTCATTAGTAGCTTTAAGGAGCGTTTTCCTGTCGACGGGATATATTCCGTTGTGTCGAACGGAGTACGCCGGCGGGATCCCGTCGGGCGGAGAGTGACGTACCTCGCAGCGTGTTAATGTTTTCCTGTGAGCGTGTTAGTACCAATGTCACGCGGACAGCCATTTTCACTTGAGCTGTCTAGAAGTCAAAAAGTCAACCATGTCTTTCCGCAGTAAAAAATGAGTTTGTTGGCCATCATAGACCAATTAAATTGTGTTTATGATGGAGAAGATATAATAATTGTTGCTGAACTCCTCCGACGGAAGCCTGTGGATCAAATGTTCCTAGAAAGAGAAGAAGAATGAGCATACAACACTCATCACTCATCACCTACTAGACAATGGAGTTAGATTCAAAAAATGTTGTCGGTTCACGCATGTTCAATTCTCCTTCTCGATTTCCCTGGTATGAGAAAAGTTGGGTCCCTTACGGTAGAGTAGCAAAACCAATATCACCCTGGGGTATGTTCATTAAATCAAAAAATATAATTTGGTGGTAATAAAGTTAATTGGTTGGTACATATGCAAGGGTGCTAGATAATTTAAAGATTAAATATTGTAAAGTATTAATGAAGTATTTTTTGAAAATAAAATTCAACTTTTTACAAGTAATTTTTTTTTTTTACACATATTCAAACCTTTTTCAAATGAAATTAATCTTTTTGCGAATGAACTCAAACTTTTTGACAGTAAACAAATAGGAAGTGTCAGATGCGCATGCATATCCTGTCAGCGTCGAGCGTCATGACACCTCCTGAAGCACTCCAGCGTCTTACGTCGACGGAACACGCCAGCGGAAGACGTACTCCGCTCTCTAGGAAAACGGTTGCCTTCTTTTCACATTGAAGGAGTGGTCGACGTGACCCCGCCAGCATACTCTGTTCGGCGCGACAGAATATAACCCGTCAGCAGGAAAACACAGCTTTAATAGTACCTATGTGATGGGTTAAAGTGGTGGTGATGTTTCTCATTTTATGGCCAGACCGGTCGTTTTACCCGAGTTTCTCCAGTGATGACGTAGAGAAAGTATTGGCGCAAGCACTCAAACTTTCTGAACGGAATCCCTTATTCATGAAAACATGTTAGGTTATTATCTCTGGCTTTTCCGAATCAGAGGGTTCCTAAGAACACGATTCATAAGGTTTTTTCCCCGATTTTCGTTTGATGCGCACACCCTATTGTGTTAACAATGGGGTATTTCAGTCAATTTTTTTAAATTTTTTCTTTCAAAAGGGTATGGCTCAGGAATAACGATAATCGGGTCTGTTCGTCGAGAAAATGTTTTTAAAAAATCAGAGAAGCTAAGGAAAGTTGAAGATTTGAATGGTGTGACGTAGCTAGCCAATCGTGACGTAGCTAGCCAACTGTCTTTGAAAAAAGTATCCATGCACAGAAACCCTTGGGGGACCTCTTGGATACTACAAAACACCACTCACACAGGCGCGCGGCGTAGTCCTTGCCTAGTGTGTGTGCCTTTTTCAAACGTGTGATCTCTTTAATTAATTTTTCTACCACTTGTTATAGTATCATTGGGCTAAAAGTTGGAGTATTTAGGTTTTCAAGGGTGCTGAATCCAAATTTGAGGTCAAAAACCTGAATTTCCGACCCACCGAAATACCCCATTGTTAGCGATTGATAGTTAACAAAAATAAACGCTTTGTCAACGTAGTATCCAACGTGTTTTGGGTCATTCCCACTAAAATGTTGTGTCTGAGAGTTGCCCCATACTTGAGTTGCAATACTCTACTAACTTTGACTGAAGAAAACAAAATTACTGTAATAACTGTTTTAAAGATATAATCTCATTTGTTACATCACAAATCACAGCTGTAGAAGCGTGTCAGCAGTAGAGGTAATTTCGTTGTATTTATAGTTTTGTAAATTAAGTAAGTATTGCAATATTATAAATAACTAATTCTTTGTTTCGTAAGTGAGTATTGAAACTGCTAAGTTAGGACACAACTTTGTCCCTAAAGTGTCACTAAGCTCATCATTTTTGTACTCGTAACTTTCAAAGATTGCGGGGGCATACAGCTAAACACTGTATTATTGTCGATACAACGTATCGATAGAAGGTATCGATGATCGAGAGTTTGTTATAGAGAGATAGTCTGCGCTGATGTTTTATTATTTTCTGATTGCTGATGATTATTTTCATATTGCTATTGTTTATTGTTACTCTTTCGAAAAATTTTTAAAAATTGAGGCAAATTCCATTTTCTACAGGAGAGTGAGTTTTTGATGACCCACTCTCATCTGTGGTGTGTGCGCTCGTTTCATCGAATAACGAATCTATTCAGTTTCTATTATCCATGTCTACCTGTGCCATTTATTTTTGTCCGTCATGGTTACATAGGACTAACGAAAAATATTGAGTTCTCCATTAACAACAACAACAGCTATTTGTTAGGTTTATCAAAATTTAAAGCAGTTTTTTCCCCGAAGGGATTTGAGAACTGTTATATGGGGTCGCAGCAAAGCTCGACCCACCTGGAGATTAGCTTCACCCTTCTCCTTGATTCACCTACAACCCTCCACTGTTTCTCTAATGATGGTGTCAGCTGGGCCATTGAGTAGTAGGGATGGGCGATAGTCGATAGTTCAGCACTATTGGTAGGTCGATACTAGAGATGGGCAAAACGGTTCACCAAGAAGAACGGCTCTGAGCGCTCCGCTCACTCAAAAGATCCGGATCTTTTCGACGGATCAGTGGCTCTTTTTGGCTCTTTTGAGCTCGTATTTATTGTAGAGATGAAAATACGATGAAAAATGCTGCAAATTGTTACACAACGGTTTGTTTTAGTTCTGCCCGGAAATTTTTATTCGATTATTGAATTCTACTCTATCTTGAATGGTAAACCATCAATTTTTGAGGGCGGGAGGGAATAATTTTTCTGTTGCTCGATTCCAATGGTTCATTATTGAAAATAATAACCCAAAAAGCGCTGTTGTTCAATTGTGACGAGCCGTCACGGGAGTTCTCACCACCGACAATCCCCAAGATAAGGATTCGGAGGAGCCTTCCATGCGAGGCCGAAGGTATGGAAGTGGAGGTTGAGGGCGCGCCGTCAGGCGGCAGCACCGGACGGGTCGGCGCCAGGAAATAGCTGGAGGGGGAAGGAGCGGGAGAGGGAGGGCACGGCTGGGGCGGCGCCATCTTACCGCTTCAGTCGTGTCATGATCGAGCGACTCAACCCAACCTCTCTGTGTGAAGACTCTGTGTGGAAAAGTCTGTGTGGAAATTCTGTGTGGAAACTCTGTGTGGAAACTCTGTGTGGAAAGTCTGTGTGACGCTAGTAAATTGAACATTTTGAAAGCCAGAAGTTAACTTGGAGACTGTCAGTGTACGATTGCGCCCTCCTGAAGATTCAAGTAACCAACGGTCGACCCTCGCATTCCAAAAGGACCACGCCCAACGGATTCTCTATTGAAAAACCCAGTACTGGTAAATCTAAATTCATTTCGTAAATTGTTCCTCCTAGGTAAATTGATTCTAGTAATTTTCTCTTGTCTAAAAGACTTATTTCGTTTTCATGTTACGAAACACCACGTGCTCAATTTTCATGTTCCGTAACTTCATATATCATAAAATCATGTTTCGTAACACCACGTGCTCATGTTCATGTTCCCTCCCTTTTTAGTTTCGAAACACCACGTGGATTATAGTTTTGGAGGTTATCCCCATCAGGGCCCTCAGTGATTAGAGTCATTAGTTATTATTAAGAAGGGTATCTTAGTCCCAAGCTGTATTGTTCCTTTATTATTATTATTTTCTTGCCTTTGAATACTTACCTGGAAATTATACAGGATTCATTTTGTTTACTTACTTTGTGGTTATTATTGGTACTTTCCCCGATCAATTTCCTGGTGCAGAATAGAATCATAATAGGTACTTACCTGAGAATACTTACCTTGCAAATCGTAGTGAGAGCCAAAGTAGAGTCATTAACGTAGAAACTGAACTTGAAAGTACTTACCTTAGACTTGCTGAAATCTTGAAGAACCTGAAACAGAAAGAAAAGTTATTGAATATAAAAAGGTACAAATTGTTACACAATAACGGAAAGGTAAAAGAAGTCTTAGGGGAGAAATACTTACTAAACCTCAAGTTGGACAAAGATAGGCATTTTTCGGTAATCCCCAAAGGGATACCTATTCAACGCCATCCTCGTCGTTTTCTGCTGACTCGCTCCACTGCTCGTAGAAATCACGGTAAGTGAAATTTAGATACTCCTAGTATAAGCGCAGAGGCATTGTAGTGGCGAATTTTAAAATCAATAAAAACCTCTCTCGGCCATCGCAGTGTTGAAGAAAATTCACCATTACAATTTGGTGGCACGCGGTGTGATTTTGATAAGTTTCGACTATCACGAACCTTCAGTTCGCCCTGCGCTTAACTAGTAGAGGACCGCCCAGGAGATTGATCAAAGTACCATAGGAATATCATTTCTATTGACTCAAATCCACATTGCATAGGTATTCTTTTTGTTGTCTTGTATATATTGAAAGGAAATTACGAGCCTAGTACGTTGTTTTTCTGTAAAAACAAGGAATACGGCCGTAGACATAAAACCACCCGTGAGCGGAGTGACAAGAGTGTGAGTGAACGAGCGAGAAATCAGGTTGTTCCACGGCATTCTCCCGCGAAATTTTCGGGCGAGCCGTCGCGTTCCGGATCCTCACCGTTCGGACGATCCGGGTCGATCTTCTCGTAGGTTCCGGAAGTTCTGGACCAGACCGTTTCAGAACGACTCTCGGGCGGGTCGCCAGGTTTCAGATCAACGACCCGTATCACCAGGTTTCGAGTCGGCGGGTTTCGTAACGTAAACACGTTCCGAGAACCGTCGTTCCTGAGTCAAAGGAACGATTCGAAACGAACTGAACCGAAACTCGAACGAGTACAAAAACTTGTTCTTGGGTCGGAACAGCTCCACCCCGGGTCTTGTTATCGGTTCGGAACCACCGTTCCGGGTCCGTGAACTGTTACGGAACAACTGTTCCTCACAAAATCGCCTATCCTAGACAAATCGCGAAACAAAACGTTTTGCAAATACCGACCTGTGACAAGTGAACTGTTTCTTTTTCGTTCATAACCAAACCATATTTTTTTCTTTATTACCAATTCACATCCATTGAAATTGTCCACCATGGCCGACGGAGGAGACGCAGCAGCAATATCCTTCGAGATGATGGAGGCTGTCACCACTGCAATGGCGCAGATGGGAAATTTCTTTGCCTCACAAAAGGGAGTCCCAAAACCCGAAGAGCAGGGTGCCGGACTTCCGAGGTCCTTGTTCATGGAAGTGGACATATGGAATCCCGACGAAACCGGATGTATTTCGGCTCAACAGTTCTTTTCCGAGGTGGAACAGGCCACCACCACCCTGTCCCAGGCACAAAAAGTTCAGTTCCTGAGAGCGCGACTGAAGGGAGGAGTCAAGCGGTTCCTGACGGAAGCCACAGGCGAGGAGCCCTACGACCGCCTGAAAGCTCGAATCCTCCGGTGGTACGGAAAGGAAAACCCCGAACAAGCGAACATCAAACTATGGACCACAAGGAGACAAGCAGGCGAGCCCCTCCGGAAATACGCGGAACGCTTGATGACGCTAGCGGCATGCGCGGTCGAGGCGGAGGAGAACCTTCCTCTAGAACAGCGGCCTGAATGGGTACAACAGAAAACCCTGCGAGCGTTCATCCGAGGGGTGGACAAAGAAATCAGCCTGTTCCTGAGAGGAGGAACCGTCGAGACCTTGGAGGACGCGATCGAGAAGGCCGAGGAATGGGAGGAGACGGACCGGGAAGATCGCGAACCGGAACTCAGATGGGACGTAGCCGGGATTCTAAACCATGAACCCAGAAAGTGCTACGGATGCGGAGAGGTGGGGCATTTTGCGGCCAGGTGCCCGAACCGCGGTGGTCCCGGAGGAAATCGAACGCCGCCGAGAAGTCCAGCGCAAGGAGGAGGACTTCCAAGGAGGCCCCCCTTCCGAGGCCCACCCTCACCGAAGCCGCGTTTCCCCTGTTGGTTCTGCGGCGACCTGAATCACTACCCGGCGGATTGCCCTCATGGGTCCGCGAACGATGACCTGTGCGAATTCTGCGGGAAGTTGGGGCACGTTGAGGCGGAGTGCCTCAGGATGAAAATGATGATGGGCATACCCCGTCGAACGGTAACCTCCGCGCCAGCCGCGGCAATCACCGCCCCAATACCTGACCAGCAGGAGGAGGAAGTGAAGGGCGACGAATTGGTCGCATTCCAAACGACAGTGGCACTCGCCACCGAGCCAATGATAACGGTTCCAGTAAAATTGGCAAACGTGAACCGCCGAATGGTGCTAGACACGGGCGCTGCTGTGTCCACGTTGTCCGAAACCATCCCCGGGGTGAAGCTCCAACCAACCACCGCGAAATTGTGGGGGGCTGACGGACAGCGGCTGTTGCTCCGTGGAAAACAGGAAGTCTCGGTGGAGATTGGACCAGTACGAGCGACCCACGAATTTTTCATCCTTGATAGACCCGATTCCGGCTTAAATTTGTTAGGACTGGACCTTCTCCAAAAATTTCCAATTAGCATCCAGACTAACACAGGGGCAGTGATAATGGATCACCCTGAAACCGGAGAACGACTAACTGTCGGAACAACGACCCAAGACCCCGACATCCTGCAGAGCCTGGAACGGCTGTCGACTGACGGGCAGGCAGAGAGATCGGAGGAAGAAGCGGACAAAACCCAGCAGAGGTCAACTCACCTGCCGGAGGACGTTCCCTTGGAGGCCCCAAGGATGACTGAAAGCGGGCGAACCATTGACGATGGGGAGCCCCACAGCACAAACGATCGAGAGCCCTCTCAGACCAAGGAAGGGGTAGAAGCTGCGGGTGCCGACCAGCCACAGCAACAGGAGCATCTTCCAGTAGCTCCTTTGGTGAGCCCGGAACGGACGCAGCCTGGGGAATGCTTGGGGGAGGATCACCAGTTGTCCGGCAACCCAGGGAGAGGCGAACGCGCCCCACTAGTTTCTGGCGAAATCGACGTGGAAGCGGTGCCGACCGTAGTTGAACGACCACATCCCAGGTCCCGCCGGCTGCGGGATCCCGAAGAGGAACTGGCCCGCGAGGTGCCAGCCTGCGGAGCAACCAGCGATGGAGCGCCGGAGAGCGTGGCTGGAGCCGGAGCTGACGCTTTCCCGCGGATCGTTGTTCACCGATGGGCATGGGCACTGCAAAGGCTCTGGCGTTCGCGCGGACAGTTGATTGGCCGACGACGACGACGCCGCTCGCGGCCCCCGAGTGAGCAAAGGGTGTATGCGAGTCGGGCGGCGGTTCCGCCGGACAAAGGAAGAAGATTATGGAAAGGACCACGGACCGGAAAAGGACAGACCCCGGACATTGACGGTAATGTAGAGAACTCGCCGAGAGCAGCAACGCGTTACCACCGGAGCAGACTGAAACCTGCGTTCCTTAATGATGCACCGGACGAAGGCAAAACCCTCGATCCCGTGACTGAGGTGCCGACCGTTGCTGGCGAGGCAAATCCTGGGAGGAAGACGCACGACGAGTCAGAGTGGGTGGACTTGGTGGACGGAGAGACGTTCTTCGACGTTGATCCGGGAGCAGCCACGCGAACATGGAGACGACTGAAACCAGGGGTGGCGAGGCAAGCCAAAGCTAATCACGGCGAACCCCAGGTACCAATCCAGCCAGCCGAACCAGGACGCGACCTGCAACGAAGACCACGAGTGGACCACGTGCCAGTGCATCCCGGGCCGGCATAGACCCAAGGATTTCTGAAGTTCACCTGTAAATAAAATTTGTTAATGAGTTAATAAAATAAATGTTAATAAATAGTTAAAGTAAACATACATAAAAATAAACGTTAATAAAGAAAGATATACTTACCTAGGAGAGTTGACTGAATACCTGTGATCCATACTGAGGGAAGGGAGCCACGACGATGGTTGGGCCATTTCGAGCCGAATAGGGGGGAGATCCGGGTTCGGACGGCAACCGCAAAGTTGTGAGTATTGAGCCCAACCGAGGGTTTCCGGGCGGGCCAGGGAACAGCCTGATGAGAGGAGAGAGAGTGGACTTGAATGCTTCCGTAACAAAGGTGGTGACTGTGGCCGTATTCTGTTTCAGGAGGAGGAACCAAGTTAGGCTACCATGTCCGCATCAGGGCAGGAGGAACAGATAGGGCAGATAGGAGACTGGGCAGAGGAACACCGCCAGACTGTGGAGGCCATGATCACCATCGGAGAGGCTGCAAAACTAGTCAAGGGAAGACCACGACAGTTAGCAATTGTCACCAACTGCGTCACACAACTGGCAAGCTGCTTAAAAGACCTAATACCACCACTGGAACAACATTCGCTGACGGCAACACGAGACATAGCCACGCTGAGATACCAGGTGCAGACGCTACAGGAAAGGCTTGATGCAGCGAACAACGAGGGTAATGCTGAGGACCTCAACGAGTCCCATTGTACCGAGAAACCACCGCCAACAGGGAATGACAACGCAACACCTGAGCATTCGGAGCGGGAATCGGGAATGGACTTTGGAGACGAGGACCCTCCCCTATCTGAGAAGGGGTACGCCGACGCCAAAGGAGAGGCGGCACCACCGTTTTCGCCACTATCACAGAAGGGTAACACAGCAACGCCGGAGGTCACACCGAAGCTGCTTCTGAGCGATTGTCCGATTTGCGGGAAACACGAGAGGATTATCACGGGCTTCAGGTGCCAGAGTTGCAAGACGTTCTGGAATCGATTAATTACCAAGTGCCGGAAATTTCCAATGGGGCATCCAGACCACCCCATGCCTTGTAAACTTCGTGAGCATCGAGACACACGGCCTGCCGACTGTATCGGGTGTCGACGATGGAGATACGAATGTGCATTGATCGAAGCAAGGCCAGACCTGCCGCTGCCACTGCCACCCGTGACCCCCGGGGGACGACGTAAAGCCGATGAGGGCATCGGCCTTCAGGGAAAGGAGGAGTGTGACGAGCCGTCACGGGAGTTCTCACCACCGACAATCCCCAAGATAAGGATTCGGAGGAGCCTTCCATGCGAGGCCGAAGGTATGGAAGTGGAGGTTGAGGGCGCGCCGTCAGGCGGCAGCACCGGACGGGTCGGCGCCAGGAAATAGCTGGAGGGGGAAGGAGCGGGAGAGGGAGGGCACGGCTGGGGCGGCGCCATCTTACCGCTTCAGTCGTGTCATGATCGAGCGACTCAACCCAACCTCTCTGTGTGAAGACTCTGTGTGGAAAAGTCTGTGTGGAAATTCTGTGTGGAAACTCTGTGTGGAAACTCTGTGTGGAAAGTCTGTGTGACGCTAGTAAATTGAACATTTTGAAAGCCAGAAGTTAACTTGGAGACTGTCAGTGTACGATTGCGCCCTCCTGAAGATTCAAGTAACCAACGGTCGACCCTCGCATTCCAAAAGGACCACGCCCAACGGATTCTCTATTGAAAAACCCAGTACTGGTAAATCTAAATTCATTTCGTAAATTGTTCCTCCTAGGTAAATTGATTCTAGTAATTTTCTCTTGTCTAAAAGACTTATTTCGTTTTCATGTTACGAAACACCACGTGCTCAATTTTCATGTTCCGTAACTTCATATATCATAAAATCATGTTTCGTAACACCACGTGCTCATGTTCATGTTCCCTCCCTTTTTAGTTTCGAAACACCACGTGGATTATAGTTTTGGAGGTTATCCCCATCAGGGCCCTCAGTGATTAGAGTCATTAGTTATTATTAAGAAGGGTATCTTAGTCCCAAGCTGTATTGTTCCTTTATTATTATTATTTTCTTGCCTTTGAATACTTACCTGGAAATTATACAGGATTCATTTTGTTTACTTACTTTGTGGTTATTATTGGTACTTTCCCCGATCAATTTCCTGGTGCAGAATAGAATCATAATAGGTACTTACCTGAGAATACTTACCTTGCAAATCGTAGTGAGAGCCAAAGTAGAGTCATTAACGTAGAAACTGAACTTGAAAGTACTTACCTTAGACTTGCTGAAATCTTGAAGAACCTGAAACAGAAAGAAAAGTTATTGAATATAAAAAGGTACAAATTGTTACACAATAACGGAAAGGTAAAAGAAGTCTTAGGGGAGAAATACTTACTAAACCTCAAGTTGGACAAAGATAGGCATTTTTCGGTAATCCCCAAAGGGATACCTATTCAACGCCATCCTCGTCGTTTTCTGCTGACTCGCTCCACTGCTCGTAGAAATCACGGTAAGTGAAATTTAGATACTCCTAGTATAAGCGCAGAGGCATTGTAGTGGCGAATTTTAAAATCAATAAAAACCTCTCTCGGCCATCGCAGTGTTGAAGAAAATTCACCATTACACAATAAAGATGCTCAATAAATCCTTTAAAAAATCAACGAAAAACAATGAATAAGTAATACAACGAATACGATTGAAGCAATGAATGAGTAAGACTTAAAAATACAGTTTTTTGGTAAAATATTTATCTATTTATATGAAATCTGCATTTTTTTAAAGCCTTTAATGACAAAACCACGATGAAAACAACAAATTTCTTAGTAGGTAATTATAACATTTTCATAATATAACATTTTGATGTTATATCATTTTATTCTACAAAGAAAATTAAGGTAACCGAATTGAAAGAGAATAAACGAACCAATAAGTATGTAAGCTTCAATATTGATAATAATGGTAAGATAAGGATGTGCTTTTGCTTGCCTTTTGAACTTGTATCAGAAAGCACCTCACAAAAAATCATGATGTAAAAATCAAACAGGGAGAAAAAACAACGAAAAGAATCAGAAAGTGGGTCACAGAAAACACTGGAAAAATACGGTAAAGTTTACGACCAAAAATACAATAATGCGTAAGTGGTAGTACGCACAGAGTTTAAGACCAAAATTTGGTCTATTGTATTTAATACAATAATGCATAAGTAGTGGTACAATACGATTATGCAAAATTGTATTATTTGATCGACTTATATCGTATTTTCCCCCGGAATTATCGTACGGGTTGACAACAGTGAGCTGACGAAAAGGAGGTCCGAATTTTCCCGAACACTGCCGATCTCAAAAGAACCGAAGAACGAAGAGCCGCCGTTTCAAAACAACCGAAGATCGAAGAGCCGCCTTTCATTTATTTTACTGGATCTCAAGAAATCCAAAGATCGAAGAACCACGATTCATTTGTCATTTTTACTGATCCGCGGTTCACTCGGTCTTTTGAAGAGCCGGCTCAGCCGATCTTCACCGAACACTACCAGCACTGAGCTCAAAAGATCCGAAGAGCCGCGGTTCTTTTTTACTGACCCGTGGTTCACTCGCTCTTCTGAAAGAGCCGGCTCAAAGATCCGGATCTTTAATGAGCGACCCATCTCTAGTCGATACTACCGATTAAAAACTATCGATAGTTTTTCGATAGTGGCTTTCCCTATTTAGTACCTACATGTCCGATGGAGAATTTAATGTAATTGAATTGAATTATCTATTACTTGCAGGATTTGGTATATTCATAAGATTACTCAAAGATTTCAAACGAAAAACTAATTTATTTAAAATGTATAAAAATGATTTCCAGTTTAGCATTGCTCCTTGAGCGACATATTGCCAGTAGAGAGATAGGGATAGAGAAGGTAAGAGGTAAAGTCGATACCACGATTTTTTTTGTCTATATATGAAATATATACATATGAATATGTAATGAAATACTGACGCGAGCCTCAACGTCGAGAATACCGGTGAATTGAGGAGTTGTTCACATGGAATTGCCGGAGTTGAGACTGCATCGCTCGTCTCAGTATTATCACAGCTCGCCAAATGCTGAGATTTTCAAATACGAGAAAAAGTAAACATCTATCGATAGTGGATGACTATCAATTCGTTTTATCCTCGAGACTCAATAGTCGATTATTTTCGATATCAAACATAACCTTCTCTGACCCGATCAGCTGGTCGTGAAGGGGCGCCATTTGCGCTCCTATCCAGCAAGGTTATTCTGTTTACATACCAAGTTTCTTGGTATATAAAATCGTTATTATTATGTCTCCCTTGTGGGTTAGATGTCTGACAAGAAATTTCATACTCAGTATGTGTGTTCACTCTCAGGTGACGACCTGAGGAGGTATGAATATAAGATACGTAGACTCCTTTGAGCAGAGTGTTGTTGAGTGTGACGACGATTTTCCTGACATAACTAGCAAAGATCTCGTGGAGTATCTTGTATTGAAGACGGATTTCATATCCCTGAAGCAACTGAAGTGCTGCAAATCTTTGGATGCGCACAACTTCGTTACTTCAGGGCATGTGAAATCTGTCTCATGCAAGATACTCCCAGGTGACAAGGTGGTGGTGTTTGGAAAGGTAAGTAATTCAAATGTTATTCGATTATTATTAGGTTATTTGAAATAATAACGATGTATCCCATGTTTTGGGCAGGTAGTAGATTCAACAACGGTCGTTTGATGAAAATAATGTTATGATAGCATCCCCTGCCCATTGCTAAGTCAACATTGTTAGGAAACTTTGAAAAATCATGGGAAAAGATCTACTCATCATAGAAGAATCCAGTTGATACCAAAACTCTCAGTGAGGGCTCTACTTCCAATTAAAAATGATAATAAACCACTTTCCCGACTCTAGCACGCACCCTACTTCGAGCCATGAAGCAGTACCTATTGTATGAGCAAATTTCGTACAAATCAAAACACTTGGACACAAACAAAAACATTTCGTGAAGCTCGTCCAATGAGGGTTGGTATTCTATTATCACTACCTTACTACTGATGACTGAAGTAACGTAAGCACATTAAAATGTGATGTATTTTTATTCTTACCGGTGATGAAATGCCGAGGACAACCTAGTATTTTTTTGGAGTTTAGTTGTCGCCCTCTCAAATTGCGATTGATACGAGCGAGCTCTTCTTTTTTCTGATAGGTCTTTTGTCTTTTCACATTGGCTTCTAATGACTTTTGGCAAACCATACAACGAAATACTGCTCCCGTGACAGGAAGAGCAGCCAAACACCGCACAAATCGGCATGTCTAATGAAAAAATCATTGTTTACAACGATGGGAATTCAGTCAGTTCATCGAACATGGTTGTCAGGAATGCTGGGAATCAGCGACGCCAAAAGGCTGATATTCTTATTTTTTTGGAAAGTTCTCTTGTCTTTCCACACTGTTTCTAATCACTTTTGGCAAACCAAAAAATTAAATACCGCTTCCGGGACGAGAAGAGCAACTAATAACCGCATAAATTGCCATAATGAAAAACCGTCCATACAATCTTTGTTTACAACGGAGTCAAGATGGCCGCCTTTCAGCAAGATTCGAATAACCGTTCGATTAGTCGAAGAATCGATACATCCATTCTGTATGACGTCACAAGGATAAAAGCAATAGTCAAGGACTATTGATATTTCGATAGTAACTATCGACTATCGCCCGTCCCTATTGAGTAGGTACTTTGGTGGTCTGTAAGTACGAGTACCTACGACTCACAGTTATCAAAAAATTAAAAGAAAGAAACAATCGGATTTTTTTTGGGGGTGGAGTGGTCTTTTAACCCTGAAGGTGCCAAAATAAAGGCAGTTAGATAGAAGATGCGAGGAGGGATGGGACATTGATGGGCAATTGAACGATGAGATTGACGAACAAATCAAGTTAGGAAATTGTACAAAACTCTTTATTTCGAACGAAGATGGTATCTTCGAAAAACATCATAATTAAACATTCAAATTAATAAAAGTAATACAATACAATTTATTTCACTACAAGCTACTGATTACCTGAACTGTACAGTTGTTAAATAAGTAGGTTCATTGAATGAGAGCTAGAAAATATGTAGGTACTAAATAAATCTTACTACGGAATACGCTGGTACAGAGAGCAGGTCATAATGAAGCTACTCAGGAGATCTACTAGAACTCGTTTATTTACTGGATTTTCACCATTTATTTTTATTCAGTGGAAACCGATAAATTACAGTAGAAAGAAAAATAACCATCACATCCATATTTCTTTTCATATCAATATTTTCCTTTCGATATTCGATAATATCGCAAGAAAAACGTCGATACAAATATCGGAAAAGTTGTTTTTTAACATCGAAAGTAGCGAAAGAGATGTTGTGGAGAAGGAAGCAGTAAAACCCAGTTCTCATTTGTCATTCCATTAACTCAGGCGAGCGCTTTCAGGGCAAACTGTGGCCCCTTCTCAAGCCTAAATACAATTTATACGAAGACCAAAAATTTAAAAAACTTGAACCACACACAATTAATATGAGACGATAGCACCTGCTCAATCTAATTACATAAAACCCCAACCGTATGTATGTATGTACGTATGTACGTCACTGATCGCGAGGTCAGAGGAGTCTGAGGAAATGATGGCGGGAGGAGTCATGGGAGTGGGGAGAGTCGGAGGAATCGTTTTTGCCTGCTTTTAAGCTAGTAATAACATATTTTTCATCGTAATGTGTGAAGTTACCCCTTTGTTCACATCAGAAGTGGATCATGGACCCAGACAGCCACAAAAATCGTGATAAAGACGATGATGTTGGAGAAAGTTTGCATTTAGAAAGGGACAGAGAATATAGGTCAGTTTACCACCTTTAAGGATTCAAAGGATCATAATATGATCCTGATTGCGTAGTTGAAAGCTCAAAACCGTCGGTTGGAAGAGTTATTTTTAGCATGGAACATGCTTTAGCCATGGACTAAAGCTGGATCCTCATGGAACAGAAAGGTTGGAATGACAGATTCAGAAATACCTTAATGGTAATAGGTTTTGCTAAAAGGGTAGACGGTGGAGCAATCTGGTACTTTCACAGTTATTTGCGAGAACCCAATTCATACTACCCTCTGAGTGGGGGACGGAGAGCTAGTATTTTCCTAGGTGCCCTTGTAATAGCACTTGGAAGGCTCATTGTAGGGTATTATCTTTCACATGTGTGATTTCTTAGTCATTTCATTAGCTTCGTCTATGGCGGAAGACACCACCGATAAAGTCCATCTTAGCTCAAAAACATAAATAAATATTCACATCAAGTCTTCTCGAAAAGCCTCTAGTCCAAAAGTAAAAGCTAAGCTCGTTTTTTTTTACCAACTTACTTGTATAAAAGGTTGAAAAACACACAGTTGAGAGGACTTTGATGGAATCAACAGCCAATCAACGTCTCCTCAAATGAAGAGTAACAAAATTCCACAATAATTATGGCGACGGGTCGTTGGCGATCAATGGCTGGGGAAAGGCTTGCCGATGGCGACGACGTACTTGGCGTTGCTTTCCTCCTCAGTTCCTGCAGGTTCTATCCTGTACAGGCCGTGGATGCCTTCTCTAGCTAGGGCTCGTCGATCGTCTTCTGTGAGGGGGACGGGCTTGGGCACAGGCTTGTCCATCCTCTTCCCCAACCTGAAAATAGAAAACAATAATAGTTTATAACAAATTATTACACAATGGTTTATTATCTTGCTGTCTAGATCACCCACTTTTCCATTATTACTACCTACTAGCAACAACATCGCTATCCGAGAGTTGTGGGTGCCTTCATCAGGAAATTTGATTAGTGAAAATTAAATTTGTTCAGGAACAGCTACAATTTCAAGCTAAATTAGCTACTTTTTGAAAAAGGTAGCTAACAGCTTTAGCTGCGAAGATTTAGCTGTAATGAGCAGCTAAAGCTGATAGCTGTAGCCCCAGTGTTGTGGTCCTCAAAATATAGCTAACGCTGAAATAACAAGACAATCTTTTTTTTAAAAAACGTAGTGTTCTAACAGAAAATTTCAAGTAAAAAAAGGGAGTTTTTTAGTAGTACCTAATATTGTATCATTAGGTAGGTACTGTTTAGTATCCATGTTGAGTACGATGTATAGTATCCACGATTTACGTAGTTTTGATCAAATGTGTCAGTTAGCTTTGTTCTTTGTACTGTCGTTGTTTTATTGAATATACTGCGTTTGATCTCCTTTACTAGTGTCGCTTATTGTGTTAAATAGTACCACGAAACAGGTGCTAACGAAAAAACTTGTTTTTTTCTTCTGTTTTTTCGTTCCGTTTGCAACTCATTTTCTCTAGATTTCTAAGAGACTTTGTTGTCGGACAGCAAGGGTCCTTTAGGGCTCTTTAGAAAACTTGAAAAACTGTTCTAATTCAATGCATGGAACGGTACAAGTTGATACTCGGTTCCACAGTCCCGGTACAGTAGGAGAGGAGAGGATATAACACTAGGGAGGTCCCGCATTGAATGGGTTAATCAAGTACGTCAGATTCGTCTAGACGAAAAGGCCATTTTGGTTTATTATTTTCAATAATGAACCTTTGGAATCGACCAAGAGAAAAAAATTTTAACACCCCCTCAAAATTTGATGGTTTACGTTTCAAGGTACCTACGTAGAATCCAAAAATCGAATAAAAGTTTGGCCGTACGCGGCACTTTTGCCACTTAGCATTGACCGATTTTGATAAAATTTGGTTTGTAGGCTCCATTTGGGGTCTAGTTGTGCCCCGAAGAATTTGGTTCATGTAGGTCAGTTCTAAGGGTTCCAAAATGAATTTTGAAAACGCCCTAACTCAGAAAATTTTGATATAAAGGTATTGTTTTTCCTTCAATTTAAGATTCTATAGAATTTTTTGAGACCACGCGGAGCTCTGTAGGACAAACCGTTCGCTCGCTACGTGAATTTAAGGGTTTGACGTACGATAAATCAGAAACACGAGTGTGAATCGCAAAAGAGGCCTAATCCCCGTTCAAATTTTAGCTGACCGAAATACGATCGATGTTTTTCTTCATGTTGGATGGTTGGTGGCTTTGCAGACGAGTGATCTATATAGAAAAATAATAAACCATTGTGTACGAATTTGCAGCGTTTTATTCAAAATTCGAATTTTCCCAAAAATTGGCCCTATTAGTTAGGAAATACTAGAAAACTGTAAAAATGTTTACGAGCCTAATACACTCGTAACAGGTAATTTGAGGGGTACCCAGTACAAATTTCATTGAAATAACTCAAAATTTCAATGAGATAACAGTTTTGTTTCGACTACCTCGAAACAGAAAAAATGCATGAGGACCTTTTCTGGATGAATCGCTCAGTTCTGAAAACCTTAGTTAGAATCATTGTATCTCAAGCATGGAAAAGGAGAGATGATGGCAGACCTGGCGCCCCGTTGGTAGTAGGTTACTCCTGAGGGCTCTTCGTCGATGTACTGCTGCTGCTGCTGCTGCTGCTGCCGCTGAGAGTGCGGGTGGACTGTGAAGCCAGCGTTGAGCAGCGCCTTCAGCTCTCCCTGAGTCAAAGGACGTCCTCCCTGCTGATGAACTTCGGGTTCCTGGTGAGGTTTGGGCCGCAGACTCGGCGTCCTTGACGTTGACACGAATATACTCGATTTGGAGGGGGAAGGTGTCGTGGCAGCTTCCAGAGCTTGCTGGGTGTAGATGGCTCGTGCTCGCTCTTCTGCCACCTGAAACCCGCATGACAATATTGGGGAATTTGCCTCAATTTCAGATTCTGGAATTTCAAGTCAAATTCTATAACAGGGCCCTTGTCAGACGCTCACACTGACAAAGTCTCATGTTTCTCCCTGGGAAACTGAGTCTTTGCAATTCGACTGTGGAAAAGGTAAATCGATGGCTCCCAGGGAAAACAATTGGTAAGGCCCACGTCGCCAAAAATCATGGCACGTCGAGTCCCCTCCAAGGCAAAATCTACCACAGCCTGGTTAGCAGAAATCTCTCCCTGCTTTCGCTGATCAGACGAAAATTTGACACCCAGAATGAGGAATGAGAAAAGGTATTTTATTCATGATGCATCCTAAGCGACGATAGGCAGGTATGGAAACCTGAAGTCGCACAAATTCACGCAAAGTAACGCGATTTTTGACCAACTAGCTGTTTAGTGTTCCAGCAGTGATTGAACCACAGTGTTGGTCACACAACCGCGATCCATAAGGCTGTGGTTTTTGTGCTCACCACAGTCGACCGTGGTTGGCCCTGGTGGAACAAACTGAGTACCCATACACACGAGTATCCATACACATGGATTATCATTGCATATTCATTACTTATTGCAATATTAGAATCGGCATATTTTCTAAATAGTATACAGTTAATTATCAATCGGTGACTTGAACCATCGATGAGGAAGCATTATGCAATGGGGTATTTCAGTCAATTAAAAAAAAAAAAAATTTTCAAAAGATTATGGCTCAGGAATAACGTTAATCGGGTCTGTTTGTCGAGAAAATGTTTTTAAAAAATCAGAGAAGCTAAGGAAAGTTGAAGATTTGAATGGTGTGACGTAGCTAGCCAATCGTGACGTAGCAAGCCAAAACTGTCTTTGAAAAAAGTATCCATGCACAGAGAAGAGACTGGAATGTTCTCACTGGTAGCAGGTTCAAATTGAGGCTCCAGAACGTTGATCTTCCTCTTCTTTTCCGTCATATTTAAAACGAAAGAAAGAAGAGAAATCATGGGCGATACACTAGCTGAAAATATGATAAGTCGAAACCACAAACGAAGCAAACAGAAAACAACCGATTACAGACGGCAGACGTAGGTAACGCTAACAATTGAACCATAAAGTAATACTATCCGATGATTCTCTTGGATACTACAAAATACTACTCGTGCGGCGTAGAGTGTGTGCATTCATGGAGGCCCGCCTTTTTTTCAAACGTGTGATCTCTTTAATTCATTTTGGTTTATTATTTTCAATAATAAACCTTTGGAATAGACCAAGAAAAAAAAATTTTAACACCCCCTCAAAATTTTTTGGTTTACGTTTCAAGGTAGGATCCAAATATCGAATAAAAATTTGGCCGTCTGTCCGCCGTACGCGGCACTTTCCCCACTTAGCATTGACCGATTTTGATGAAATTTGGTATGTAGGCTCCATTTGGGGTCTAGTTATGCCCCGAAGATTTTGGTTGATGTAGGTCAGTTCTAAGGGTTACAAAATGAATTTTGAAATTTTGAAAACGCCCTAACTCAAAAAATTTTGATATAAAGGTATTGTTTTTCCTTCAATTTAAGATTCTATAGAATTTTTAGAATTTTTTATGACCACGCGGAGCTCTGTACGACAAACCGTTCGCTCCCTACGAGAATTTAAGTGTTTTACGTACGATAAATCAGAAACACGAGTGTGAATCGCAAAAGAGGCCTAATCTCCGTTCAAATTTTAGCTGACCGAAATGCGATCGATGTTTTTCTTCATGTGGGATGATTGGTGGCTTTGCAGACGAGTGATCAATATAGAAAAATAATAAACCATTGTGTAATAATTTGCAGCGTTTTCTACCACATGTTATAGTATCATTGGGCTAAAAGTTGGAGTACATAGGTTTTCAAGGGTGCTGAATCCAAATTTGAGGTCAAAAACCTGAATTTCCGACCCACCGAAATACCCCATTACTGTAACAGTAAGGGAACAGTTCAGGCACCAATTTTTGAATCAATAAAACGGACAAAATCAAATGTTAAATGGCTTCTTCGTTAACTTCCTACTCTGCTTCCCAGTCCAGCAATGGATGTTTATCAGTATTGCGCTACTTTCTACTTGCAGCAACAAATTCGTTTAATGGAGTAGCTTCGTTAATGCTTAAGATTAATCGCTCGATTAATTACCTTACCTACTATCGTTGTGCCACCAGTAGTCCAAATTATAGTAATTTTGTTCAGTAACGCTGAGCGCTAAATATAGCCATTTTAAATTTTGTTGATGCAAAAATTGGTGCCTAAACAGTCCTATTTGCATAACGCTTCCTCATCGAAGTGTAAGCTCAAATAAGTAACAAAAAATCACTGTAAATAGGGATTTGAAGTATTCCGTCTTAGGGAACAAGTTCCATTAAGTACAGGTTTTTGAAAAAAATAAGCAAGAAAAATCTAAGCCCTGCCACAATCAAATATCGCCACTAAGGGATTTGATTTGACAGTAACTTCTATCTAGCTTCGAGACACCACTAACCCTTTGAGCAGCGATGGATCCCTGAGGTTCTCTGAGAGCTGCAGGCTGCGGCCTGAACACTGGCTGCACGTTGATCGGCCTTGGATTCGCTTCGAAATTGGAAGTTTCGATGAGGTACTGATTGGGAGTTTGGCGGTCTTTCACGATCACTTCAGGAATCCCAGGGTGCAGGGGTGCTTCGCCATAGTCCTCAGGGCTGTACTGGATCTGCAACACATGGTGCTAATGAGGGATTGCGGCAAAAGAGAACAAGAATTTTCACAAAAAAAAAAAAAAAAAAAAAAAAACACATCATAATATGTATGGACCAACAGCCGCATCAAATTACGTTCATTCCCGAAATTGCCATTGACCATTCATTCTACTGATATACAAAACTGATGACGGTTGTTTATTCCATAATCAACTAATTTAACCTTCAAGCGCTCGCGCAGGCGGTCAAGTGACCGCCCTTCTTGAATTTCGAAGAGGTGAGCTCACCTATGATTTTATGGGAGGGTGGGAAAGTCATGTATTCTCTAAGTAGAAGTCCCACAACATGTTCCACCCTAATTGGTCAGTGACCCGCCTCCATGCTCAGTACACTTCAAAACTTGATAGTGTTGAGTGAGGCGGTCAGCTGACAGCCGCGCCACTTCTGACGAAATACTTTAATCAACATTGTAAATTGTAAGTAAATAATAATTTCGTTAATAGAGTATAAATAAAATCAATTTCATTAAAAAAATAAGTAGGTCCCTATCTGGTAAATTATAATTTTTTCTACAGTATTGCGAATAATTTGGCTATCTTGCCTTTCTCTTCCCTCTCTGTTCTTCTTTCACCCAAAGAAAACTTATAATCGTCTTCCATTTTTCGTTCAGGGAAAAACTTTACAGAACGGTTGAGGAGGTAGAGCTCAGTTGCTGGCAGAAATGGGTAGTGATAGGAAAGATGGAGGAGACTCGATTGTTGCACCCATTGACATTGACTTGGAGGACGGAGATAACGGTTATTGATGGTTACTCATTGTAATAAATAAACGCTGCAAATTATTACACAAAGGTTTATTATTTTTCTGTACAGATCACTCGTCTGCTAAGATCACAACTTTGCAGTTTTCACTATTTTTTTAACCTCCGTTTTTCACCTTTTTTTTAAACTTTTTTTTACCTACAAGCTAGGTACTACCTACCACACCATACTGGCTTCACACCTTCACAATCAAGTTTATTAGAAAGAACTAAACGCTTCACACTCGATTGGAAAAATAGAAAGCTTCATATTGAAATTTGATTACTGGTTACGCAGAAGGCAAAACTGTATACAAATCGAAGAAATGAACAGCGATCGCATTTTAGTCCGATAAAATTTGAATGGAGATTAGACCTCTTTTGCAATTCACACTCATGATTCTGTTTTATCGAAGGAAAACCTTCAAGTACTCGTAGGGACCGAACGGTTTGTCCTACAGAGCTCCGGGTGGTCTCAAAAATTTTTAAAAATTCAATACTATTTAAAATTGGTGAAAAAACGATACTTTTATTTCGAGAGTTTTCGAGCTAGGGCACTCTTGAAAATTTCAACCCTTAATCTTCACCCCTTAGAAGTGACCTACATCAACCAAAAGCTTCGCGGCACAACTAGACCCCAAATGGAGCCCATATACCAAATTTGAACCAAATCGGTCCAGTGTTGCTAAGAAAAGTGCCGCGTACGGCGGACGGACGGAAATTTTTTTATTCGATTTTCGTAATCTACGTACCTTGAAACGTAAAACATCAAATTTTGAGGGGGGGTTAAAATTTTTTTCTTGCTCGATTCCAAAGGCTTATTATTGAAAATAATAAACCAAAATAATAAACCATTGTGTAATAATTTGCAGCGTTTTTCGTTCAGGGAAAAACTTTACAGAACGGTTGAGGAGGTAGAGCTCAGTTACTGGCAGAAATGGGTAGTGATAGAAAAGATGGAGGAGACTCGATTTTTGCACCCATTGACATTGACTTGGAGGACGGAGATTACGGTTATTGATGGTTACTCATTGTAATAAATAATATTGTTTTTCACCGAACAGAAACAGTTGAATAAAAGTAATGGTTTTCCAAGTGGCCTTTTGAAACCAATTGCATTTTTTTCTGAAGCAAGAGTTTATTTTTATGTCATTTGGGTTAATAAATAATTTTTTTGATGGAAAATGTGTTATTTGAGTTGTATTTCATTTCCTTTGTATTTACTGCAATGAAAAGTAGTGAACTCAGCATGATAATCATTGAAAAAGCATGGGCGGTCAACAGACAGCTGCGCGAGCACTGGTGTGACTCTTATTGGCGGGAGCGCATGAAGGTTAATTAATAGTGAGTGAATTCGTTGATTATTGAATAAGTAACTACCAGTTTTGATTAACTTCCTATAAGTAGGTAACTAGCGCATTAGTAAAAGAAAAGTATAGTAGACAACGATATCAGGTTGAATTTTCGTCCAACTGGCGTTGCAGGCATCATCAGCTGTCTTTCAAAGGGAAGATCAGAATTTGTTCTGATGATTTCGCTCATGGCTTCCCATTGCCTCACCGCACTGGCTTGGAACGAGGTGGATGGCGAGCCCCAGATGAACGGAAACACGCCCCAGGACCGAAATTTGAACTCACGACCTCCCGCAGTATTCGGTTCATGTCTTGGACTCAGAAAACGCGCCCACTAGCGAATTACTTGTAGAATCCATCCAGAAGTATCGGTTTTGGGGCACCCAACAACGTCAGGGTGATGGCTGCGGGGTGTCGTACAGGAAAAGTGCCACAGAATTGCAAGAGCAAGGCATCTCAGTACTGCCGTGTGAAGGAAGAACGACTCAACTCAAAATTTTCGAAATCCCAGAAATCAGCTTCGAAGTTTTTCTGGAAAACTCGCCATAAATTCCTCATATTATGAGGTCAGAAAAAATGGGGTCACGGGAGTGAATTTATGGCGAGTTTTCCAGAAAAACTTCGAAAAACAACATCGAAAAAACTGGTACAAATCGACGATGTTACGGCAACATGTCCTATCAAGTTTGGGGCAACTTTTCAGGAGACACAAAAAACTGTTTACAACGTAACCTATATTCTTCATACACAGTGTTGCTCTATCGCTATTTTCGGCGGTTTCAAGGCTACCAACCGAATTTTTAATAATACCGATCGATTCCCCACGAAAATACGAATCCAGTGGTATGAAAAACTCAATATGACCATATATGGTCATACGACATGTTGCCGTAACATCGTTGAAATATTCCTCTTCACACACGTACCTTCAATCGATTCGTGTCATTTGAGTCAAATATCGACAACCATACGAGACGCCCCAACTCGATCTTGAAGCCAACAATGTGGAGGAAAAACAACTCAACGGCGTTTTCAGCGAGTTGAGTCTTTTTTTCTCCACAAATAAATAGAAAATCTAGGTAGTTTGGGTGGTTCAGTCGAGGAGTTGAGACGTTTTTGCTTAAAATTAGGCAATTTTCAAATTACACCCCTAACGATTTCAACCTCTTCCGGTGTGAATTTCGAGATTTTGACTCGTTCATCGGAAAGGTGGGGGGGTTAGAGGAGATACTGTAGACTGGGGTGATAGTGATCAATTTCTACAGTTTTTCCTTGAAAACTACCAGTGTAATAATTCAAAAAAATCTGAAAAAAATAGTTTATATTCTCCCACATCTTACGAACAGTATCCTATATCAAACTTTAAAATTTTGTTGAATTAAGCTCTGTTATAAACCTTCCCCACTAGCTTTATAACAACTAAGTTAAGAATATGTTTATTAGTGAATAAGATCAGCCATTATGTAAATTAACAAGTATCATAAATATAAAATTATAAATATTCAGATAAGAATAAAATTCAGCACAGAAGGTCAGTAACCTGGGTTTTCCCCGACAGCCTAGGCCATTCCCCTGGGACCCTCGGGAAATTCCCGGGATACCAAGAAGGGGAACCCTAGGTCTGCTTAAATAGGGAGCGGGCCCAATTCTAGTCACCCATTCTATTCCTGACCTTCTGTCTGACCACTCCACCTAAAAAGCTCTTTTACTTTCAAAACCCTAAAAACTCCTTGCCAAAACCTATTGAGTGTAGCTGTTACCTTACTTGGTAAGGTGTACTTGTCTCCTCAATAATCTGTTCAGTTGGGCTGTTGCCTCCCTTCAGGGGGCGTACTTGCTCCTGATTAATACAGTAGTGTAGCTGTAGGTCCCCTTCAGGGATCTCACTTGCTCCTACTAAATTATTGGTGAAGCTGTTGGCCCTCTTCAAGGACCGTACTTGCTCCCAATAAAATCTATGGTGTAGCTGTTGAGCCTCCTTCAGAGCCTCGTACTTGCTCCCATAAAATTTAGTGTAGCTGTTGATCTCCCTTCAGGAGATCGTACTTGCTCCTAAATTTATAGTGGTGTAGCTGTTGGATCTTTCCAAGATCCGTACTTGCTCCCACTACTGGTGAAGCTGTTGTCCCCTTCAGGGACGTACTTGCTCCCACAGAAGTGAAGCTGTTCCTCTTTAATACGAGGGTACTTGCTCCTTCGCAATAGGGACACCTCCTTCAGAGGTGGACAAGGTGATGTCACTTTAATACCAAAATTTAATACAGTCGAGCCATTTGCATAACCATAAAATAGTAACATAAAAAACCTTTAGCAAGAAACTTTTAGTTATTTGAGCAAAAACTCATAACACTGGTGACCACCGACATTTGAACCCGCTCCTCTGTCGTTGTCCGCCTCGTTTGTCTCACTCTCTTCCCGTCATCACTCAACTCACCCCATCATGACGCAAGACACCCAGACATTGGACACCCTCTCGTCCACAACGAGGCTCCCGGCATTTCTCAGCGCGGATACCAAACTCTGGTTCCTTCAAGCAGAAGCGATTTTTTCAAATGAGCGAATCACTTCACAAACAACCCGATTCAACAGGGTCATCGCCGCCCTTCCACCCGAAGCCTTACGCCAAGTCGCTGATTTACTTACGGACCCAGGAGAAAAGCCATACTCATTATTAAAGGACAGGCTAAACTCCACATATAGCCGATCAGAGTCGAAATCACTTCAATTACTACTCGACAACCCGCCGATATCAGACCAAACCCCATCTCAGCTCCTTAATGACATGAGGTACGTCGCGGGAACCGAAATACCATCCACCTTACTATGTAGATTATGGATGAATCGACTACCCCCTGCCTGCCGCAACATTCTCGCAGCATCCACGGAATCGGATCCCACGAAGCTCGCACTAATCGCAGATAGAATCATGGAGTCATCAACAACTCACGACACCCCTACAAATTCGCTGCACCAACAAATCGCCGAGCTAACCAACAAAATTGAACAGTTATCGTCACAACGTCCTCGAGAGGCGCGCTCACGATCCCGATCTCGAGATAGAGGACGACGCAACCCGCAAATCCGGAATCGCTCCCGAAACAGAGATCAGTCCCGATCACCATCCAGATCTAGGACAAGAACAAATTGTTGGTACCACGAGAAATGGGGGAGGGACGCGAAGAAATGCGAAAAACCCTGCCGATTCCAGTCGGAAAACTAATTTTTGCAGCTGTATCGGCGGGACGCCCTGCAAATACAACATCAAACCGCCTTTTTATCTACTGTCAGAAACAAGGCATACCATTCCTCGTAGATTCCGGTGCATCAATCTCGGTTCTACCTAATAAGCTCGTCAGGAGACAACATCGCTCACGAACCTCCTTATACGCGGAAAACGGATCCTCCATCTCATCATATGGCAACCTCACCGCCAAAATACAACTCAACGCCCGACATTATACTTGGGACTTCACCGTCGCAGATATACCTAAAGCCATCATAGGGGCAGACTTCCTAAGCTACTACCACCTCCTAGTAGACCTAAAAAAAGGAAGATTAATAAACTCCGAAAATGGCGAAATTATCTCCGGACGGATAAACTCTATCTCAGCTACAAAACCAATCGCCTCCATCACACATATCCCGCCAAACGCAAAATATAAACGACTTTTGGAAAAATACATACAGATATCCCGACCAAACGGAAACCCTGTGTATAAAGACGTCGGAGTTTACCATTACATCGAAACTAAGGGACCTCCAGTATATGCTAAAGCCCGACGATTGGCACCAGACAAACTCAAATTGGCGAAAAATGAATTCACACGCCTACAAGACATGGGAGTCATACGACCGTCTAAATCCCCATGGTCCTCACCATTACACATAGTCACCAAGCCCGACGGATCCATTCGTCCCTGTGGAGACTATAGGCAGCTAAATTCACGCACCGTTCCGGACAAATACTCGGTACCCAATTTACGAGACTGCAACACCCTCCTCGAAGGTACAACCATCTACAGCACGCTAGATATTACAAAAGCATTTCACCACATACCTATCGCCCCGGAAGACGTACCAAAAACAGCCGTAATTACGCCTTTTGGACTCTTCGAATATACAAGAATGGGATTCGGATTGCGTAACGCCGCCCAGTCTTTTCAACGATTCATGGACCACTTACTAAGAGGCATGAATTTCGTATTCATCTACATTGATGATATTCTAATCGCATCAAGGGACGAACAAGAACACGAAGTACATCTACAAACGGTACTCGACAAACTTGCATCACATGGGCTCCAGTTAAATATCGACAAATGCGTACTAGGACAACCGAGCGTAACCTTCCTCGGACACACTATTTCAAAAGACGGAATCAAACCACTCACCTCAAAGGTCCAACAAATCAAGGACTACCCAAAACCTACAAACGTCTCCCAACTTCGCCGATACCTAGGGATGATTAACTTCTACCGACGTGGGATAAAAAACATAGCGAAAGTCCAGAGACCACTTAACCAATTTCTCCACAATTCCAAGAAAAACGATAAAACTCCTATTGACTGGACCCCTGCAGCATCTGAATCTTTCGACAAACTAAAACAAATGCTAGCTGAAGCTACCCTACTGGCTCACCCCCGTCAACACGCAACACTCCAGCTCGCATGTGACGCCAGTGACGTCTCCATCGGAGCAGCTCTCAGTCAGTATAACGGAAATAACGTTGAGCCACTAGGGTTCTACTCCAAAACCCTCTCAGACACACAACAACGATATTCCACGTTTGACAGGGAATTGTTAGCCATTTTTGAAGCAGTAAGACACTTCAGAGACATATTGGAAGGTAGACACTTTCACATCCTCACGGACCACAAACCTTTGACATATGCACTCAACCAACTACCAAAAACCGCGTGCCCAAGAAGGATTAGGCAACTTAATTTCATATCCCAATTTACAACGGATATACGTTATCAAAAAGGAGAAGACAACGTAGTTGCCGACGCATGGTCCAGGATAGAGGAGATATACACACCAGATGATACACTCAAACTCATCGAGGAACAACGAAAAGATCGCCAAATTGAAATCTACTTCTCAAAACATCCCAACCGCAGGCGTGTGGAACAAACCCCACATGGCCCACTACTCTGCAACTTCCAGGATAACAAAATACGGCCCTACGTACCTTCCAACATGAGGAAGGAAACGTTTGACCGAATACACAAATTATGTCACCCTGGTATACGAACATCCAGAAAGCTTATAACAGACAGATTCTTTTGGCCCGCAATGAACACAGAAATCAAGAAAATGGTCCTACAATGCCAACCATGCCAGCTCAACAAAATACACAAACATACCAAGGCACCTTTACAAACGTTTCCAAAAACGCCACCGTTCGGTCATTTACATGTAGACATAGTAGGACCATTACCTATGTCACAAGGAAAGAAATTCTGCCTCACATTTATTGATAGAGCCACCAATTGGATAGAATGCATACCCCTCGCAAAAATAGATGCAGATACAGTATCAGAAGCAATCCTGACTACTTGGATCAGCAGATACGGGGTACCACACACAATAACAACAGACCAAGGAAGGCAATTTGAATCACACATATTCAAAAATATGTGCGACACCTTCGGTATACAACACCGCCATACCAACGCCTATCATCCTCAAAGCAACGGTAAAATAGAACGTTGGCACCGTTCGCTTAAATCCAGTTTGGCGGCCCAAACAAAAAACATCGATTGGGTACGCAACTTACCCCTAGTTATGCTAGGACTACGAAACTGTGTCACAGCGGACGAATCTTCCCCGGCATCTCGGACGTTCGGATACCCCCTACGACTACCCGGAGACATATTTTCACCGCAACAAACCACCAACAATCCAACTGTCAAGAAAATACAAACTCTAAAGAAAAACTATCTACCATCAACACTATTACAAGCAAAGTGGGTATACGTAAAAATACCTGTCCAAACAACTTCCCTACAACCTTTGTATGAAGGACCATTTAAAGTCTTAGTCAACAATGGCAAAACAATCACAATAGAACGAGAAGGATCCCCTCACAACGTGTCAATTGACCGCTGCAAAGCCGGATTAATAATCCCTTCACCAAATGAGAAAGGCAACAATAATCCGTCAGGTACCGCGACCGCAGGTCAAGCACCCCAACGGTACAACCTGAGGGTCAGATTTTCCCCTTCTCCAACCGATATCGACCCACATAAAAACCCTTCGGTATCTCAAATTAATCACCACTTGCAAAATGGATCTCGCACGAATCACTTACGAGATGTCGAGACTTCGTTTCATGATCGAAAATCCCGTGACACCGATCCCGCCGTCTATGACGGACATAAAGGAGCTTATATTGGAGACAGTCCAAACCGCAATACCACCGGCTCCTGTCGAGCAGAAGAGACAATCAACACTTCACTCGATGATCAAAAACCCGGTCACTCCAATACCACCATCCATCACGGATATAAAGGAGATAATCACGGAAACAATACATCCTACCACCGAACCAGCACTCCCAGAAAAGCAGAAGCCGGCTCCCGAACATACGCCCAAGCAACAAAAGGGGAAAGAGAACAGAGCACCCCTCAAGGAGTACTTCACCAAAGAATTCTTACAACAACGAAAGGCGGAACAGATAGATGTTCGTCGGACAGCGATGCTCAACGCAGCCAACCAACGAGGCCCCGCTACAACCAGCGACCAAGAAGTCAAGGAGAAAATCTGGGATTTATATGAATTTAAATTACTACTTTGACAATGGCTTATTTCAGTCAATTTTTTAAAATTTTTTTTTCAAAAGAGTAAGCCTCAGGAATAACGGTAATCGGGTCTGTTCGTCGAGAAAATGTTTTTAAAAAATCAGAGAAGCTAAGGAAAGTTGAAGATTTGAATGGTGTGACGTAGCTAGCCAATCGTGACGTAGCTAGCCAACTGTCTTTGAAAAAGTATCCATGCACAGAAACCCTTGGAGGACCCCTTGGATACTACAAAATATTACTCACACACGCGCGCGGCATAGTCCGTGGCGTAGTCCTTGCCTAGTGTGTGTGTGCATTTATAGCGGCCCGCCTTTTTCAAACGTGTGATCTCTTTAATTAATTTTTCTACCACATGTTATAGTATCATTGGGCTTAAAATTGTAGTATATAGGTTTTCAAGGGTGCTGAATCCAAATTTGAGATCAAAAACCTGAATTTCCGACCCACCGAAATACCCCATTGCCCTACATGCCTGTAATGCTTGTGTTTTTGGCAAATAAAGAAATTATTATTATTATTATTATTCTCTAGGGTCAGCGTCGGTTGAGTCTTGGGCGTCCTCCCCACTTAAAATTAGTTTGATTTTTTAATTTTTATTTAGTAATCTCCCGTCCCCCCCAATTCTAGCCTTCTCCATCACTTCAAATACCTCCAGTCTCTGAGGAAAGATCAATTTGAAACTTGGGCGTTGCCTTATGTACTGCCTAGAGCCTTTGGCTAAAATGCAAGAAACATGGAACATGCTTTAGTCGCGCTTTCTGGCAGAGTAGGGATGGGGTGGACAGGTGGAGAATATCACACTTTTCAGGTAGTTAGTTCAAGGCTAAAGCATGTTCCATGCTTTAAAAACCCTATTATACCTCATACAACTACGTTGCTCAACAATAGCAATACAGCAGCTTACAGACGCATTTTACAATAACTCTTACAACTATACTCACACATAATCAGGGTTCGTACCTTCTGTTTATACACAGACTGCTGCTGAGGAATTTCCACGTACTCTGGAAGCGGAGATGGTTGAGGGGCTTGAGGGTGGCTGGCTTGGTAAATGCGCTGCCTCTGAGACAGCGAGGGTGGTGACGTGAAGAGTCTGGGCGGTTGAGGCAGCTTGCTGCTTCCAAATTGCACTGTGCTGTAGGAAATTCGTTCGGGACCAGCGGGTATCGGTTCCCTCTCGTACTGAGATTGCAAATCATACTGAGGTTGACGCAGTTGAGCTATTTTTGCATGCAAAGACACGTGGAATTAGAATTGGAGACAACGTATTAGCACGTTTTCAAACAATTGATTAATTCTTCAATTATGTGTGCACCTACTTATACAAGAAACCATGAATTCGTTGACCCGCAATTCGGTTAATTCATTCTCAGAATATTAATAAATTTAGTTAATCAAAAATCTCAACACCAACAATTCTAGAAGATTGATTAAATTAAAAACTTTCTTTCTCAGCATATTCTTGTTAGTATCTACGTAAACATGAAATATGAATCTATGTAAATATGAAATGCTTTTTGGTCAGGTAACATTCTGGCAAACAACAAACCTGCAGATTTAGGTGATGGCTGTAATTGAGCTCTGGCTGCTAAAGTGGCAGCTATAGCTCGTGACTGGTCTTCTCTTGCTCTGGCTTCTTCTTCTTCTTGGGCTCTTTTTTGTGCCTCAGCTTGAGCTCTAGCTTGCGCTTCAGCATGGGCTCTTGCTTGAGCCTCAGCTTGAGCCCTCGCTTGCTTTTCTGCTTGAGCTCTTGCTTCTGCTTCTTCTTGAGCTTGTCTTTGTTGTGCTTGAGCTTCAGCCCTCGCTTGCTTTTCCGCCTGGGCTTGAGCTCTTGCTTGTGCTTCAGCTTGAGCCTGAGCTTGGGCTTGTCTTTGTTGTATCTCGGCAAAACGAGGGTCACCCCCGAGTTGTCCCCTTGGGATAAGTTGAGATTGGAGTTGCAACTCCCTCAGGATCTCTGGTGTGATTCCTTGTTGCTGGAGAAACTGCAATTCCTGAGCCCTCTGAGCGTCCCTGACTTCCTGCTCGCGAATGCTCTTCGAGGCGATACCCTCTTGTATTTGGTTCTGTTCAATCTGTTCCGGGGTCAGACGAACTGGTGCCGGAGCTGGCTGCCCTCTGAATTGCTGAGGTCTCCTGCAACAAATTTTCCAAAATAAGCAAGTAATCCAAGAGCACTTTTGCTTCCAAGTCTACCAAGGTAGCGGAAGCTATGATTTCCCTTTTGAAGGAAGAAAAAAAGTTCTTCAAAATCAAAATTTCCACGCGCGTTTCAAGTTTTAGACCTTCCTGAACAATCTGAAGAAGACGGACAGACAGACAGACAGACAGACACGGAACCAAAATTGTTCAGAAAGGTCTAAAACGCAATACGCGAGTGAAAATTTTGATTTTGGAGAACTTTTTTTTCATCCTTGAAAAGTGAAAACAAAGCTTCCGCTACCTTGGTAGACTCGGAAGCAATACTGTTGGGGAGGGGGGGGGGGGAGTTTGTACACTTTTTTTGACATTTTCATGTCTTTGCTTTGACAGATAAACTGAAAAATCGTCACGAAAACTTGCTCACGCGATACCAATAAACACTGTGTTGCGTAGAGAACAATCAACTGTTTTCTTATTTTGATGCTTGGGTACATGAACTAACAACCTTACTTCACTACCTTGTTGTGTAGTGGTTGACATGAAAATGTCCCAACGTGTTGCAGACTCGTATGCAAGCATAAAATCTCGAAACTACCTAGATGGTTAGATTATAAATTTTATAATCTAGGTAGTTTCGAGATTTTATGAATTAATTTGTGGATAATTGGAGGACAAAAGTGTACAAAAGTGGTTTTTTTTTGTCTACACTCTTATTTTTTCTTGGTCGATTCCAAAGGTTTATTATTGAAAATAATAAACCAACTCGTACTTCGTAAGGAAGTTAATAAGCTAGCTATAAGACGTTTCGGTAGACGGATTTGGTACTATTTAGGTACTTTCAAAGTTAATTATGATAACATAAAATCCATCATAATTGGCTGCACCATGACTTTTACAACCTTCGTCACTCCATTCGATCCATTCAGATCTACTTTTTTATATTCATCACAGTGATAATAATTGAACTAATTAAAAAATTAGATCATTCAGCTTTTTCTTTCTTATAGCTTTCAGGAGTAAAAACGCCTAATAAATCATTGAAATTGCTTTCATTTCTTTAGTTTAGTGAGTATTTATTCCTAAATTGATGAACCGTAGCGATGAACAGAATCCCTAACCGTTTCAGAATGGTTATGTACCCAACTGATAATAATAATGATTATTTATTACCCGCTTTTATTGCCTTCGTGAGGAAATAAATCACGATATGGCTTGTACCTGAATAGGTAGGAACTACGAGAAAAAACCGCATAAAAGGCCAAAAAAAAGATTATTGGGGCAAATCAGCGTTTTGCCCCAATATTTTTTTGCCATCAGTTGCCCAATATACATTTTTCTTGGGAAATAATCATACAGTTTTCATGTTTCTTGAGGCATTCTTCTTATTTTTTATAATTTCTGCACCCATGCACTTCCAAAAGTAAAAATCAATGATTTTCATAGGGGACCATCTACTCGCCAACCCACATGATCCCCGAAAATTTCACCGACATCGAGTAAGACATGTAGAAGGTATGACCATTACAAGGATTTCACGTTTGCGCATGTTCAACAGCTACTATTAATCCGGGGGTAATGATTTTCATAGGGGACCGCCTACACGCCAACCCGCACAATCTCTGAAAATTTCATTGAAATGGGGAATTTTCCTCACATTTTTTTTTCGAATGAGGGTTTATTTTTATGGAATAAAACCATAGTGAGCTGCTCGAAAACGCATCCAAAAAATTTAGAGAATTTAAGGAAGATGGAAATTTTAAATGTGGTGGCAATGTGTAAGAGGCAGCCATGTTTGAAACGTAACGGATATTCTACCAATCTGACTTCAAAGGAGGTTCTGTGGCGCTTACCACAGAAGCGGAACATACACGAACTTTTAGCTTACAAGTAGTGCGCACAAGAGTGCGCCGCGAACTGGCAGGAAGAACCCAGACACAAAAGTGACCAAAAGAAACAGTATTACTCACTTTTTTACAATACGAATCTACCTACTAGTTTATCAAGCATTATTAGTCTTCATCTTCTCTTATTTAGTTTCAAGATTTGAATCACATTATTCGAGGAGCCATTTCACTGGATCGTTTTGTGTGGCGGTGCTAGAACTCTGTCTGTTGTCGGAGTTGTTTTCGCGTCGTTTTTTTTTTTTTTCGTATGACGTCAACAATATTCTTTGATTTTCGCGGTGTTTTGTAACAGAGGTTCACTTGTTTAGTCATTTTCTCCTACGGTAATTTTTTCCCCTTGGTTATTCCTAGTGTTAAACGTTATTCTAGGGCCTTATTATAGGATTTGACTTGAAATTCCAGAATCTGAAATTGAGGCAAATTCCCCATTGGATGATAATTGTAGAAGTTATGGCTGTGGCAAGGATTTCATGACAGACGTCTAACGAAAAACGCGTGTGGAAATTTTGATTTTGGAGAAAATTTTTATTTCAACCTTGAAAAGTGATAACAAAGCTTCCGCTACCTTGGCAGACTCGGAAGCAATAAGTAAAAAGTTGTACATAAATTTGAAATTTATTAGTGCATCTACCTGAGGAATTGAAAAATCAAAAGATTGCCGCTGGAATCATAAAAATCGACCAATAACTGCCAGAGAAAAATGGGAAAAGCCGTTTATTCAGTTACGGTTTTCCCATTTTTCGCCGTCAATTATTGTTCAATTTTGATGATTCCAGCGGCAATATTTTAGTTTTTCAATTCCCTAGGCCCATGCACTAATGAATTTTGAAAATCCTTGAAAATATCACATTCAGGTGCAATTTTTAAACTTTGAGCCCCGGTAATCTGGGGAATCACTAACCCGGAACGAGGAACGAACGGCGACCGACTGATACCGGACAGATGATAGAACCCAAGTAGGTGTATTATTATTGGTTTATGATGGGTCTAAAGCCTTCAAATGCACCCAGTTGTGGGTAGTTTCAAAACGAAAAGTAGTTACTTACGAGGGTGGATCAAATATAAACGGGACTTTTTTTTTAAATTTTATTTGTTAGAAAATAAAAAGCGGGTATATGTCACTTTTCTACATAGTCTCCTGCTTTTGTGACACATTTTTCCCAGCGAATAGGAAGTTTTTTAATCCCAGCATCAAAAAACGATGAAGGTTGCGTCTGAAGTCAATTGCGCACGAACCCCTCGACCCCCTCATCATCCTCGAATCGCTGTCCGCCTAGGGCTTCTTTAAGTGGCCCAAACAAGTGAAAATCACAGGGCGATAGGTCAGAGCTGTAGGGAGGATGATCAAGTGGAGTCCAATGCATTTCTTCCAATTTTTGAACAGTTAGAGCTGCAGTATGGGGCCTTGCATTGTCGTGGAGGAGGATGACGTCACGAATTGGTTGATTCCGTCTTTTGCTGCGATATGCAGCCCTCACCTGAGTCAGCAGCTCACAATAGTAGGCAGCATTGATTGTTCTTCGCTCATGCAAAAAATCAATGAGCAAAACGCCTCGATAGTCGAAAAAAACAGTTGCAAGGACCTTGCCAGCAGACAGTCGAGTTTTTGCTTTCACTGGGGCTGTCTCCCCCTTCCTCCGCCACTCCATACTGGCTTGCTTCGATTCGGGTGTGTAATGATGGACCCATGTTTCGTCGCAGGTGACGATGCTAGCCAAAAATGCTTCCCCTTCTTCCTCAAACCTTGCAAAAAGCCTCTGACAGACCTCCAAACGTCTCAACTTCTGATCTGCAGTCAAAAGGCGAGGGACCCATCTGGCACACACTTTACGGAATCCTAGGTGCTCTGTAATGATCGTTTGGCAGCTCCCATAACTTACCCTTACCTGCTCAGCGATTTCGGAGACAGTCACACGTCGATCATCTTCAAGAATGTCACGAACCGCTTGAATGTTCTCATCCGTAATGCTGCTCCGGGGACGACGATCGTCTTCCTCATTCTCTACTCGTTCTCTTCCCTCCTGAAACTCTTTGTGCCAGGCAAACACACGGGTCCTAGAGAGGGTTTGGTCCCCGAACTGGGCAGTCAACCTTTGAAAAATTTCCGAAGGTTTGACTCTTTCACGGGTAAGAAATTTTATGATAATTCGTTGCTCAATGGAAACGGGCACCTTTTGTTCAGACATCGCGATAACTACTCATGAAAGGTTGTAAAGGGGAAGACGCCCCCCTCATCCACCTTCTAATGAACCTGTTCAAACAATCTCGAAGTGACGGGCCCGCTTCTGTCAACCGTCGGTGCTCAGAGGTCAGAGTCCCGTTTATATTTGATCCACCCTCGTAGTATTCGAGTTTTGATCAATTTGATTTTATTTAGATTTTTTTTGGTAAACCTGTGAGCTATCCCAGGCCTCTTCCCCTTACCGGTCCAGACCTGTAAACCCGCAAAACACTGAGGTAAATCTGAAAAGACGACTACTGTAAGCACCTCTTACTTCTATAGTACCTATCTCTAATGTTAAAGTAACTGCCCGTACAGCTCAAGTAGTGACCAGTTTCCCCAAAGTTGATCTTACTGCTTTTAAACCACCGATTTTGGAGGTTGGTGCTTTTTGGGCAGCAGCCGTTCTCACCTGGAAGCTAGATTGGGCTGAAGAAATTGCTGCTGGGCTCCTTGGACTCCTCCACGGCCTCCATCGATCAACCTCAACAGCTGAGCGTACTCGGGAGATAATTCCTGCGGATTGAGAAACAAACAACCCAAATTATTCTGCAGGAAGCAGTAATATAGTATTGATATTTAGACAATGTATAGAAAACTCAAGTTGCAGTAAAAAGGAAACAAAAAGGCAGGAGATAGACAGTATGCATCCTAACAGGTTATTTCTCCTTTCTCCAAAAATGTGGATATTTCTTCTGTAGGTAGTTGGGGAGAATGTAAACATTCTCAAAGAAACAATAATATTTTTTTAATATTGGCTTTGTTGTTTAATGGAATAAATTCAATTATTTCGGTGAGTTTTTTTTTCAACAATCAAACTCTACACACTCAAGAGTATGAGCAATCAATCAAATATTTCATTTCTTTTACAAGTATGGAGGCTTCAACATTTATGGATGAATAAAATTAAATTTGGTCATTCTCCTTGAGTTGTAATGAGGTCCACCTGACTTCCCACACCGCCGGCCAGGCACTGACACGGCCAACCCCGGGCCCCGCCCACCATGGCGGTTTCCCGGGCCCGGCAACTGCCAACGCGAAAACGCTGACTCCCCCCGAGACCGGCCAACCCCCCCCCCCCCCCATTAACCAAACAAACAGCCGTAACAATCTAAACTAGGCAAAACAAGTGGGTGTGGCACATAGAGCTTCCTCGTATCCATAACCCGATTATACAGGGTGTCCCATGTTAAGGACCGAAAAACTTCGGGAGTTGATTCTACAACTAATTTTAGTAAGAAAGTGTCTATGAGCAATTTTTCGTTAGACGCTTAATTTCCGAGTTATTTTAATTTTAAGATTTTTTTCGTGTTTTCGACCTTACGCCATAAAAATTACCATAACTCGCTTAATTTACAAGCAATTCAAAATCTAATTACACCGTTGGATAGGGCGTTGAATTTACCATCTTTCTAGTGGTTATACAAAAATGTTTGTAAGGTCGTGATGGGTGAAAAATCAACTTGTAAAGTAATTTTTGTAAAATTGTCAAAATGTCCTACTTTTTCTTTTGATTGTTAAGGTTTTATTTCCACATGATTTTTCACGTACCTCTACATCAAAAACTGCGCAAAGATCTCAGCTTTCTAATGGTATAATTTGTTTTAATTTTACTCCGCTAATTAGGGGTGAAAAATACGTTTGAATGCTGAAAAACGTGGTTGCGCTTATGGAAATCAAGGTTTCTGGTTTGTTGGGCCTCGGGCAGGTTCGACGAATTAGGGGTGGAATTCTACGTCATTTTCAACGCTATTAGACTGATTCCATCATCGTTGGTATGTGAAAGCTCAGTATTGAATTTTGGTAGGTCCGAATCTTTTTTTTTAAATTTACTTGGTATTTATGCACTAATTGAATGTTCAATTCTCGCAACTTTCTCGATTGTATGAAAAAAGAGATTTCTTATAAAGAATAGCGTGTAGATGTGGAATAAAAAATAAAAATAAATAATGATATTTTAGAGAAAGTAAAAATGATATTTATCAACTAAAATAATCTTTATCTTCATCTAAGTACGTTTTTGACTAAACATAAATGAGATAATAAATTATCCTCTACTCCGTCTTTGACTTCGTTTGTCATTCGTCCGGAGACCTGTAAACACAAAGCAAAGTTTTTAACAGCCAAGTAGGAAATGATTGAGGAATGTCAAAATTTGAAGCAGTGGTCATCATATTACCGATTCAGAGTAAGTGGTCAATGTGACCTCCTCCTTCTTCAGTACATAATGTGCATCGACTCCTGACAGCTCATTCCTCAATTATTTTCTACTTGGCTGTAAAAAACTTAACTTTGTGTTTACAATTTGTAAAAAAATAAAAAAATAATATAAAATAATATAAAAAATAATAAAACTTTGTGTTTATCATTTATGTTTAGTCAATAACGTACTTCGATGAAGATAAAGATTATTTTAGTTGATAAATATCATTTTTACTTTCTCTAAAATATCATTATTTATCTTTATTTTTTATTCCACATCTACACGCCATTCTTTATTAGATATCTCTTTTTTCGTACAATCGAGAAAGTTGCGAGAATTGAACATTCAATTAGTGCATAAATACCAAGTAAATTAAAAAAAAAAAGATTCGGACCTACCAAAATTCAATACTGAGCTTTCACATACCAGCGGTGATGGAATCAGTCTAATAGCGTTGAAAATGACGTAGAATTCCACCCCTAATTCGTCGAACCTGCCTGAGGCCTAACGAACCAGAAACCTTGATTTCCATAAGCGCAACCACGTTTTTTAGCATTCAAACGTATTGTTCACCCCTAATTAGCGGAGTAAAATTAAAACAAATTATACCATTAGAAAGCTGAGATCTTTGCGCAGTTTTTGATGTAGAGGTACGTGAAAAATCATGTGGAAATAAAACCTTAACAATCAAAAGAAAAAGTAGGAAATTTTGACAATTTTACAAAAATTACTTTACAAGTTGATTTTTCACCCATCACGACCTTACAAACATTTTTGTATAACCACTAGAAAGATGGTAAATTTAACGCCCTATCCAACGGTGTAATTAGATTTTGAATTGCTTGTAAATTAAGCGAGTTATGGTAATTTTTATGGCGTAAGGTCGAAAACACGAAAAAAATCTTAAAATTAAAATAACTCAAAAATTAAGCGTCTAACGAAAAATTGCTAAAAGACACTTTCTTACTAAAATTAGTTGTAGAATGACTCCCGAGGTTTTTCGGTCCTTAACATTTGACACCCTGTATAGATGATCCGATGATAGTAGATATTCTCAAAACATCAATCTCTAAGTATCTTCCACTTCCCTCATAGGGGACCATCTACCCGCTAATCTGAACAATCCTGAGAAATTTCGTCGAAATCTGATGGAAAATGTAGAAGTTTGGCCGTTACAAGGAATTCACGTTTGCGCATGCGCAGCAACTACTATTAGTCTGGGGGAGATGATTTTCAGGAATCAACTTTCTGGAATCTACGACCATCTACACGCCAATTCGCTCAATTCCTGAAAATTTCATCGAAATCGGATGAGAAAAAATGTAGAAGTTATGGCTGTGGCAAGGATTTCACGACAGGCAGACAGGTACACGGAACCAACATTGTTCAGAAAGGTCTGAAACGTAAAACGCGAGTGGAAATTTCTATTTTGGAGAACTTTCTTTTCTACCTCGAAGAGTGAAAACAAGGCTTCCGCTACCTTGGTACACTCGGCAGCAAAATCAGAAAATAAAATCACAATTTCAACTTAATATCACAGTTATAAGTTTGCTTAACGATAGTACATATATAGAATTCCTCCGTCAGCTATATTGAAATATAAATTAACATTTACATTTTGTTTCCGAGTCTACCAAGGTAACGGAAGCTTTGTTTTCACAAGGACGAAAAAATTCCAAAATCAAAATTTTCACTCGCGTTTTGCGTTTTAGACCTTTCTGAACAATTTTGGTTCCGTGTCTGTGTGTCTGTCTGTCTGTGTGTCTGTCATGAATTCCTTGTAACGCGCATAACTATACGAAGTTATTGTTCGATTTCTATGAAATTTTCAGGGATTGTGAAGGTTGATGTATAGACGATCCCCTATGAAAATCATCGCCCTCAGACTGATAGGAGCGACTGCGCATGCGCAAACGTGAATTCCTTGTAACAGCCATAACTTCTACATTTTCCATCCGATTTTAATGAAATTTCCAGGGATGTTACTGAGTAGTGTTTAGATGGTCCCCTATGAAAATCATAGAGAATGATTTTTCATAGAGGGATTCATTCATAGAGAGATGGTCCCCTGTGAGAATCTCAAATCCTATTCATTGCATCACTAGGCCTCAATAGCTCAGAGGTAGCGCATAGAATTATCCCCCAGGGGTCCCGGGTTCGAATCCCAGCCGAGGCTAAGCATTTTTTTGATCCAATCACATACATCTACTCACTTACATATTTCATCCGAATTTGATGAAATTTTCTAGGATTGTCCAGATTAGCGTGTAGATGGTCCCCTATGAGGGTAGTGAAAGGTTCTTAGAGATTGGTGTTTTGAGATTAACTACTATGCATCGGATCATCTATATAATCACCCGATGGATACGAGGAAGCTATGTGCCACACCCACTTGGCAGATGTTTCCGCTTTCGGCCTCTAATTTTCACACAAATTGTTTCGTGATAGTTCCAACATCTAGTAGGATAGTTTCCAAACACGGGATGTATTCGAATTTTTGAATTAAAAACATACTTCAAATTTAAACTTCAAAAATTAAACTTGAAAAAAAATAATAATTAAAAACTTTTTTTTTTTTTTTGCTGGTAATATATTAGATGATGGCTTGTAAGGTTTTCTTGTTCTGATAACATTCATATGGTTAGATTTGAAAATCACGATCTTTCAAGCTTAGATAAACCGGATGAAAGTATGGGGCGACACTAGTGCCATCTCTCATCTCAGAATCATCGAGACCCCGAGATACGAGACCCCCGTCCCCTTTAGCCTTAAGGCAATTAAGCAAAGTTAAGGTTAACAAGGGAAAAAAACTTGCGATAATTCACAAACACGAGTGTGAATTGCAAAACAGGCCTCATCTCCGTTGAAATTTATTTTTAGGTGACCAAAATGCGTTCGCCGTTCGTTTCTTCGAGTTGTAGTCTTTATTTCCGCAACTCTTTATGTTCTTCGAACTGAGTGTGAAGCTTTTATTTCTCCGAAATAAACTTGATTTTGAACTAGGTAGGTATGTGGTAGGTAGGTAGTAACTATGGTTGGTGACAGTGGCAAAGCCGTGTTCTTTGCAGACGAGTGATCTATATAGAAAAATAATAAACCTTTGTGTAATAATTTGCAGCGTTTTTGGACTATCTGTTTGTTGTTGTGAACATTTTGGCGAAAACTTGGTATTCTAGAAATTTTGAGGCCATTGCAATAGCTCTAGATTTTTTGAAAATTCGCTAAATGGTGGTGGTATGAGTAGTTTAAGTTAATGAGGAGTGCCCCACTGGTGACACTCGATAAGCCCTCAAATCTCTCGCTTGCTGTTACCTGCTGTGGTTGTCTTTGGAATCCGAGCTGAAAAGCCTGAATGCGTGCTGGGTCAACTTGACCCTGGTCCACCTGGCTCTGATGGTTCAATTGCTGTCTGGGATCCACCAGTCGACCCGTTCGAGGGTCCACCGGCTGGCCGGTTCGAGGGTCGACCAGCTGACCAGTTCGAGGGTCCACCGGCTGGCCAGTTCGAGCGTCCACCAACTGACCAGTTTGAGGGTCCACAAAGGCAATCTGCCTGTCCTCCTCTTCTCCCTGGCCGATGTACTGCGCCTGGCGTTTCGCGGATTTGCTCTCTTTAGCAATCGTGCTTGCGACAAATATCGCAAATACTGAAACAAAAACAAAAAAAAAAAACTGAAATGACAACAAGACGACGACGATGATAATCACTGTATAAATTATTATTTAGAATGATAAATATTTGTTTGGATGTGATAAATAAATACCTCCTTATAGCCAAAAGGACCAAACTAACAATTTTGAAAATTTTCAGGTTTTTGTTGATTAAGGTACGCTTTTCAAAGCCCTATCCACTGATGAAATAACGAATTTCCTCGCAATAATTTAAGAAAACTGAGAAAAACTATTACGAATTTGCATTGAAAATGCCTGTGAGTGCCAGAACGGCGAACATAGGTTACCACTCAAAACTGGCAGAACCGAGAGGACGAATCTGACTTACGATGTTTAGGACTGCCAAACGGACTGGGGGGGGGGGGGGGGGGGGGGGGGGGGCAGTAGGTATGACTTTTTCACCTGAATGAACTACTCCAGTTTTTAACCATTCAACGTAAAAAATTTCTTTAGTTGCCTCCATTTTCTGACCTTCTCAAGAAAAAAATAACCTAAAAACGATACGAAAAATAAGAAGCTTCATATGGAAATTTGATTACTGGTTGCTCAGAAATCAAAACTGAATACAAATCGAAGAAATGAACAGCGATCGCATTTTTGACCGACTTCAACGCGCCGAAGGCGCGCGAAAGAGGAGGTACTCAATTCGGGTTGTCGTGGGACGACGATTTTTTTTTTGTATGTCTGAACACCTTGCATTTCTTTATTCTGGTACCAATCTGCCTGATTCTTTTTGAAATCTGTTCTACCAGTATCCGTGGTGGTCCCGTTTCAAACAGATTTCATTTTGCTTCGTTAGAAGTATCGAAAACTTGTGAAAGAAGTTGAAAAACGTGGTCCCGTTTCCGCGAATATTGGTCCGCATTCACTCTTCTTGCCCTGTGGCTTCCGACTGAGCCGATGACGGACTATTTGTGTATAGTCAAATTGAAGGTCTGATTGTAAGCTTTAAAATTATATGCTATATGAGAGGGGTTCCGATAACTAAAAGGTGCTGCTGGGATGAGAAAGAGGAAATTATGGTGGGTTATTCGCTCTAAACCTGCATGAGCCATATCAAACGTGTTTATCAATGCTCGAATATGAGAGTTTTCCTACCATATACGTATGAGGGATAATTATAGTACTGTTAGTTAGGTATTCTACCAAGTGGGTGTAGCACATAGCTCCCTCGTCATCCTTAACATGGTTCGGTAGGTAATGGTATAGAAGATCGTCAGAACTGCATAGTGCCGTACCAAATATGAGATATGTAGTACAATTTGGTGATGAGAGGGTATTCTACCAAGTGGGTGTAGCACATAGCCACCTCATCACCGATAACATGATTAGGTAGGTAATAGTAGAGGACATCGTCAGAACTGCATATTGCCGTACCAAATATGAGGTATATAGTACAACTAGGTGATGAGAGGGTATTCCATCAAGTGGGTGTAGCAAGTAGCTTCCTCGTCATCTATAATATAGTTGGGTAGGTAATGGTATAGGAGATCGTCAGAACTGAATATTGCCGTACCAAATATGAGGTATATAGTACAACTAGGTGATGAGAGGGTATTCTACCAAGTGGGTGTAGCACATAGCTTCCTCTTCATCCATAATATAGTTGGGTAGGTAATGGTATAGGAGATCGTCAGAACTGAATAGTGCCGTACCAAATATGAGGTATATAGTAGAACTCGGTGATGAGAGGGTATTCTACCAAGTGGGTGTAGCACATAGCTCCCTCGTCAATCATGTCATGGTTAAGTTGTTGAATTGTGTTGTCAGAACTACCAAGTACTTACCTACCAAATGTCAGGGAAGTCGATTAGTTAGGAGATAAGAGAGTAGATTGCTAAGTAGGAAAGTGAACCAAATACCTCCTGAAACCGATCCAAAAACGTAAACTCATCTATACATATGGAAACTGATCCGGATTACAGAATTTGGTCCACCCTACGGCTTCTGGTTCACCTCACTGAAATGATTCACAGTACGGAAATAGATCTATATTACGAAAACTGATCGAAAAACTGCGGGTAAATTAATTTCAGATTTAAATTGAGGACCACTAAAAAGTGAAAAATAAAAAATACCTATTGTAAAATGGAAAAATAATAAAATAAAAACCTTTTTAACAAAAAAATGGACCGACTTCAAAAATAATGTCCGTAAACACCAAAAAGGGAAAAATAATAATCTTAGGGAATTCAGTTGGGAAGGTGGGTAGGTAGGTACGGATTGAAGTCGCCGCTGTGCCCATCTGTAGACACAACCATACGCAAGTAGAGAGTAGACATGCGTCGATAGAGCAATACAAAACAGGAATGAGAGTGAGTATCATTGAGGTAATATATGTGTTCCAAAACTATTAGGTAGTAGGTCACTGCTGTCGTATGAAGGAGGATGAGAGTGTGAATTCCCGTAAAAAATGTTTGGATTCCAACATACCATCTTTTGATTTGATGATATCTAATTATACCTAATCTATTGATCTAATCTATCTTTGATTAGATATTATCTAATATTGCAAGTACCTATTGCATGATGCATGTAGCGTTGTCTAGATCGTGATGTGGGTTTGTGATATGAGTTCATACTCAAATGATCGGTTACTATTACAACATGCGTCGAAAGTTCAATACAAACCCGGAGTAAGGGTAGGTAAATAAGTAAACAACCTTCTCATGTTGAATCTTCAACCAACTACCTTTCTTGGTGTCATGGACGTCTTCAGCTGTTATCACAGGGAATATTCTTATGAAGATCCATATACACTTATTGTCACACTCTCATCCTCCTTCATACGACAGCATAGTCCAGTCAAATTAGCAGTTAGGGTTTGCATTAATTCCGGACAAAGCGAAACTTTTATGGGTGACTTGTGGGTGCCTATGGAACATGTTTTTAGTATATTCTACTAGATTCTCCTTGTGCTAACTTTTTGGTGCCCGAAAAACCGCGATTTTTCGGCACTTGTTTCAGTTATTTGCCTATAACTCGTACACGATGCATCCTACGGAAAATTTTACTCTTTCCTTTATTAAACGGGATGAATTTCTGCGTCGAATGACCACCTGAAACGTTAAGATCGGTTCAGCCGTTTGGCCGAAATCGATCGTTGAAGTTTGGCGATTTTTCCCAAATTGGTTGAAAAATGGGTTACGCTCAAGTTTCAAGGCCTGTACATCAAAAACGGCGTATCCAACCAAAAAATGTCACATAATCAAAGTTGTAGAGAATCAAATTTTGTGTAAGAAAAGCATCCCCCCTTCCTCCCTCCTCCCACCCGCCCCTACCAAATGATAGAATAACGAAACAACTTCTGAGTAAACGAAATTATGAGTATTGAAAACGGTGTTGCAATCAAAAAATGTCATATAATCAAAGTGAAACGTCTGTTGTTCAACTTACTAAGGCACTGAGGTACTTGTAATACTAGAAAAGGCGAAAGAAAAAACATTCTCCTGGTCCTAACTTTTTGGTGCCCGAAAAACCGCGATTTTTCGGCACTTGATTCAGTTTTTCGCCTATAACTCGTACACGATGCATCCTACGGAAAATGTTACTCACTCCTTTATTAAACGGGATGAATTTCTGCGTCGAATGACCACCTGAAACGTTAAGATCGGTTCAGCCGTTTGGCCGAAATCGATCGTTGAATTTTGCCGCTTTTTCCCAAATTGGTTGAAAAATGGGTTACGCTCAAGTTTCAAGGCCTGTACATCAAAAACGGCGTATCCAACCAAAAAATGTCACATAATCAAAGTTGTAGAGAATCAAATTTTGTGTAAGAAAAGCATCCCCTCTTCCTCCCCCTCCTCCCACCCGCCCCTACCAAATGATAGAATAACGAAACAACTTCTGAGTAAACGAAATTATGAGTATTGAAAACGGTGTTGCAATCAAAAAATGTCATATAATCAAAGTGAAACGTCTGTTGTTCGACCTAAGGCACTGAAGTACTTATAATAATAGAAAAGGCAAAAGAAAAAACATCTCCTAGATTCTCCTTTTGCTCACTTTTTGGTGCCCGAAAAACCACGATCTTTCGGCACTTGTTCCAGTTTTTCGCCTATAACTCGTACACGATGCATCCTACGGAAAATTTTACTCAGTCCTTTATTAAACAGGATGAATTTCTGCGTCGACTGACCACCTTCATTTTTTAGATCGGTTCAGCCGTTTGGCCGAAATTGATCGTTGAAGTTTTGGCGATCAACCAATTTGGGAAACATTGCCAAACTTCAACGATCGATTTCGGCCAAACGGCTGAACCGATCTAAAAAATGAAGGTGGTCAGTCGACGCAGAAATTCATCTTGTTTAATAAAGGATTGAGTAAAATTTTCCGTAGGATGCATCGTGTACGAGTTATAGGCGAAAAACTGGAACAAGTGCCGAAAAATCGTGGTTTTTCGGGCACCAAAAAGTGAGCAAAAGGAGAATCTAGGAGATGTTTTTTCTTTTGCCTTTTCTATTATTATAAGTACTTCAGTGCCTTAGGTCGAACAACAGACGTTTCACTTTGATTATATGACATTTTTTGATTGCAACACCGTTTTCAATACTCATAATTTCGTTTACTCAGAAGTTGTTTTGTTATTCTATCATTTGGTGGAGGCGGGTGGGAGGGGGGGGGGGGAAGAAGAGGGGATGCTTTTCTTACACAAAATTTGATTCTCTACAACTTTGATTATGTGACATTTTTTGGTTGGATACGCCGTTTTTGATGTACAGGCCTTGAAACTTGAGCGTAACCCATTTTTCAACCAATTTGGGAAAAAGCGGCAAAATTCAACGATCGATTTCGGCCAAACGGCTGAACCGATCTTAATGTTTCAGGTGGTCATTCGACGCAGAAATTCATCCTGTTTAATAAAGGATTGAGTAACATTTTCCGTAGGATGCATCGTGTACGAGTTATAGGCGAAAAACTGAATCAAGTGCCGAAAAATCGCGGTTTTTTGGGCACCAAAAAGTTAGGACCAGGAGAATGTTTTTTCTTTCGCCTTTTCTAGTATTACAAGTACCTCAGTGCCTTAGTAAGTTGAACAACAGACGTTTCACTTTGATTATATGACATTTTTTGATTGCAACACCGTTTTCAATACTCATAATTTCGTTTACTCAGAAGTTGTTTCGTTATTCTATCATTTGGTAGGGGCGGGTGGGAGGGGGGAGGAAGGGGGGATGCTTTTCTTACACAAAATTTGATTCTCTACAACTTTGAGTATGTGACATTTTTTGGTTGGATACGCCGTTTTTGATGTACAGGCCTTGAAACTTGAGCGTAACCCATTTTTCAACCAATTTGGGAAAAATCGCCAAACTTCAACGATCGATTTCGGCCAAACGGCTGAACCGATCTTAACGTTTCAGGTGGTCATTCGACGCAAAAATTCATCCTGTTTAATAAAGGAAGTAGTAAAATTTTCCGTAGGATGCATCGGGTACGAGTTATAGGCAAAAAACTGAAACAAGTGCCGAAAAATCGCGGTTTTTCGGGCACCAAAAAGTTAGCACAAGGAGAATCTAGTAGAATATACTAAAAACATGTTCCATAGGCACCCACAAGTCACCCATAAAAGTTTCGCTTTGTCCGGAATTAATGCAAACCCCCCCCCCCCCTTTTTTGGCTAATTTGACTGGACTAAGCAGTGACCTACTACCTAATAGTTTTGGAACACATGCATTACCTCAATGATACTCACTCTCATTCCTGTTTTGTATTGCACTATCGACGCATGTCTACTCTCTACTTGCGTATGGTTGTGTCTACAGATGAGCACAGCGGCGACTTCAATCCGTACCTACCTACCCACCTTCCCAACTGAATTCCCTAAGATTATTATTTTTCCCTTTTTGGTGTTTACGGACATTATTTTTGAAGTCGGTCCATTTTTTTGTTAAAAAGGTTTTTATTTTAGTCAGATAAAATTTAAACGGAGATTTGACCTCTTTTGTGATTCTGTTTTATCGAAGGAAACCCCTCAAGTACTCGTAGGGACCGAACAGTTTGTCCTACAGAGCTCCGGGTGGTCTCAAAAAATTTTAAAAATTCAATATTATTTAAATTTGGTGAAAGAACAATATCTATATTTCGAGAGTTTTCGAGCTAGGGCACTCTTCAAAATGTCAACCCTCAATTTTCACCCCTTAGAAGTGACTGACATCAACCAAAAGCTTTGCGGCACAACTAGACCCCAAATGGAGCCCATATACCAAATTTGAACCAGTGTTGTCCAGTGTTGCTAAGAAAAGTGCCGCGTACGGCGGACGGACGGAACATTTTTTATTGGATTTTCGGATTGTACGTAACTTGAAACGTAAAACATCAAATTTTGAGGGGAGGTTAAATTTTTCTGAAAATTGAAAATAATAAACCAAAACGTCTGCCAAGTGGGTGTGGCACATAGCTTCCTCGTATCCATAACCCGATTACATAGATGATCCGATGCATAGTAGTTGATCTCAAATCACCAATCTCTAAGTACCTTCCACTTCCCTCATAGGGGACCATCTACACGCTAATCTGGACAATCCTTGAAAATTTCATCAAATTCGGATGAAAAATGTAAGTGTTATGGCTGTTACAAGGATTTTACGATTGCGCATGCGCAGAGGCTTCTGTAAATTTGAAGGCCTTGATTTTCATTGAGGTCCACTTACAACCTAATCCACATAATTTCTGAAAATATCATCGACATCGGGTAGAAAATGCAGAAGTTATGGCCGATACAAGGAAATTCACGTTTGCGCATGCGCAGTGGCTACTATCAGTCCGAAGGTGGTGATTTTCATAGGGGACCATCTAAATACTAAATCTGTAACATCCCTGAAATTTTTCATTTAAATCGGATGGAAAATGTAGAAGTTATGGCTGTTACAAGAAATTCACGTTCGCGCATGCGCAGTCGCTCCTATCAGTCTGAGGGCGATGATTTTCATAGGGGATCGTTTATACATGAACCTTCACAATCCCTGAAAATTTCATAGAAATCGGAACAATCGGACTTCGTATAGTTATGCGCGTTACAAGGAATTCATGACAGACACACAGACAGACAGACACGGAACCAAAATTGTTCAGAAAGGTCTAAAACGCAAAACGCGAGTGAAAATTTTGATCTTGGAGAACTTTTTTGAAAACAAAGCTTCCGCTACCTTGGTAGACTCGGAAGCAATACAGTGAAACTTTTGAAATTTAGAGAGATATTACAGGGGTGTCCCCCCTTAAGGGACTACTGGCATTACATCAATTTCAGGTATAACTAGTTTCAATCCTTCATTTCCAAATTTTAACACGTTTTGAACACAGTTACCCTAAAATCACATAGAATACAAAATATTAAAATACATTTCGGAAAGAAACTAAAATTCAATCGAATGTTCAGAATTTATCTTGAAATAAAATGGAAAAATAATAAAATAAAAAACCTTTTTAACAAAAAAATGGACCGACCTCAAAAATGATGTCCGTGAACACCAAAAAGGAAAAAATAATAATCTCAGCGAAAACACACTGATGTATCAGGTTGTTGGATATAAATATCTTGTCAACAGATGGTATGTTGGAATACCAACAATTATTTCGTCGCTGAATCGGCAACACCTGCTATCTCATTTTTTTACCAAAATGAGTTAGACATGGATCTTCATGTGAAATTTTGTGCCGGATCGAACGGTGAGGTTCTTTTGACGATCCATACAAGTAGAACCGCGCAAAACACGTTTATGCTAACATATGCTATCTAAAGACGGTTGTCAACACCAGCTATCTCAAGTATGCAGGGATGGATCGCCGGCAGCCCTCTCCTTCCTCTGGATGTAAGTACATTTTTTTATGATAATTTCGATATATTTTTGGATTATCTCAACGGCGTGGCATTTGTGTTGATCAGGATAAGTCCTAATCGCTTCGATTATCAATAATTCGGGGTGAATTCATGGACAACCAGACAGGCTTGGAATGGCTTTGAGATAGCATGAGTTGAAGTTAGTTGTGTCCTGAGATAGCAGTTGTTGTCATCGTACATCAAATCCACGCCCATGTATTTCAACCTTCAATTCAGTAACAAAAATCATTTAAAATAATACGAAATTGGAACTAGGTGTTTGCATCATTATTTGGTGGCTTTTCAGGTTCATCCGGCGCTGAGGACGATGACTATGAAGTCTCAAGGCATGTTCACCTTCGACGAGATTTGTGATCTGTGAAAACGTCATCGTAGACGAAGTTGGATGGGAATTGGAGGGAACGTATGAACTCCCTATCATTGAAACATCAAACAGTGGTAAGGAAGAGGCAACTATTAGTGATAATGAATTCACCTCTCTTCAGCCTGTTACTGGAGGCTTTCCTGAAATGGCTGCTCCTCATGAAGATTTTACTGAGGATTTTCATAGTATTTTGGAAGCTGATAATATGTCATACCAAAACATGGTTGTATCCTCGTCAATTGAAGTTCCTTTCGAAGCTGCACTTCCCTGTGATAGAGATGACGATTCCACCCAGCCTGGTATTGAATGCTCCTCCCTCCCCGAAATTGTTAACCATTCCGGCCTCACATCCGTTCTTCGAGAGAGAAACCCCGTGACGATCTCGAAATCTGCGTCAAAGCAGCACTCAAAAATGAACCGAGTGCTTGGGCAGCCATACATTGGTTTTCGAAGGAAGGAAACAAAGTAATACATGATGTTGATCGAGAAGATCGTAAGATGGGTCCTCCTTGTGTATCACTTATGTGCCTTAAATGGGCCAAAAGATCGTGCTAGTTGGTCACACAGAGTGACAGAGAAGTAGTATTCAACGACTTCTGGAAGAAGATGTCGAGTTGGGAAGAAAAAAAAACTTAGTCTGTTCTACAGTGAGTATTGAACCCACAAAACAGAAAACTGTAAACGGAAAGCCATCAAGGCGTACGTTCTTCGAGTTATTTTTATAATCTGAAAATTCAAGACAGAAGGTTTCCTGTCTGTAGGGCAATGTACCTCAGCACTCTCGGCCTCAAACGAGCAGAACTCCACTACTGGCTCTCCAATTTCCAGCTACACAACGTTCCAAGCGGGAGAGGTCTTCAAAGCCAACTCTTCAACCGGGTTCAGCAGGTTTTACTTAAATTGGCTCTGTCTTCATTCCAAATGAAGATGGGAGTAGACGAAAATAGAAGACAAAGAATGATGAGAGTACATCAAAAGACTGAATTTTTAATGCCTCCTTTTAAAATTTAAGACCGTTAGTGAGTTTTATTATTTTTTGACTAAGTAAAAAATTAATTTCTTAATTTTAGTATTTTGTAAAATTTGAAAATTTAACATAAGAAGTAGGTATATGGTCTTATATTTACAATATAAGAAGTAGGTATCAAAGTTCTGAAAATTGTTACAAACCTACTCAATATTGAGTTCTTAGAGGAAAAGGCTGTCATAGTTTGTAACCATGTTTGAAAAATATTAAGTAATAAAGAATTTTACTGTTTCTTGTTCATTTGATTTTATCTCGTTCATACATTCAACCTTCAGTCATTTTTTTCCATCATTTTTTCTCATCGAATTCAAGCAAAAGCCAAAGAGTTAAGCTCTTGAGCCATCAAAACTTACTTTTTTCGAAACTACGTTAAAAATTTAATTAAACTCGTATAATTTAATCTTAATGAAGTATTGCTCGATGCCACAAAACATGAGATACCTGGTGTTGTTTAGGAAGCAACACCCGCTATCTCAGGTCTGCAACTGACAACACTGGCTATATCAAGCTATTTTCTTCAGTCTAGATTTCTGGGTCGATTTGAAGTTTCTACGCATCCGTGACATATGATTTAACGTAACAAAAGCCTAACATGGAATAAAGTAAGCAAAGTGTAACCAAGGAAAGGTTTTCAAGCCCCCCTGAAAAGTGAGGAAAATTGAGATAGCAAGAGTTGCCGATTCAGCGACGATTTGTAATGTGATTCACACTCATTGTCACACTCATATCCTCCATCATACGATAGCAGTGACGTACTACCCAATAGTTTTGGAACACTTATCTCTACTCGTATTCATGTTTTGTAATACTCACCAGATCATGTGAGTATTACTTAATAACCACAGTGTATCCAGATAGGTAGGTAGGTACGCATTGAAGTCGCCGCCGTGCCCATCTATAGACACAAACTAATCACCTTCCTTACTCGATGATCTGGTTAGCATTACAAGAGTAAGTACCATTGAGTTAAAATGTGCTCCCCAAATTTCAGGTACCTAGTACGTCTCTGCTGCCATATGGGTATGATAGTAAGTGTGAACCTCCCTAGGAATGGTTGTGACGAGTAATTTGAGACTCTATTATTACATGAGACTGTTTATTTTATTGGTGGATATATTATATTGTAGCAACATACCTTCGGAATCGTTGTTACCTAATTAATGTTCAAAACCGTCCACAATTTTAGACAAAAAGATATATACGTTCATACTCGGTGTGGAAGCATGTCTGTGGTATGGGAGGTATGTACCTATATTTCCGAAAACGAATAAATGTTGGTAAGTAGAACATCTAGGAGACGTTTGTGTCTACAGGTGGGCACGGCGGCGACTTCAATGCGTACCTACCTACCTATCTGGATACACTGTGGTTATTAAGTAATACTCACATGATCTGGTGAGTATTACAAAACATGAATACGAGTAGAGATAAGTGTTCCAAAACTATTAGGTAGTATGTCACTGCTATCGTATGATGGAGGATATGAGTGTGACAATGAGTGTGAATCACATTACAAATAATTGTTGGTATTCCAACATACCATCTGTTGACAAGATATTTATATCCAACAACCTGATACATCAGTGTGTTTTCGCTGAGATTATTATTTTTTCCTTTTTGGTGTTCACGGACATCATTTTTGAGGTCGGTCCATTTTTTTGTTAAAAAGGTTTTTTATTTTATTATTTTTCCATTTTATATTATTTTTTATTTTTCACTTTTTAGTGGTCCTCAATTTAAATCAGGAATTAATTTACCCGCAGTTTTTCGATCAGTTTTCGCAATGTAGATCTACTTCAATACTGTGCATCATTTCAGTAAGGTGAACTAGAAGCCATAGGGTGGACGACATTTTGTAATCCGGATCAGTTTCCATACGTGTAGATGAGTTTCAGTTTATGGATCAGTTTCAGGAGGTATTTGGGTCACTTTCCTTCATAGCCATCTACTCTCATATCCCTTAACTGTTCGACTTCCCTCATATATCGTAGGTACTTGGTAGTTCTGACAACACAATTCAACAACTCAACCATGACATGATTGACGAGGGAGCTAAGTGCTACATCCACTTGATAGAAGACCCTTTATCACCTAACTGTACAATATACCTCATATTTGGTACGGCACTATTCAGTTCTGACGATCTCCTATACCATTACCTACCCTACTATTTATGAATGACGAAGAAGCGATGTGCTACACCAACTTGGTAGAATACCCTCTCATCACCTAACTGTACTATATACCTCATATGTGGTACAGCACAATGTACTTCTGAAGGTCTCCTATACCATTACCTACCCAACTATAGTATGGATGATGAGGAAGCTATGTGCTACCCCCACTTGGTAGAATACCCTCTCATCACCGAGTTCTACTATATACCTCATATTTGGTACGGCACTATGCAGTTATGACAATCTCCTATACTATTGCCTACCCAACTATATTATGGATGACGAGGAAGCTATGTGCTACACCCACTTGGTAGAATACCCTCTCATCACCTAACTGTACTGTACACCTCATATTTGGTATGACACTATGCAGTTATGGCAATCTCCTATACTATTGCCTACCCAACTATAGTATGGATGACGAGGAAGCTATGTGCTACACCCACTTGGTAGAATACCCTCTCATCACCGAGTTCTACTATATACCTCATATTTGGTACGGCACTATGCAGTTATGGCAATCTCCTATACTATTGCCTACCCAACTATACAGGGTGTCCAAGTAACTACGCTCCCCCCACTTATTTTCTCTAATAGTGTGAGAAAAAAAATCGGATTAACGCTATTCTTCATAATTTTTTGCGTAGAATTCAAAAATGACAAAATTGCGCAGTGCGCAATCGCGCAACCGTGCGCAATCATGATCAACTTTGTTTTTTCAAATGAGAATCCCCATTTTTTATTGCAGATTCGGATTCTACGTCAAATTTTATGAATGTTTTACTTCGACAACTTATTTTTTGGACGCGCGCAACCCGCACAGCGAGCGCTCAAAGATGCGCAACCCAGGGATTGCGCCACAGTTGAGATGAAGGTAGACCTCAAGTGCGGCACATCACTTAGCACTGTTTTTCCACGCTGAGTCGCGTGGTGATGTCCCTTTCTTGATTCGATTCCATTTTACCTCATTTACAGCCAAAAAAGTCAATTTTTGAGAAGGAAATCATCGATTTTCTTACGAAGGGTAATGATCATCCTAATAAAATGTTTAAAAAAATTAAATTTTGCGATACTTATGTAGTAGTTTCCCGTTATTTTACAATTTTAAAAATTTAATTTTTATTACATTTTATTAGGATGATTCATTTTGTAAGAAAATCGATGATTTCCTCCTCAAAAATTGACTTTTTTGGCTGTAAATGAGGTAAAATGGAATCGAATCAAGAAAGGGACATCACCACGCGACTCAGCGTGGAAAAACAGTGCTAAGTGATGTGCCGCACTTGAGGTCTACCTTCATCTCAACTGTGGCGCAATCCCTGGGTTGCGCATCTTTGAGCGCTCGCTGTGCGGGTTGCGCGCGTCCAAAAAAAAAGTTGTCCAAGTAAAATGTTCATAAAATTTGACGTAGAATCCGAATCTGCAATGAAAAATGGGGGTTCTCATTTGAAAAAACAAAGTTGATCATGATTGCGCATGGTTGCGCGATTGCGCACTGCGCAATTTTGTCATTTTTGAATTCTACGCAAAAAATTATGAAGAATAGCGTTAATCCGATTTTTTTTCTCACACTATTAGAGAAAATAAGTTGTAACGTGATAGGAAGAAGAAAGAGAATAGGTACTGGTTAAAACTGGGACCGTAGATCATGGACGTTAACCTATTTCTGGGTGTACGTTCCCCTTTCTGAAGTACCTACCACGATACGTAAAAAGCACTGGCGTCCCTATACCTGAAATTCCTATTCACGCTTGAATGATGAAGGAAAGGTTCATGTACAAGTCAGGTGGATTCGGTAGGGCGACAGTAAATAGGTATGTATTGTCCTATAATGGAAATGGCTCGGAATGGGTCAGAAATGTTACACATATGACAAGGCAAAGATGTGAGAAGATCCGAGTTAGCATAAATGAGACATTCACCACAATATAGGACGAAATGTAATTTGAGAGATAGACTCACGATTAAGTTGCGGCTCTGAGAACACAATGCCCCCAGAGGGGGGTGACGGGTCCCGCGGTACCTGTCCCCCCCCTTCCTCCTTCATCAAGGAAGTCGGAATGGAAGGGTTATCAGGTGAACCTTAGACTCTCGATAAGTTATCGCTGGGATCCGTCACAGTCCACCCCCGCGAGAAAATTTGAAAATTTCGCGAAATTTGAAAATTTTACGTTTGTCTGGTTGGTGAATGTCTCTATCTCCAGCTGTATTACAATATGGGGTCACATTGATTTGAGCCATTGAAGATTACATCGTTAGGTACATTTGGGTTGTAAGTCTGAATTATATGAAATTGGTTGTATGGGAGTTTGCTTGAAAACCTTGTTGTCGCCCTCAACAGCTTTTTGTTTTATTGTAAGTTTATTGATCATTGTCTCTATACACGACGATGGTCGTATGGGAAATCCGTTCCTTCTGTTATAACAGAGGGCCCGTCGATCTCCATCTTGGTGCTGTGTAATCCCGGTCCGTTTCCGAACCGTCGTGATTACGATGGCGTGAGACAGTTACTTCGTAAACCCGGTCCGTTTCCGGTCCGTCGTGATTACGATTGCGTGACACTCTGTTTTTTTTTTTTTTTTTTTTTTTTTTTATTTTTTTTTTTATTTTTTTTTTTTATTTTTTTTTTATTTTTATTTATTTAATATTATTATTATTTTTTTTTTTAATAGCGCTGTGGGGGTAGCAACAAATGCTTCAGTAAATTTCACTGAGGGCGCTGTTGCGGCGCCCTGTTGTTGGCTCATGCTGCATCTCCTCTTCCCCGTCCTCTTGCTCGAGAGCCTCCTCCAACTCCTTCATGGCCTCGGCTCCCTTCTGCGCTGTTTCCATCTCGTCGGGTGGTATATGTAAAGATAGAGAGGGGTCGGTGGTTAATCTGTTGTCTTGTTTGTTTGCCTTGTTTTATTGGCGGTTTTATTCTTAATTCTTTTTTTCTTTTTTTTTGTTTTTGGTTTTTTTTTTAATTATTATAATTGATAAATGTATTATTATTATTATTGTTGTAATTATTATTATTAATTTCATTTATTTTATTTTATTTATTTGTATTATTATTGTTAATTTATTGGTGTTGTTAATAATTTATTATGGTTATATTTTTCGTTGATGTTGTTTGGAGTTTTTTTTTTTTTTTTTTTTTTTTTTTTTTATTATTGTAGTTGATTATGGTGATTTTCGATCACTCATGTTTGTTATGGTGATTGTTAATTATTATGGTGGGTTGCCGTATAACTTGAGCTGGCTTATGTGCCTTGTCCTCACGTCTGTGGCGTCGTCGACATTGACGACTTCGTATGTCACCGGGGACAAGATTTTGGTGACTCGATACGGTGAGGAATATCTATACGACAATTTAGTGGTAATTTTTCGTATAGCACTGCTAAGGATGTATGTTTTAAGCAGGACCACGTCCCCGACTGCCAAGGTTAGTGGCGTGTGTCGTTGGTCGTAGTATTTTTTTCTGTGGGCAAGCGCTTTCTGTAAATTGTTGTACGCTTGTCTCCATACCTCCTGGATAGGGGTGGGGGGGTTGGTTTCGGCTGGTATGTCCCAAGCCAAACTTAGTGGACTAGCCAATTTCCTTCCCATAAATATCTCGGCCGGGGTGAATCCGGTACTTTCGTGCCAGGTCGTATTCATTGCTAGCTGAGTGTACTCTAAATTTTTGTCCCAATTTTGATTGTTTTCTGCGTGGTAACACGTTAGAATTTGTTTTAGGAATTTAATTTGCCTCTCACTGTGATTTGGATTTGGATAAAAGGCATGTAGTGGTATTATTTGCATGCCATGTTCGAGGACGAAGGTGTTAAATTTCTGAGAACGAAATGTTGAGGCGTTGTCGGTGCACAGATTCCGCCAGTACCCAACTTTCGAAAAAATGTTGGTATGCAAAGCTTTTATTATCGCTTCCGAAGTATGCTGTCTCATGGGAATCAGGTATGTAAATTTTGAGAAAGCGTCTATGGCTAGCAAAATAAATTTATGTTGTCTGGCGGTGCGTGGTAGAGGACCGACAACGTCTATAAACAACACTTCGCCCGGTTTGTCTGTCGTCCTTGCTGACATCTCCCCGTAGGTATTTTGGGTCGGTTTAGATCGTGCACACGTGATACAATCGGCTACCATTTTCCGGATTATTGTGGATAATCCCGGACGGTAAAATTGTTGCTGTATTTTGTGAAGAGTTTTGGCAAAACCCGTGTGGTTCCCTAGGACTGATCCGTGATGGAACTTAAAGATGGTAGATATTAACAGCTCGGGTAAATAAGCCCGTTTGTTTCCTTTTGTATCAGTGTGATACAAAATGTTGTGTTGAATGTGATAAGAAGGTACGCTTGTGCCCTGTTGGATTTGCCGTTTGATGTTGGCGATCGTTTGATCTTCGTCTTGATAAATTCGGAGGTCGTTGAACGCTTGCGGGAAGTTCCCCAGTACGAGCGTTTCTCCGATTGAGTGAATGGGCGTGGGAGAGGGTGTGACGAATGTCAAGGTCACTTCGTTAGGTGTTGTTCTCCGTTGATCGCAAGTTCTTTCATTCATGTTGGTGAACGGGCGATATGGAGGGGGTCCCGTGACAGACGTTGGCCAGTCCTCAGGTGTTTTCTGAATGACGTGAACCTCTTCTGCCGGGTTTGTTTTTGTTTGGATACCCCGTGTTAGTTGTGGGCGCCAAGAGTGATCCGCGAAGTCCCCCAATTGGTCTAGTGGAATTTCCAGCGGTACCGTACTATTTCTTGATAAATAATCTGCTAAGCTATTCTTTTTTCCTTCTATATGATACAACGTATAGGAGAACTGGTTAAGTTGTTCTCGCCAGCGCGCAATGCGCGCAGAAGGGGCTGTCAGCTTCGCTACGGAAGCAATAGCTTTTGCATCTGTGTGTATGTAACAGTGCGAATGTCCTATATGAGATTTTGAAAACCTGTGCAAGCCGTACAGGAGAGCTCCGTACTCCAATTCAAAGGCACTGTAGCGCGTTTCGCGCGGAGCTAGCTTTCTCCCCGCGTAAGCTATAGCATGATATTGTCTGTCCTGTTGTTGACACAGGACTACACCTATGGCCTTGGCGCTGGCATCGCAAAATAGGTGGAAAGGCTGGTCATAATTAGGGAGTCTTAGGGTTGGTTTCCTTAGTAACCTTTGTCGGAGTGCTTCAAAGGATTGTTGGCACTCCGTTGTCCACTGAAACTGTTTATTTTTTTTTCTAAGTTCGTTGAGGGGAACCGCCAACTTGGGTAGATCGGGAATATAACTGCTATAAAAGTTAATGGCCCCTAGAAATTGTGCGATCTGTTTCGCCGTGGTGGGCGGTGGTATCGCTAGTAGATCTGATATTCGATCATCATTGATGGACAAGATACCATTCTGTAATTCATGTCCCAAGAATTGGAGGCACTGGGTGGCGAATTTGCATTTGTCTGGGTTGACTGTTAGATTCGCCTTGCGTAATCGTTGCAGAACCTCCGACACGGTTTTTTTGGTGTTCTCGGTACGTTTTCGTGTAGACCACCAAATCATCGAGGTACCAAATTAATTTCTCCCCGTACAAATCTCCGAAAATACGTTCCATTAAGGCACTTAAGACCTGTGAACCGACGGCGAGACCGAATGGTACGCGCGAAAAGCTATAGGTACTTATCATAGTTTTGAAACTTGTGAGTTGCCTGCTTTCCTCCGATAACGGTATCTGGTTGTAGGCCTGGTTTAAATCTAGGACACTAAAGTAGTTGGCACCATGCAAATGAGGTAATAAGGTCTCAATTTTGGGTATTGGGAAATCTATGTTTACTATTTGTTTGTTGAGTGCCTGATAGTTAACGACCAGGCGGTACTTTTGCTCCGCCGTTGGGTCGGCCTTCCGCTTTGGGACTAGGAAGCAAGGCGCCACCGCCGGTGCAAGAGTTGGCTCGATCACACCTTGGTCGAGCAATTTTTGAATCTCTTGTTTCATGATTTGTTGGAGTGGGGGTGAGACATGATACGTAGGGGTTTTGGTTGGCAAGGTGGCCCCCGGTTGCAGTTGAATATCATATTTGATTAGGTTCGTGCATCCGAGCTGCGTGGTGAGGACGTCTGGGAATTTTGCCTGAAGGCTTTTTGCCATGACGTCATTCGTTGTCATCACCTGCAGTGTGGCCTTGTCTTTGGGGATTGCCGGAACCAAGGCGAACTCTGTGGTTCTATCGTGCTTAAAGGAGATGGTTCCTCTACCTATATCGTATAATGCGGCAGTTGGTTTAAGGAAATCAAGGCCTAAAATGACGTTATGTGCTAACTGAGGTATTATGTAAAATTTGTGTGGCCATTTATTGTTTCCTATCGTCACGGTTAGTTCAACTGTGGTGTCTGTAACGATCACCGAACTATCTCCTATAGTGAGGTATTGTGGCGTACATGGATTCCTTGAAGCTTTTTGTAAACGCTCACATTTTAATAGGAATCCCTGATTCACAGCTGAAATTGAGGCTCCCGTATCCAGAAGGGCCTGAATAGGGACTGAATTCAGTTCGACTGGTAACAAAGCTGTCGTGCTGGAAATAGGTGCAAAAATTGAGGTCAAGTGTTCTGTTTGTTGTTTTTGTCCTTTAGGGTGGGGGGTTTTCTTGATTTTCGGCTCGTTGTCTGCCCCTACAGGCAACGTGCCTACTCGTTTTCCTCCGGTTCGGATGAACTTGAATTTTGTTCATTTCTAGTTTCGACTAGTTGGAGGTTTAGTGGTACATTCGGTTTATGATACGTTTTGGACTTGTACGTCTGCCCATTATCATAATTTTTGTTTGTCCCTCGGGGTGGATGTGTATTCCATTGTTTCGGAATAGCCCCTTGGGGTTTGTATGTTGGGGGATTATTATTGTTTTGTGCATTTTGATTTTGATTTTTGAAATATGGGGGTTTAGACTCGAGTTTCCCCTGTTGGTTGTGAGGTTGATATGTGTTTACGTTGCTTTTCGATTTGTAATTACTTGGGGTTTTGTCCGATTTTTGATTAATTTTAGAGACTTGCTGCGCACCGCGCCTTGCGGCGTTTCGGAGGCGGATAGCAGTCTCTATCTTACCTATAAAGAGGTCTAATTCTGCTCTAGTTTGGGGGGCTTGCTGGAAAGTGAAGTGTTGCCGGGTAAAGTCGTTACAATTATTGATTATCATTGTGATTAACTCAGTTTCGGCATCATCATATTGGCGGAGGACTCGCTCGTACTTCCAGATATTTTGTACATAATTTCTGAAATTTTCGTTAGGCCCTTGAGGGCGATTTAATTTCTTGGTTACTAATTCAGCTATTGTTAGTTTCGGAAATAGCTCGTCCTTCATAACAATACGTAGTTGCTCGAAGCTGTTCAATTGTGGGTGGACCTGCAAAATCTGGCGTATGTACATAAACCTTTCGCTCACCGACAGGTACTTTAGCACCGTTCGGAATGAAATATGATCGGGGAGTGTCGTTTCCAACTCGCCCATTTCCCCTAGAAAATTCATGGCGCTAAATGGACTCTGGACGTTGAGTCTAGGATACTTGTCTAGAATTGAGAGGAATTCAGCCGGGATTTTCACTTGTTTATGTCTCGGCTCCTGCGTTGGGTGAGGTTGTGAGCCAGACGGATCGCTTTGTTGTGTTGTGGTGGCTTGCAAGGTCAGTTTGGTTATCTGTTCTTGCATGAGTGCCATCGTTTTTTGATTTTCTAAGGCCTGTTGTTGCATCGAGGCCATTAAATTTGATTGCGTTTGCATCTGGGAAATCATTGCCGTCCAAGCACTCGTAAATGTGGCCTGAGTAGCAGTGGAGGCACGTAAAAATGCATTAAATTGTTGCGAGAACTCCGGTTGTTCGCCCGGAATGGGCATGGTCGGAGTTTGGATCGTTTGGCCTGGTGCTCCAGGGTTTGCGCACAGGAAGCATACGAAACTCTTTTTTCGTTCTGTTGGCATCTTTTTCCAGTTGACGTAGTTTTGGCTTGCACATTGTGCATGATAAAATTGGGTACACTGCGTGCAATAGATCGGGTCTTTGTTTTCGGTTTCGTCAATGGTTGCCTCGCAATAGGTACATGTGATTAATTCCGGAATCGGAATGATTGGGGCCATCGTTTATGATTGATTATTATACGATGTGAAAATAGCAAAGCGAGATGAACGAACGATAAGAACGAAAGGACCGATAATGGAATAAAGGCTATGAGATCGGAGTTCGTTTTATTTTGTACCTCCTGCTGTAATCGACTTCGCTGGGCCCGATAAAGTCGTTTACACGTTATCCGTGTCAGTACAGGAAGTAATGTGTGGGTTGGTGGTAATCAGATAGTCTTGTCTGAACAAGATGCTTTTTAGAGCTGATTACGAGGTTCGAGACCGGTTCGAGTCTGCTACCATGTAACGTGATAGGAAGAAGAAAGAGAATAGGTACTGGTTAAAACTGGGACCGTAGATCATGGACGTTAACCTATTTCTGGGTGTACGTTCCCCTTTCTGAAGTACCTACCACGATACGTAAAAAGCACTGGCGTCCCTATACCTGAAATTCCTATTCACGCTTGAATGATGAAGGAAAGGTTCATGTACAAGTCAGGTGGATTCGGTAGGGCGACAGTAAATAGGTATGTATTGTCCTATAATGGAAATGGCTCGGAATGGGTCAGAAATGTTACACATATGACAAGGCAAAGATGTGAGAAGATCCGAGTTAGCATAAATGAGACATTCACCACAATATAGGACGAAATGTAATTTGAGAGATAGACTCACGATTAAGTTGCGGCTCTGAGAACACAATGCCCCCAGAGGGGGGTGACGGGTCCCGCGGTACCTGTCCCCCCCCTTCCTCCTTCATCAAGGAAGTCGGAATGGAAGGGTTATCAGGTGAACCTTAGACTCTCGATAAGTTATCGCTGGGATCCGTCACAAAGTGGGGGGAGCGTAGTTACTTGGACACCCTGTATTATGGATGACGAGGAAGCTATGTGCTACACCCACATGATAGAATACCCTCTTATCACCTAACTGTACTATTTTATTTCTAATATTTGGTACGGCACTATGCAGTTCTGACGATCTCCTATACCATTACCTACCCAACTATATTTTGGAGGAGGAGGAAGCTATGTGCTACACCCACATGATAGAATACCCTCTCATCACCTAACTGTACTATTTTATTTCTATTATTTGGTACGGCACTATGCAGTTCTGACGATCTCCTATACCATTACCTGCCTAACTATATTATGGATGACGTGGGAGCTATGTGCTACACCCACTTGGTGGAATACCCTCTTATCACCTAACTTTACTATTTCATTTCTAATATTTGGTACGGCACTATGCAGTTCTGACGATCTCCTATACCATTACCTACCCAACTATATTATGGATGAGGAGGAAGCTATGTGCTACACCCACTTGGTAGAATACCCTCTCATCACCTAATTGTACTATTATATCCCTAATATTTGGTACGGCACTATGCAGATCTGACGATCTCCTACACTGTTACCTACCCAATCATGTTATTAGTGTTGAGAGAGCTATGTGCTACACCCACTTGGTAGAATACCTAACTAACAGTACTATAATTATCGCTCATACGTATATGGTAGGAAAACTCTCATATTCGAGCATTGATAAACACGTTTGATATGGCTCATGCAGGTTCTGAGCGAATAACCCAGTTTAATTTCCCCCTTTCTCATCACCGCAGCACCTTTTAGTTATCGGAACCCCCCTCATTTAAAATACTAAATTTTAGTATATCATTTTAAAGCTTACAATCAGACCTTCAATTTGACTATACACAAATGGTCCTCCATCGACTCAGTCGGATGTAACAGGTCAAGAAGAGTGAATGCGGACCAATATTCCCGAAAACGGTACCCACGTTTTTCAACTTCATTCACAAATTTTCGATACTTCTAACAAAGCAAAATGAAATCTGTTTGAAACGGGACCACCACGGATACTTGTAGAACAAATTTCAAAAAGAACCAGACAGATTGGTACCAGAATAAAGAAATGCAAGCGACTCGGACATACAACAAAAAAAAAAAAAAAAAAAAAAAAAAAAAAAACGTCGTCCCACGACAACCCGAATTGAGTACCTCCTCTTTCGCGCGCCTTCGGCGCGTTGAAGTCGGTCAAAAAATAAGTGCAGTGAACATGAAGTTCCACTTCGATACCCCAAGAAAATTGAACGGAAAATATTCAGTGTCGTCTCCTCCAGGCAAACATAGCAAACACTGTTTGCCTTACTACAAATATGCAAAATGAATAAAATCATTTTTGTTGAGATTCTCCCGTTTATCAAATTTTAGAAACAATGTGGTAAGTAACACAAACTAATGATTTCACACAATTAAAATGAAAGACTCTTATGATTACACAATGAATACAAAACGCAAAAACGTTATTTAGAAACAGGTATAAAGTTGTTTACAAATTTACTTCATAATACCATCGAGTATCAGACAGAACAATTAATTTCTTTATCGGTCGTAATTGTGTTGAAGACTCGTACGACAGCGTTTAATTCGACTTTGACTAATTTTTCTGTAAAGATCACCCGTTAGGAATTTCTGTGATCTATGCAGTAAAATTATAAAACATTGTCTAATCATTTGCAGCGTTTTTGAATTGTGCACAAACTTCCGAGTGTGACTTGATTTTGATGGATTTTTTCTTTTGGAAAAGAAAAACGTCTGCCAAGTGGGTGTGGCATATAGCATCTTCGTATACATAACCCGATTGTATAGATCAGCGGTTCCCAACTAAATTTTTCCAAGGACCCCTTCATCAACGACGAGGACCCCCACTATCTAAAGTTACCTAAAAAGAACTTAAATATGTGAAAAAATAAATCAAATAGATGCTTTAAAACTTAGGATTTATTCGTGAAAATACAGAGATTTTTCAAGGTTCAAGAGACGCCGACGAGTTGGGTTCAAGAGATACTAGCAAGTTCGGTTCGAGAGTCACTGACTTAACTTTAACATCGAAAGCATTTTGTCGTTCTTCGTCTGTATGCCTAGGCCGATCCAAATTTTAACCAACGGTCCATAACGTACGCGTAATTAACTTTCCGTGAAAAACAAAGCTTTTCAATCACTAAAATGTTGCACAAAATCACACATGTAAACAACTCGGTCAGGGACCGCACTAGCACTAGCAAACTCCACTAGCACTAACTTGTCTCCAGTACTCTGTGAGCACTAGCAATAAATAACTAACAATATAGCAATAACTGACATCTCTGAAATACATAAAGCCCAACTAGAGTGTGCTAGCGTTAGTTGTTGTATGAAGCCAGACGCAGAAGTCAACGTTCAGAAGCTGCAAATATATATTTAATTTGTATATCCTAAGGACCCCTCAGCCACACCACGCGGACCCCCGGGGATCCGCGGACCACCAGTTGGGAACCGCTGGTATAGATGATCCGATGCATAGTAGTTGATCTCAAAACATCAATCTCTAAGTACCTTCCACTACCCTCATAGGGGACTCTTCATGTCAACCCGCAAAATCTCTGAATATTGTTGGAAACTGTAGAAGTTATGACAGTAACAAGGAAATACACGTTTGCTCATGTGCAGCGGCTACTATCAGTCCGGGGGTAATGATTTTCTTAGGAGACCATCTACACGCCAACCCACATAATACCTGAAAATTTCATCGAAATCGGGTGAGAATTGTAGAGGTTATGACTGTGACAAGGATTTCACGTTTGCGCATGCGCAGCGGCTACTGTGAGTCCGGTGGTGTTGATTTTCATATCGGACCATCTAAACGCCTACCCGCACAATCCCTGAAAATTTCATCAAAATCGGATGAGAAATGTAGAAGTTTAGCTGTGGCAAGGATTTCATGACAGACAGACACACAGAAACAGACTAGAAATGCTATATGGCTAGTATGGCACACAATCATCCATGTGCCATTGTACTTTGTAAGTACGGATAAAATATTCTGTGACCCACTAAACTGTAAAGTAATTTATTACTAAAAATGTTATCTTGAATTAAAAAAAAAAAAAAAACAGAACCAAAATTGTTCAGAAAGGTCTGAAACGTAAAACGCGAGTGGAAATTTTGATTTTGGAGAACTTTTTTTTCAACCTTGAAAAGTGAAAACAAAGCTGCCGCTACCTCGGTAGACTCGGAAGCAAAATGACCGAGTTCTTAAATTTTCCAATTAAGTATGTACTGTAATAAAATGAAACTTGATGCAATTGTTTTCATATCCATGTCAAACAATTAGACACAGAATTCAAAAGTTCACTTCAAATTAGTTCATTTTTGTTTCCTCACATCTGATTTTAGCATTTCTAGATAAGATTTTAGCATTTTAGGGAGGTATTTCTAGGTAGCGTTGGTAGGCACTTACCTATAAGACCTTACCTATAGGCACTTACCTATAAGAGTGCTCGTACAACTCTCGTGAAACTTGATAGGTAGATAGTTTGAACTATAAAACAACAAATCGGTGTATACACGTATGAATACGTGTGTATGTTTATGGAACCATCAGGTACTCACTAATGAGGATTCGCTTTGCAGTTCTTGAAAAAAAATGGCTTAGATTACAAGAGCTTACCTTGCTTGCCATGTCCAGCCTTCTGTGTATCTGGATCAGTGTAATAACAACTTGGTATCTCTAGTTATTGTCCAGTATTCGCATTCTATCAACTCTTACTTCTGTTCTGCTCTGCGGCTCTCAGACAAATTCGAACTTTCGTTAGTTTCTCGAACGGTAGTAATCCATCACAGAAAGTAATCAGTCTAAACTGGACGTCAGGTACAGTCATTCATCAATACATTAGAAGAGAGATAAGAAAGTCTCCTCCTACATTGAGAAGAGATAGGAAGCGGCCACTTCCAGTTTGTCCGCCGCTCCCCGATACCTTCAAGATGAAAGAAGAAACACAATCTCGAGGTGCCCACTCAATAATTGATTACGTGAAACTGGGCCGTAGGAGGTTGAGCTAACGAGGTGCTTTGTATCGTACTTCGCCTGAGTAGGTACTCGTGCCTATTAAATCCGAACCGGAAGAGTTAGAAAAGAGCCATCTGTTTGACCGGAAGCAGTACCTACATTTGTGTTTTACCTAGCAGAGGAGTAGCTGTGTTATCGATATGGTCATCGGGTCGAAACCATCGGCGTCCTTTCACTAAGGCGGTTTTGTCGTAACAGATGTGGAACAGGATTAAAAGTCGATTTGGGAAGACCGTATTTTACCAACCTATCCAGAGAAGGCGTCAGACACAATAATGTTATTTTAAAATGAAAGTGAAATTCTATTGTGAGGTAGAGTTTTATCTACGCACGGGAGAAGCAAAATCGTAGAGCGAAGAAAGTAACGTAAGTAGAATAAATTTTCTTGAAGACCTAACTGTTAAATGGTACGATTAGAAAGACATATTCTAGCCTACCTAGAAGTTATGATTTGCTTTTAACTCGCGTCCTGGAAAACAGGGCATACTCAGGGAATTTTACTCTACTAGAAAATCCAGGGAATTTCATTTTTTCCCCGAAAAACCCTGGAAAAATCCCTAGCGCCAAACCTTTTAGTGGGAAGTTCCGGCAGTCTTATTCTTATCTTTTATTAAGAACTTCAGCTTGATCTTTCGTAAAAACTACTTTGTAACAATTTTGTTAGCCACTGACATGAGATCTGTTCTCAAATTTGGTACAAACAGGGTATCCTTCCAAACTATGTCAAGATTATTTACATAAATTGGTACAGAACCAATACCTTCAACCTCAGTACTTGATTTGTCGGCTAAATTTACTTTTATATCAATCAGGATTCAAATTTCTCACCATTACGACACATGTGGCTCGAGCATCCGCTATCCAAACACCAGGTATTTTTTTTGTAAGGCTTTTATTGAGACCATTTAGAAAATAAATATACCTCATTGACATAGGGTTCACACGTATTTAAAACTCACAGTACTTTTTGGCATGGAAAAAGCACTTAAATAACAATTTGGTCAAAAAGAAAAACAAACTTTGCTAGGTATGTGTTTTACAATTCACATTTCAATGATGTCCAAAATATGGCGAGGTCGTTGCAATCGAAATGAATGGCTGGACGAATCCTTCACTTGCAAGGTGGTTGTAATGCTCAGCATTGCGTGTAACGAATGTTCGCATTGAAGCTTCACGACATTCCTGTGGAGTTTCGAGGTCGAAGTCATTGTAAATTGTCGAATTTCTTACGAAAGGTGGAGTATGAACAATTCTCTTCTGTAGTAGTCTATTCTGCTGCTGTTCCACTCGTCGAAACTGAGAGGAAGAACATGTTCCCCATATTGGCAGAGCGTAGGTCCAGAGTGGCTTGATAAAAACTTTGTAAATAAGTATTTTATTTTCAATTGGCAGGGCTGGATTGTCAAGCAGGTACTTCAGCTGAGACGTTCTAACAGTGCATCGCTGTAATAGGTCACTGATATGTTCAGCAAACGTCAGTTTTCTGTCCAACGTGACTCCCAAATATTTGTGAGATTTGACAGAAGGAATTGTTTCCCCCATAAAATTAAGCAGTACATCGACATACCGCCTTTTGTATGTGAATGTAATGGTGCACGATTTGGCTGGATTAATTTTTAGTCGCCAGCGGTTACACCAATGTCCAAGTTCAGTGATGAACCCTTGGAGGTTATTGGCTGCCACATGACAATCAACATCTCTTACTGCGTAAATGAGATCATCAGCAAATAGTCCTGAGAAGTCTGGTGTGGATGGAAGGGGGAGATCATGGCAATAAAAAATGTACAGGTACGGTCCCAGCACGCTGCCCTGGGGGACACCAGCTCTTATTTCGCGCCGCGTTGACAGTTCATTTTGGACAGTCACTTCGAAAGTCCGTTTATCAAGGTACTGACGAAGAATGTCAAACAAGTTGTTAGGCAGATGAGGCTGGATTTTCAATAATAATCCGTCATGCCACACTCGGTCGAACGCTTGCTCAGCGTCGAAGAATGCTGCACGGCATACTTGCTTGTTGTGATATGCTTGTTTGATGTATGCCGTGAATCGTTGAAGTTGGAGTGGGCATGACAGGTTTTCTCTGAAACCGAACTGTTGTTGTGGCAGCAAATGCTCTGTATAGCGAAGCATCAGGGGTAGTAGGAGCCGCTCAAAGATTTTGGAGAGAGTTGACAACAAGCTAATGGGCCGGTACGAGGGAATTTCGTTTGCTGGTTTTCCAGGTTTCGGAATCATGACTATTCGAGCATGTTTCCATGCTCGAGGAAAATATCCTACTCTTTGCGTGATAAGAATGCAGTAAGTTTCCTGGGTCCGTTAGTTAGGAGCAATTTTACTATCCAGTCATAGCCGGGGGATTTTCTAGTTGCCATACTGCATATTACTCTGAGGACCTCTTTGGGTGAGAAGAAGGTAGCTGGAGATGGAAAACAGCAGTTACTCTCGTCAGAAACCGGAGTTGATGTTCCATTGCTGTCATGAGGTACGAATCGGGATTCCAATAGATCAGCAAAGGCATTCGCTTTTTCTCCTGGCAGAGATATCCAGTGGGAACCATGTTTCAGTTGTGGAATCGCTCTGTGACCCTTTATGAATAATTGTGTTTTCTGATATAGAGATCCATCTCTCGCATTGAGACCAGGTATTTTGACGTGGCGATCGTGTTCATAGCCATTGCTGCGTGAAATGCTGTGGCATTTCCAGCCTCCTCACTATTTTTTCGTCCAGGACATGTCGGTGATGAAGCAATATGTCCAAATTTGTGACATCTATAGCATTTAAATTTCCTTTCTTTGACTTGTTGATGTTCTTGTTTTTTCTTTTGAAGTGGATACTTTTTTTTCACAATCATCGCATTAGGATCGTCTACTTTCATTTTGTTCTTCCGAGCATCTGCTTCCTCAACAATTTTTGTTCGAAGAGCTTCCGGTTTTGGAAGATCATCCCGTGACTCAATGGCAAAACGAAAATTTTCATAGTCGTCTGGAAGACTATAGAGGAGCATTATGGTTAACAAATCATCGTTTATTTTAATCTCCATATCCAATGATTTATCAACCGTATCAAAAAATCCTGCAACATGGTCTCGTACGTCCTCATTTGGCGACATTTTGTGAAGCATGAGCCTTTTCAGTAGAGTTGCTTTACGAGCAGGACCTTTCGATTGAAAAATTTCTTGCAGCTTCGTCTAAACTTCATTAGATGTTTCGCAGGACATAATAAGCTTCAATTGTGTCGGACTTATGGCTAAGGTAAAATCAGATCTTGCTTTCAGATCGATTGTTTCCCACAATTCTGCTTCGGTCGAATCATTTGGTTTTACCCTCTTTCCATTTACGTAATTCCATACATCATTTTTTATGAGAATTGCTTGCATTCGGAATTTCCACGATTATGACTCGTGGAAATTTTCTCTACCTAGTGGTTCGATCTTTGATCGTTCCATTTTGGTTTATTATTTCCAATAATGAACCTTTGGAATCGACCAAGAAAAAAAAAATTTTAACACCCCCTCAAAATTTGATGGTTTACGTTTCAAGGTACGTAGAATCCAAAAATCTAATAAAAATTTGGCCGTCCGTCCGCCGTACGCGGCACTTTTGCCACTTAGCATTGACCGATTTTGATGAAATTTGGTTTGTAGGCTCCATTTGGGGTCTAGCTAGTTGTGCCCCGAAGCTTTTGGTTGATGTAGGTCACTCCTAAGGGTTCCAAAATCAATTTTGAAATTTTGAAAACGCCCTAACTCAAAAAATTTCGATGTAAAGGTATTGTTTTTCCTTCGATTTAAGATTCTATGGAATTTTTAGAATTTTTTGAGACCACGCGGAGCTCTGTAGGACAAACCGTTCGCTCACTACGAAAATTTAGGGGTTTATATTGAAATATATATATAAATAGAAACACGAGTGTGAATCGCAAAAGAGGCCTAATCTCCGTTCAAATTTTAGCTGACCAAAATGCGATCGATGGTTGGTGATTTTGATTTTTTTATTAAAAAAAATTTTTTTTTTGATTTTTTTCGATTTTTTTTTTTTTTTTTTTTTTTTCCTCATATTGGATGGTTGGTGATTTTGTAGACGAGTGATCTATATAAAAATAATAAACCGTTGTGTAATAATTTGCAGCGTTTTGGCAACGAGACTTACACCTACCACCAAACAACAATCTCCTATGATGTAATATAAATTTCGGATCGTTACAGCCTACTCTGGTCCCGATAACCTATAAAATATTTGAATGGGAATTTAAGATTAGAAAATACAAGTTTTCACTGTCAGGTAAAACATAAGAATGAAATTTTATTCAACACATGAAGTTGTGACGGGATACGAAGTTGAGATTGGAAACAATAAAGTTGGAGTATAAATTTTAACAAAAATAATAAACCAAAAAACCGAAAAGAAAAAGCGATTTTTGAAAATTTCAACCCTTCATTTTCACCCCTTAGAAGTAGACCCCAATTGGAAATTAAGGGTTGAAATTTTCAAAAATGCCCTAGTAGTTAGGTAGTAGGTACCTATGGTTGGTAGGTAACTAACAGAAAATAAATAAATAGTGACAATGGCAAAGCTGTGATCTTTGCAGATGAATGATGAGGAAAATAACAAACCTTTGTGAAATAATTCGCATCGTTTTACGTTGTGTTTATTGCTCTGCTACCACCAGAGAAATCTCACTTAGATTTTGATTTAACTATTTGAGTGTGAGCAACCGCTCGATTGCTCACTATTTCCCCTCACAGGCACTGCCTGTCTGTAAGCCCTGACACCCCTTCGGGACCAGAAGCTCGTTAGAGGTCACATTATAAACGGGCGTGACCTCCCTACCACCGTGTTCCACCAACATCTACGAACACACCACAAATCAACTGTCAACAAGATAAAAGAACTTCCATGAAGAAGGAGAGCTGAAGGAGGCAACATCCATACAAACAACCAAGAAAATGAGCATCAATCAATGAAAGAAGTCAACCAACCATCCTTTCCAGTCTGGCCAACTTGAAAGAAGATGGCAACACTGAATCAAGATGGAGAGTGATATTCCAATGTAGCGCCCAAGCGTCCTCAGTCCTGAAGTTGAAGCCTTGCCAGCTTGTCTTGATGCGTTCACCCCCTGTCTTTGAAGCTCTCATCCCCTTGTGCCGTATCGACCCAGTCATACCATCATACCGTACCGTATCGCCCTCCTGCCTCCCAAGTCACTAGGTCTTTACTCAGTGGAAAACACTAGCCAGTGTCTTGTCCGTCCTGCCTCCCCTGGAACCTACGTCGTCGCCCGGATCGTCGTATCGAGGACCACGAGGACCAGTCCTTTCCCGGCTCTCCCCTTCAAAACTGCGCCACACCACCAACGGACTCGCCTCGGTAACCCGGAACGTGAGTGTGTTAAACTATATCTCTACACTATATTGGCCAATAATAGGTAGAAGGAACGGTGAACTCAGTGATTTAAAGCGTAACGAGTCTAGTATAACTAAAGGTTTAACCTGTATCGAACTTATTCTAAGAGTATCGCCTAAGTCAATTTTGGAGCTTTTAACCTATTCAATACCATTTCATACTTACCTTTGCTTGTTTTGAACAACGTAACGCCCTTCAGGCCTTCTTGCATATTATAGTAACAAACCGTATCGTACCTGTATCGCTATATCTTTCCTGGTATTAAACATAAGCATTTTGGTAACTTGTAGTTCTCCTTTAGAGTCGACCCGCATCCCAGGTTCTGAACTTTCATAATTCACAGTATCGATAATAGGAACTTGCTTTGAAATAACCAACAACAGTAAAGTAGAGTCATTTATTCATTCATATCGATACAGTAACACCCTTCAGGTGAACATACCCTTCAGGTACAACAATCTTATAATTCAATTAAAGGTATCTAACAGTGGAACGCTACGCCTCATCTCCAAGCCGCTCGGGAGATCGCTACCTACCACAACAGATAAGTACAATTTTTCGTAACGTAGGACTAAGATTCCGATATTTTGTTTGTTTATCGTATCGCTACCATTTCAACCCCCCTTTTAGGAAGAACTAGTTAACTGAACCACCCCACAAAGCTTACATGAGTATCCATTATTGTTTCCTTTTATTTTCTATGAGTTCTAGTTCTACTCAACGAGTATATTCAGAATAAATAATTTGAATAATGAAGACGTTGGTAGCACTTTCTCCAGTCTTGATTTAGTAGGTATGTTGCTTCCGAGTCTACCAAGGTAGCGGAAGTTTTGTTTTTCTTTTCAAGGTTGAAAAAAAAGGTTTCCAAAATCAAAATTTCCACTCGCAATTTACGTCTCAAAACAACAAATCCTTGAACAATTTCCAACAAAAACCAGGAACAGTAGTTGTTCCTGAACAATTTTGGTTTCGAGTCTGTCATGAAATGCTTGTAACGGGCATAACTATTCGAAGTTATTGTCCGATTTCGATGAAATTTTCAGGAATTGTGCGGGTTGCCAAGTAGACGCTCCTCTATGAAAATCATCATTACATCCCGAGCAGCTCCGACAGACGAAACAACACTTCAGACAACTCATTGAGGACAGTATCATCCAACCTTCTAAATCCCCATGGGCGAGTCCGCTTCACGCCGCCCCCTGGAGATGGGATAACTCTTATTCCATTCTCCGGCATTTCCTCTTCTTCCAGTTGGTTGTCAGGATCATAAATCACTCGCGTACAAAGGAACAACTGTATTCTACAATAACTTGGTTCAAAACGGATTATATGTTAGGTCTTCCATAATCAAACACAAAACTGACTTCATCGAATAGATTAGTTTAATAATTAGCAATCAATCACAATACTTCGGTGTCAACAACCATCCGAACTTTTGTTCGTAATAATCGGTTCTCTCTTGAACTCTCCTGCTAATGGGGGGTGCGCCTTGATTTTTTTTAGATTTTTAATCGAAAGTAGACTACATCCTGAGAATTTTGGCACAAACCGCGACCTTCTAGCTTGAGTGGATCTGTTTCTATGATTTTTCAAAGTTTCGACCGTTTATGACGTCACGCGCCCCTCTCGCCTGGGCGGGACCCCCCAGCCCACTGTGACGTCATAAACGGTCGAAACTTTAAAAATTCATAGGAAAAGATTTACACACGCTAGAAGGTCGCGGTTGGTACCAAAATTCTCAGAATGAGGTCTAGTTTGGATTAAAAATAACAATAAACAGTTTTTCCGACCCAGGCGCACACCCTATTGTCCTTGTCTGTTGTTCAAGGTTGCTATACGAAACTCCATGGCTAGTGCGTGGAAAAGTAAGTAGGTGCTGCACTCAGACTTGGCGGAATAGGTAGGAACTATCCAGTTCCCGCGCGCCCATATATAAATTGATTACATAGCTCTAGACCACCGAAACTCCCCTTGCGGTCAGTTCACTGGCTCGTCCTGAACCCGACTGACGATTGAAGAAGTATCTAGGGAGAACCCGGGGTCCTCACGACTTTTCTTCCAGGGTGCTTGGCATGACGATCCCTACTTGGGATAGGTCTAGACTATCTGAGGGGCGGCTACAGGTACATGGCGCTTTTGCGGGGATTACCGTCGGCCACTGGGCTGAAAGCTGAATGTGGGAGCCCGAGAAGCGTTCTGATTGGTGGAGCTCCAGGATGTAGTTATAGTGGAAAGCAACAGATCGCGTTCTTGATCACTTGTTCCCAACCTCATCACAACAAGTCACCTTGTCAATCACATATTTTTCTCCTTGGTGCGTTACCGGCCGCATCTAAGTGATTAATTTGATAACATTTAGTTATATTCACAATATGTACGAAAAAATCGAGCGATTTTCAATAATACACTGGGTTTCAAACGTTTCTATGGGTGGCAGTTGTCGATTCAACATTTGAACAACTGGCGATAGGAACAACAATTGTAAGGGCAACTTGGAAATTACCTTTCGCCCCGATTGGATTTTCCAAGTAATTTTTGCATATCTAAATGATGATGAAACGAAAAGTTATCAATTTCTTCATTCGAAAGGATTTGAAAAGAAGCAGTATGAAGAGTGTGTCCTCTCCCCCCACCACTTCCGTAGTAGTTCCTCAATCCTAGCAGAAAGTAGATGGCGCAACTGAGGCAGCCTCAAAAATGCTTGCCCACAATTTTAACGTTGGCTTTCTTCTCTGTTAACTTGTCTCCGTTACTCTGTGCCGTCGGCTCAATGAAAGAAAACAATCAAAGATTGCTATGCCATCCTGCACCTGGGAGACTTTTCTTCCCATCTGCACGGTGTACCGTCTTCTCAACGTTAGATATTTGGCGTGCTTTTCAAAACATTGGCACCACATCGCGTGGGTGAATTCGAATTCGCATGTTGGGTATCGTAGATCATTGATTTTAAAATGCTCTTCAAATTCGATGCTCCTGCTAGAAATGTTATGGTGGACAATAGTGAGGGAGGGGGGGTAGACCACTATTTCTTGCTTATAATACTAAATTACACCGAGTGAAACAATTTTATCGCTTACCAACTGGTTTAAATTGACCTAATGCTTATCCAATGGGACGTCCCCTGGAATGCATGCATTACTAAGTAATGCATGCATTCCAGGGGACGTCCCAGAGAGAAGAAAACATATTGTTAAGTCTTAACAATATGTTTTCTTCTCTTAGTTGAACTAGACAGGACTTTTGAGCATCAACAGGCGATTCCTAACAAACCGTATTGAGCGTGAAAGTCGGAGGGAATTATGATAATTCCATTCCATTCCATTCCGATATTCAAATGAACTTTGCTGCTCGTAACCCGTGACGTCAGACCCAGTAGTCGGCCATTGTGTCGAGCCACAACCTGTATTCCCGATCCGACCGATCATTTTCCCAGGATGCACCGGAGAAAAATGCATTCAGCTCGCCACACACAAGCGCCGCTAATGACTCGGTTATCCACCTTTATAATTAATTAAATAATCGTGGATTACGTAAGTCGCCGTGATGTCTTCTACTGGGGTAATTAAAGGGACCGACGGACGGGACTCCGAAAGCCGAGACGAGGGTTCTCGAACGGAAAATCCAGGATTATGAAATATAACGAGGAGAGAAGGGTCAGTAGATTTTCCTGTAAAAATTTCACCGGCCAGCAACTGGGCAACATTCCTAGAAGATTTAACAACAATAACGCCTGTAAGATTCTTTTGATAAACTGGTTCTTTACTAGCGGCGCAATTACCTTGAGTACTATAATTATACAGTGTTTCAGTTGTAGTGGAAAATAACAACTTATCGGTTCAAAGCACACATAAAAATTAGGAAATTCTAAACCTGGGATTTGATTTCGTTAATTATAAAAACTAGCTAGTTACCGTGCTGGTGCAATAGTCATTTAAAAAAAAAACGCTGAAAATTATCACACAACGGTTTATTATTTTCCAGTATAGATCACTCGTCTGCAAAGATCACAGCTTTGCCATTGCCAAGCTTTACAGTATTGATCACTATTTTCATTAGCTACCAACCATAATTACCTACTGCCTTCCAACTACATTATTACCTTCACAATCAAGTTTATTTGGAAGAAATAGATGCTTCACCCACGATTAAAAAAAACGCTGCAAATTATTACACAGTGGTTTATTATTTTTTATTTTTCTATATTGATCACTCGTCCGCAAAGCCACCAACCATCCAACATGGAGAAAAACATCGATCGCATTTCGGTCAGCTTTAACTTGAACGGAGATTAGGCCTCTTTTGCGATTCACACTCGTGTTTCTGATTTATCGCACGTCCAAACTTTAAATTCTCGTAGTGAGCGAACGGTTTGTCCTACAGAGCTCCGAGTGGTCTCAAAAAATTCTAAAAATTCTATAGAATCTTAAATTGAAGTAAGAACAATACCTTTATATCATAATTTTTTGAGTTAGGGCGTTTTCAAAATTTCAAAATTGATTTTGGAACCTTTAGAAATGACCTACTTCAACCAAAATCTTCGGGGCACAACTAGATCCCAAATGGAGCCCATACACCAAATTTCATCAAAATCGGTCAATGGTAAGTGGCATTAGTGCCGCGTACGGCGGACGGACGGCCAAATTTGTATTCGATTTTTGGATTCTACGTACATTGAAACGTAAACCATCAAACTTTGAGGGGGTGCTAACATTTTTTTTTTTCTTGGTCGATTCCGAAGGTTCATTATTGAAAACTAGCTGAAAAGCCTGCATTGAGCAGGCAAACAAATCTTAGATAATATATTTCTCTATATCCCTTGTAAATACAAAGGTGCTATTTCCACCGATCTTACACATTTTCAACTCGTTGTTTTGTTTTCACCTCCGATTGTTTGAAAAAGTCGAATTTGAACGTTGAAATCGTCGAAACTTGTTGTTTACTCGAGAGAAATGACCACTTCAAAAGCTTGTTTTCACCTCCGATTCTTTGAAAAAGTCGAGTTTGGAAGTTAAAATCGTCGAAACTTGTTGGTTTACTCGAGAGAAATGACCACTTCAAAAGCAAGAGCATTTCAACGAGTGGCGAACGGATTTCGTGGGATGAAAACTAACAGCGATACATATCCCTGGAAACGGGTCGGTTGTAAGTGAAAATCATATCAAAATCCTGCGCTACTTTCGTTTCACGTTTTTGCCCAGTTAGGTGATGGCTAAAGCATGTTCCATGCTAAAACAATACCTTTATTTCGAGAGTTTTCGAGCTAGGGCACTCTTGAAAATTTCAACCTTAATTATCATCCTTAGAAGTGACTGACAACAACCAAAAGCTTCGGGGCACAACTCTACCATCTACCAAATTTCATCAAAATCGGTCCATGCTTGCTAAGAAAATGAAGCGTACGGCGGAGGACGGATTTATGTTTATTATTTTCAATAGAGAACCATTGGAATCGAGCAAGAAACATTTTTTTATCCCTCCTCAAAATTTGATGGTTAACGTTTCAAGGTACGTAAAATCCAAAAATCGAATTTGAAAAAAAAGTCCGTCCGCACTTTTTTTTAGCAAGTATTTTAGATTTTGATTTGGTTGAAATTTTGTATATGGGCTCCATTTGGGATCTAGTTGTGCCCCGAAGCTTCTAGTTGATGGCAATCACTTCTAAGGGGTGAAAATTAAGGGTTGACATTTTCAAGAGTGCTTTAGCTCGAAAACTCTCGAAATAAAGGTATTGTTTTTTCACCAATTTGAAATAGTATTGAATTTTAATCATTTTTAGAGACCACACGGAGCACAGTTGGACAAATCGTTCGCTCCCTACGAGTACTTTAGGGTTTTCCTTCGATAAAACAGAATCACGAGTGTGAATCACCAAAGAGGTCTAAACTCCGTTGAAATTTTAGCTAACTAAAATCCGATCGCTATTCTTTTTTCGAGTTACAACTCGAATGGAATTTGATTGGAAATATGGAAATTTGATTACTGGTTGCTAAGGAAGCAATACTGAATACAAGTATTCAGTAGTCAAATTAGCAACCAGTAATCAAATTTCCATATGAAGCCCCTTATTTCCTCGAATCGAGTGTGAAGCGTTTAGCTATTCCTAATAAACTTGATTGTGAAGATATGAAGTTATGTACCAGGTATAATACCTATGGATGGTAGGTAAAAAAAGTCGGCCAAGTGGGTGTGGCACATAGCTTCCTCGTATCCATAACCCTATTTTAGAGATGATCCGATGCATAGTAGTTAACCTCAAAACACCAATCTCTAAGTACCTTCCACTACCCTCATAGGGGACCATCTACACGCTAATCTGAACAATGCGACAAAATTTCATCAAACTGCAAAGATCACACCTTTGCCATTGTCACTATTTATTTATGTTTTGTTTCTTAACTACCAACCTACCTAATACCTACTACCTACCTACTAGGGCATTTTTGAAGATTTTCAACCCTTCATTTTCATCCCTTTTGGTTGATGTCAGTCACTTCTAAAGGGCGAAAATGAAGGGTTGAAATTTTCAAAAATGCCCTAGTAGGTAGGAAGTAGGTACCTATAGTTGGTAGGTAACAAACAGAAAATAAATGAATAGTGACAATGGCAAAGTGTGTGACCAGGGGAACTTGATGTTGGAAATTACCTTAAAATATTCTGCAAGTAGTCTCTGCACTTCAATGATTTGTACCTATTTTAAATCGAGATGTTGTGACCATCCAATTATTCGCAACAATTAAGCTCATTCATTCCCAGAATTCAGAAAATTCAGAACTCAGAAAAGGGTGGTCCTCTATGAGTAGGTGGAGGTTACCTACGACAGCTCCAATTCCAATTAGTTGTGTCTTTTCCTTTCACTTTCAGAATTCTGGGTAAATAAGATCGAAACACTATCAGATCCGAGGAAAAATTCTTTGGAGGACCCGCAATGCGAAAAACGCCAAGGATTTTCTCAGGGAGGAGAGTTCGTTGTGTCAGTTGACACCTTCTAGTCCGCTAAAGGCCAAGAGAATTGCATCAAGGGAGGGTTACTCACACTTACACGATACTTTACACCTACACACACTACGGTTGACTTGTACGGCTATTGCGCATGACTGGCGTGAGAAGAATTGATATCGAGACGGATAAAACCGTGCACGGAAAAGAGGCGGAAGGTTTCTAGAAAAAAGAAAGAATCGAGGAAGAAAAATTGTGAATTGGAAGATGGATTGTGGAGAACGGAGTCGACTGGAGCCGAGAACGCTGATTATGAGAGGTTCAGTTGGATTCAGGTCACGAAAGGGAGGTCCAGATCTTGAGAGGAGCAGAATGAAGGTAGATAGGTACCTAAGGAATAAAGACACTAGGGTCTTCAGTAACATCCGTGGGTCGAATCTCGATGAATTTGAAAAGGATGAACTCTGTAGTTTAATGTCTGTTTGTATGGATCAGAACTATGTTCTACTAGAAGGTAAATATTATACCCAGTCCGGGGTAGCTATGGGTTCGCCGTTGTCTCCTTCGCTTGCGGATATTTACATGGGTCTTCTTGAAAAACAAATTTTTGAAAAATGTAAATCAAACAACCTTTTACATTGGTACAGTGCGTTAATGATACACCTAATACTCGTAATTCTATGAAACTGAAAGACAACTAAATTCTTCTTTTGAAAAAATCGATTCACTAGATCCTTTCATTAAATTCACTCTTGAACTAGATCGAAATCAGCTAAAAATTTTCTTGATCTGCCCTTCTTATTGATTAACAAAAACATGATTTCTCCATTAATTTATAGAAAAGACCTACAGTGATATCACTATTCATAGAACATCAAATCATCCCTTAGTTCTTGAACACGCTGTTTTCGTTTGTAATCTCACTCATACAAACAATCTGGATGTATGGCTGCGAAATATGAAGATCTGCGGCTGCCTCCCATATTAAACATATTGTTCAGTAATGCATGCATTCCAGAGGACGTGCGATAGATCAATGTAAACCAGTTGGTAAGCGATAAAACTGTTTCACTCGATGGAATTTATTCAGTATTAAGGCAAGAAATAGTGGTCCCCCCCTCCACTCTTATCCACCATAACATTTCTAGAGGCATGGGAGCATCGAATTTGAAGAGCTTTTGAAATCCATCATCTACGATACCCAACATGCGAATTCGAGTTCACCCCCCCCCCCCCCCAACACCAACGCTGCCAGTACTTTCATCTATTGGTTTTGGTAGGCAGTCCGTCGAAGTTCACATCCGTATTCAAGGTGAAACACAAAAAAACCCACGAAATATGCAGTTTATGGTGTCCTGGCACCATGGTGGCACCACTATTAGTTCCATGGTGGTAAAGAGAGTAATTCATGATAATCCAAAGGTATAATGAGAATTTTTCCTCAATTTCAAAGCTTGGGTACAATTAGTAAACTGTGAAGGAACCGAAATATTGAAAAATCGGATATTTTGTGAATATTATCCCCCCACTCGCCCCTTCCCATGCTAATTTTGATACTCTGGTGAAATAGTGTGCAATTAGGAAGATTTTTTGAGTCGAACAAAAAAAGAAACACGCAAATTGGTTGGAAATTGCGGCCAGGGCAGAGTTTACAAGATTATGCCTGCAAACGCACGTTTTTTAATCATTAACCCCCCTTAAGAGGCAAATTCGAAATTTCATACATCCATGTTCATTAGTTCTCCAATAAAGTAAGGTTTAGGAAAACCCAGAGTAGCTTGCTCATCACCAACAAGGATGAGGGAGGGAAAGAACACGTCATCTGACGTCACCTCTTATCCACTCTCCCCTCACCATAATAGCTAGAGTATATAAGCCGCACTTAGGGGTCTTCCTACATGGATTCGTACCTAGTCAATCTGACTCACCATTTCTTCTCGCCTTCACTTCACCTACGGCCCAGTTCTGCAGAGGGAACAGTTTGCCCCATAAAGGCGCCGAACCTCTACCACTCCTTTAGGGAAACTCTGCAGTACAAACTAGGTTCATTAGGTAAATGTTCCACTTCCCGCCAGTCAGTCTGGGTCCAGACGCCGAGGTTTGCGGATAGAAGAATTCAAGCACTTCTCCGAACGGTAGGCCGAGAGGCGCCGCGGATCTAGTGCCAAAGCTGTAGGCTTAGAGAACAATCTCCGTTGAGAAAGGTTCAGGCTAGTTCACAAATCAGCGCATCGAGAGGACCATCGCCCTGACTCGAATACACGCAAACAAAATAGTGCATAACTAAATTAATTTCCGCGTAAAATTAAAATAAAATAAAATTAAAAAAAACACGAAAATTGGTTGGAAATTGAGGCCTGGGCAGACGACACAAGATTTAGTCACACACACACAAACAGACATACACCTATGGTTTTTTTTCATGGATTTGGATTCAGAATGATCTAAAACGGATTAGTGTGCAGTTTTTTCTTCTGTTGAGTGTTGTCCAACTTCACCCCAGATCGATCGCATAAGGACGCCCAATTCTTAGTGTGGGACGTCCTAAAAATGTAGAGAAGGGGTTTCTAATTTGGTTAAAGATGTTGTGTTGGAAGAGAAGAAGTGGATAAGTATAACTTATTATGGTAAGATTTCTGACAAAATTGGCAAAATGTGTCATATAGAGGTTTCGAAGTAGGGTTTAAAAATATAAATAATCTTAAAGCTCCCTTCATAGGGCACTATTAAAGATAAAATTAGCGTTCAAAATAAAAATGGGGTTTATAAGCTGAAATGCTCTTGTGGGCTTGAGTATTGTGGTCAAACTGGTATAAAATTATGGGAAAGAATAAAAGAGCATGAGAAGGATTTCAGGGATAACAAAGGTGATTCTGCTTTTGCACGTCACCTGAGAGAATCCTATCATAACTTTAGTTTTGATGTACCTAACAGACAGTTTGTAGAATTTCCTCATTTTTGCCTGAAGGGAGGTATGTTGGATGTACTTGAAAAGTGACTATATAAGCTGAGCTCTCTGTGATGTACGGTCAGTTATTGTTTGTTACTGATGATAACCTAACCGTCGAAATCGATTTAATTTGTAACTCATTATTTCCATGGATGAAGACTACGTTCTACTTGACTTCATTTTTTATTGAAGTTAATTTTGGTTCATTATCTTCAATATAGAACCGTTTAGGATCGAGCAAAAAATCCAAAATTGCCCCAATTTACGAAACTAGAAACCTTTCGAACCCTTCGATCGATGCTACATAACACAAGTCCTGTTTATGAGGGCCCAGTCAAACCAACAAACAACAATTCAGTGAGTCACACCAGCTCAATCACGACAATAGTAACGCAACTTGAATTCCTAGATAAACAGGTATGGGGTCTACAAAATGGAATTTGTAGTCCATCCGTATCAAGTAAAGTTTCTACGTAGAAAGTGTAGATCGATAAATGCTGTAATGTGAATCACGATAAAGATGACATTGCTCCACTGCGCCGACGCAAAGCATTCCAAAGTCACGATCCCCAAGAATTTATTAGGCAGGTGAATATGCAACAATGGTCGGAGTCCCTGTCATCTCAAGAAGTTTACCGTGTCCTCCCCGTTAATTTACCAACCTAATGGATGTCCCCTGTTCGTCATAAAGAGTACTTAACTACCGTTGAGTGTTGTACGAGAATGACTCAACATCAAGAAACGTACATTGGGTACATGAGTAGGTACACCTATAACAATTCAGCTTGGCAATCTTTGTTTAAAAGCACTGAGAAACAAGGCTTGAATTGACAATAAATTTTGGTTTCTCACTGTCAAAGATAGGGAAGTTTTGTATTCGTGCGGTTTGTCCACAAAACGCGCATCCTCAAAAATCAAATTTTTATAATCACATTTTGAGTATTTAAAACAATTTTGGTGTCATTTCTGTCTATCTGACAGTGGGGCATAATTACCAGAAATCGCGATTTCATTTTAACCCTTCACTGGTATACCCCGGAGCGCGGCGCTCCTTCAGCCCATTTTTCGAATACTGTGGTTCACAGAGGCTATCCTGAGGGCTGTGATTCACAGTTCCCTCCTAGAAACCACCTCTACGCAGGACCGTACCCTCCTCTCTGTCCCCAAAACCGCTCAGGGTTAGTGAGAATCGGTTTCTTGCACTAAAACGTGAATGTGTCAGATCGCTCTTAAGGCCAATCATCCCGAGAATAGTTCCAGAAACAGCCACCACGTTGCGCTTCAAAATGAACACAAACGTAGTTCACGTTTTTCTCCTCGCCTGTTCATCCAATTTTCAATCTGAAAATTTTATTGTACTCAGAATACACATGTGAATGGCGCTCAACCCATAAAGTTTGTTAATTTTTTGAAATTGTACATTTTTTGAAATTTTAAAATTTTGAAATATTTATTTTGGGCGTTTAGGATAATTTTTTCGAAAAACTGGGATAATAGCGCACAACGGCAATTAAGTGAGAGTCTATAAAAATTGCAATTTTGAAGATAGTGTGTGCAGCGCGATCGGAAAGCGTCGAGGCGGCGAATGCTTGGACTTCAAAAAAATCGAAGGCGGGTGAGGAATGCACTGGCTTTCAGAGACCCAAACAAGGAGTTTCGGGATCAGAAGTTAATCCGGTGCGTTGACAACAACATGGGGCGGGCGGGCGGTACCTACTTGGAAGAATCACCAGTCTCGAAATGTTTCTTGATGAATTGACTTTTCTTCATAATCTACTTTTTTCGCTCAAGGTATCTCTGAATAACCCAGTGATAGTTCTTACAGTTGATAGTGCTATTTTTGACTACTTTGTTTCCTGTAATTTATTATGTTTTCTTGTATTAGGTAAGCTATTGTATTGTATTATTAGCTATAAGCGTCGAAGTTTATGATCCATAATAATGGGAAATGCATCTAGACTTCTTCTTCCAAATCAAAAAAATTTCAACTACATTTTTTTTTCGTGATGATACAAGAGTTAGTTTGGAAACGTGAGGTTATAGCGCTCAATCGAAGTATCTACAAAATCTACAGAATTTTATGTTTTGAAAATCGGGATTGCAGCGTAGGTGTTCTATTTTCTCTTTTATCTTTAGATATATTTTATCATTTAGAAAATTCTTTACACTCTTTTCAATTTCGAGCAAGAAAGTAAATTTTATTTTAACTCGCAACAAGTCAAAAATTATCACCTGTTGCCAAATGATGAACTTTTTGTTGTCGTAACAAATTCAAATAACAAACGTCTGCCAAGTGGGTGTGGCGCATAGCTTTCTCGTATGCTTCCCGATTGTATTGATCCGATGGTAATAATTTATGTAGCATATCTCAAAACACCAATCTCTAATATAGAAAATATATAGATAAAATATAGAAAAAACGTCTGCCAAGTGAGTGTGGCACATAGCTTCCTCGTATCCATAACCCGATCATATAGATGATCCGATGCATAGTAGTTAATCTCAAAACACCAATCTCTAAGTACCTTTCACTGCCCTCATAGGGGGGCCATCTACACGCCAATCTGAACAATCCTACAAAATTTCATCAAAGTCGGATGAAAAATGTAAGTGTTATGGCTGTTACAACAAAATTTTCTTATTACCTAGCCATAGGTACATGTAATGAATACGAGGATACGTACCCCTTCCACTTGGCAAACATTTGGAAACCCACCGATTAGATTGTAAAAAGCGTGATCTTCCGTGGCCCATTCACAAACTACCAGCTAAATTTGAGTAAAATCGAGCCAACTGTTGACAGCGCACCCGTTCCTACCTAGATGGATTTCGAAGAATATTGTCTCGAGGCTGATGCGCAACAATCGTGCTAATTTCATCCATATCGGATCATGTTTCCACTTAGATCAGCCCGGAACGAGGACGCAAACAGACGTTTGCCATTGATAGATCCAGAACCGAAGTTGTTCAATGAGCTCTAAAACGAAAAGAAAGGGAAAATGTTTGATTCTGATGTTCCAAATGAAAAAAGTGGGTGTGGCACATAGCTTCCTCGTATCCATAACCCGATTGTATAGTATAGATGATCCGATGCATAGTAGTTAATCTCAAAACATCAAAACAAGTTAATCTGTAACATCCCTGAAAATTTCATTGAAATCAGATCGAAAATGTAGAAGTTATGGCCGTTACAAGGCATTACGTTTGCGCATGTGCAGTCGTTTCTATCAGTCCGGGGATGATGATTTTCATAGGGGACCATCTACACGCCAACCCGCAAAATCCCTGAAAATTTCATAGAAATCGGACAATAACTTCGTAGGGTGACCTCACCAATTAGTGAACACTTAAGCTCGTTGCCCATTGAAAGTTGACTTTGAAGTTTCATATCATGGTTCCTAATTTATATTTTCGTGATCCGTTTTTTAATTTTTGTACAGAATTTAACGCAGAACAACTTTGATTGAGAAGTTAATCTTGTAAAAGAAGGTTGGTGTTCAATTAGGAACGTTTTAAGTGAAAAGTGCCTATATTCCAATTAGTGAACAAGCACTGCCCTAACTGTGAACATGAAGTGACCAATTTGTGAACGCTTCCTGGGCTACGTGAGATACAAAGGTAGTAGGTTCCTTAAAAGTTAATAAACACCCATTGATACATTTTAATAAATAATTAATGATTATTTCACTATAATAATTAATGGTAATTCACTAAAGACTCAATAAGACAAATTAATATAACTCTGAACCATGAAAAATCCAACATTTTTATTCTAAAATTTGTGAACCTAGTAGGCTTAATAAATTGATAAATGCCTTTGAACGGCAACACGAAACTAAAATTTTGATAGTATAAATTTTGAAAATACCAAGGTACTTCTATTAGTTTATCAACTTTGGGTATGGGTTTAGCAATTTGAGTTGCTTTTTGAGTTTTTAAGACGTCCAACAGTAGGACATGGGCATCCTTATGCAATTAATCTGGGGTGAAGGAGGACAACACTCAACGGAGGGAAACAACAACATAAACATTCGTTTTAGAACATTATGAATCCAAATCCGCGAGAAACCCCCATAGTTGTATGTCTGTGTGTGTGTGACTAAATCATGTGTACTCTGCCCAGGCCTTATTCGCCAACCGATTTTTGAGATTCTTTTTTATTCGATTCCGATAACTTTCGACTTCCACAATATTTCACCAGAGTATAGAAATTAGCATGGAAAAGGGGAAAGTTGGGAAATAATATTCACAAAATATACGATTTGTCATTCAATATTTCAGTTAATTTAGAGCTTACTAATTGTATCCAATGATGTCGTTTATTGGAAATTAGGGAAAAACTCTCAATACACCTTTGGATTTTCATGAATTATTTTTTGTGCCACCATAGAACAAATCTGTGGTGCCACCATGGTAGTCCACTATTTCTAAATCAAAATACTGACTAAATTACATTGAATGAAACCTTTTTGTGCAGAAGGAAGGTAAATAAGAATGCATGTTTTACCGCGTACGAACTGGTTCAAATTGAACTAATCCTTATCCATTGGGATGTCCTCTGAATGCAAACATTCCTAAACAATGTTTTTCTACAACATTTTCTTCTCTTCTCTTGATTCTCTCGTCTTTTTTCGTAGTTGTTCCTTCCTGGTTGTCAAATCCTTTCCCTCCCTCATTTTCTTCTCTTCTATTTTTGCTTTAACAATTTCTTCTCTAGCCTTTTCTTATTAATTTCTTGTATTTCTCTCTATTCAGGTAACGTAATGCACCAATGAACTGAAGTGTGCTTTTCATCAAGTTTTAACACAGAATGTGTTTTTGCGATGACCTACCGAAAAAAAATCGTCACGAAAAAGCGACAGAAAAAAACATCTGGTGATATGTTTATTGGTTGTCATATTAATGTCAACTCCACATTTATTATTGTTGTTTTTTATTTAACGGATGACTAGTATCGCAAAAACACATTCTGTGTTCCTATGATTCCATACAGAGTATGGAAAAAGAAATAAACCGGGGGGTGCAGGGGGGCGGAGCCCCCCGCCGAGGCGCAAAGCGCCGAGTTTCTTTCAATGCTTTCTCTGAAGTAAACAGTAATTTGTCAAAATACGTTCCTATGTATAGATTGTAAAATGTTATGGTAGAAAGAGGTATTTTCCTTCTTTTCGTACCAGCAGTCTTGGATGAGCTAGGCATTAAATTTGTAGTTTTTTTGCTGTACCTTACCTTAGCTTAGCTTAGCTTTATCTACTATCCAACCTTCTAGAGTTATTTTTTCTTCCCTAGTTTTTCTTTTCTATGTATACCTAAAGATAAAGCTAGGAATAGTCGAATAAGCCTGTGCCAGAAAGTGTTCACTAATTGGAAAGCAGGAACCAATTCGTGAACGACCATGAGTCATCTCAAAAGAAGCTGTTCACAAACTGGTAAACTTACTTTTTTAGTGTCTGCCAAGATACGCAAAGACCTTGAGGAAATTTTTGGATTGAAAATAACCTCAACATTCAGTAAATGAACCAAGCGCATGTTTACCAGTTTGTGAACGGCCGTTCACGAATTGGAAAACATTGACTTTTTGATACCAGTTTGAAAACACTTAGCAAATTGAACAAAATCGCAACATCAACTAAATCTTTGGTGTTTTTCTTATGTAAGAAGTTATAACGAATATTATACACACAAAAAGTACATGAAAAAAACTGAAGCAACCATTAAAATGCAAGTACAACTGAATCAGAAATTAGGGCTTACTTTGATGGGGCAGCACCTGTAGAGGCACTCTTGGAACTGAATGCAAGATAACCTCGTCTGTATCTGAACTAACTCAACGAAACTTCACAGTGCGCTCTATGGGAACTTGTAGTAACCAATTAAAATCAGAAAAAGCAACAGATCGCGCCAGAAGTCTTAATCTAGATTATTTTCTCCCAAAGTGTTCACGAACTGGGGGGTGTTCACAAATTGGTGAGGTTACCCTATAGTTATGCCCGTTACAAGGATTTCATGAAAGACACACAGACAGACACGGAACCAAAATTGTTCAGAAAGGTCTGAAACGCAAATCGCGAGTGAAAATTCCGATTCTGGAGACCTTTTTTTTTCATCCTTGAAAAGTGAAAACAAAGCTTCCGCTACCGTGGTAGACTCGGAAGCAATATTATGACCACAAATTTGGTCTGGAAATATCTAATTTAATAATATTCTGTGTTGGTACGACTATGATTACGAGTAAAAGTTTCATGAAATATTTCCAAGGGAAATGCCAGTGTTAGTCACCTTGATTTTAGGAGGTAGGTACCTACCTAAAGGAAGTAGGTATCTTACTTAACTAACATCAATCTCCAATCAAAATATATTCTTTTTTGGTAATATAAACAATTTTTATTATTCTCGTAGTTTATTTTTATTATTACTTATTATTATTATTTTATTTTTTCATTATTATTATTTTTATTATTATCTCAATTTTATTTATTCTCGTAGTTTCGCAAGTAGGAAGGAAATAAGTACGCAGATAAATAGTTATGACATGAAAAGGTAGGTAGGCTTCTGATTACCGTAAGACGAACAGACATACCTACACCAAAATTATTCAGTAAGTTCCCAAATTCAATCAATGTGAGAGGAAATTCAGAATGAAGAAACGAACAGACTTGAAGTCACAAAATCAAAATCAGAAAGAACTAACAAAGACGTCTGCCAAGTGGGTGTGGCACATAGCTTCCTCGTATCCATAACCCGATTGTATAGATGAAGCTGGCCGTCCACTAGGTTGACAGCGCGGCGCGGAACTGACACGGAACCAAAATTGTTCAGAAAGGTCTAAAACGCGAGTAAAAATTTTGATTTTGGAGAACTTTTTTTTTCGTCCTTGAAAAGTGAAAACAAAGCTTCCGCTACCTTGGTAGACTCGGAAGCAAAATCGGGGTCCGTGTTGTGAGGGTTGCGGAGGGTAAGGTGACAACAAGTCTATAGTCCAGATGCGTAAGGGGACTCAGCTGCTAATCACCTCCCCCTTCATAGAAATCCTTTGATTTTCGCCGCCGACGCTTTACGATCAATATATTCAATGAATTTCAAATAAAAAAATATTTTCGTACTCAGGTGAGTCAGAGGTTTGGCGCAGAGGTTAACCGCAGATTTTGAAAAATGTGAAATGATTTTCAAAATTTGAACTTTAAAATTCTGAATAAAATTGAAATTACAATTTTATTTTGAAAATTTTGGCAGAGCGCCATTTGGAAACTAATAATGAGTACATTCCCGTTTTCAAAATGAAAATCGCTTGAACTGGTGGAGAGAGAAACTAGAACTACGATTGCCCCTTTTTCTACAATCGCCGGTGCTGCCATCTGGTGAAAAAAAATCTTATTAAAATCGGGGATGATTGGCCTTAAGTCTGAGCGCTCTTCTGATCCCAAGAAATGGCTTCAGTGGTCTGAGGAAGATTCTGACGATATGGCAGAACGTACATCTGACTGAAACGGCTTTGATTAGTTAAATTTTGATTGCTCAGTTATTTGTATTTCAGAGTTGAGCAAAACCTATTTATCTCCTATTTTTACCAATACGTATTTCTGAGTTCAATAAAAAAAACTTTTTTACCAATATGTTTTTCATTGAACATTTTTAGATACACCAGGAGATGAGTTGAGTATCTTACTCTGACCAAAAACAATTAAAAAATATGATAAATATTGATTTTTTTCGGGAGGAAGTACCGAAAGAGCGCCGCGCTCCTGGGTCTACCTTTTGCGAGATGAGATTAGGTCGACCACTGGAGGGTTAATGAAATTTTCAGGATTTGTACGGGGCCAGAGGCGCCTCAACCAGGCAAACATAGCAAACACTGTTTGTGGGTAAAGGGTTGATTATTTGAAATAAAAGCAATAATTCGGCAAAACTCTCAGAGGGGTGTAATGAGACAGTCAAAATTTTTGATTTCAAAACTAACCGGGAAAACGGACGTGAAGGGGGAACGCTCGCTGATTGGGCTATTCGGATCGCCGGCTCCTCCCAGTGTTGCCCATTGGGACGACGAAATCGTGTTTTCTAAGAGAAAAGTTATCAAACAAAAACAGGGGAAACCTAATTTTCCCCAACTTGCTTTTTATATTTTTTCCTTCAGTTTTTCGATTTCGAACTTTACTGTTTCGTGAAATTGTGCATCTGGGGACTATAGATTTCTCGATCTCAGCGCTTCAAGCGGCCATAAATGAACTATTCCAGCATGACGTCATTTTCCCGGTTTTTTTTAAACATTCGTATTTTCTACACTGTTTTGTTTATTCGTAAATTAGAAAGTTCGGGCTGATAGTTTGCCTTAGGCGGTTTTTCGAGGTGCTGAATCCGATTTTGGGGTCAAAAATAGGAAATTCCGAAATGGTGAAATTCCTCATTAGGCTTCACCTTTACAATGTAGAGTGACGCTCTCCCGGTACCAGCTTCCTAGCTAGCTCCTAAACTAGCGCCCTCTAGACGGGCGTGCTGCGTACTAATAGGGGCTACGACGGAATAGGTAGGGGTTTTCCCGACATGCTTTACTAAAAATATGCAAAATAAATGGGGAAATTAATTTTTCTTAGATTTTCCATTTATTAATTTTTTGCAAGTAACGAATAGCCAATTTTAAAACTTATCTGTATGTACATTGTATAACATTAAGGGACTATTGCTTCCGAGACTACCAAAGTAGCGGAAGCTTTGTTTTCACTTCTCAAGGTTGAAAAAAACATATTCTCCAAAATCAAAATTTCCACTTGCGTTTTCATTTTCAGACCTTCCTGAACAATTTTGGTTCCGTGTCTGTTATGAAATCCTTGCCACAGCCTTAACTATAACACTTCTCATCCGATTACCTACGATGACATTTTCAGGGATTGTGTGGATTGGTGTGTAGATGGTCCCCTAGGTAATCGTGTTATGGATACGAGGAAGCTATGTACCACACCTTTTTGGCAGACGCTTTTTCCTTCTGATGTCAAAATCATTGAATTCACTCTATTTGGGTGAGTATAAATAAATTTGACGTATAAATTTGATCAGAAGAACAATAAAACAACAAAACAACGCAAAATGCGATTTAAACAGTTGATTTTGGACGACTTACTGCACGATTAAGTGTGAAGAGCCCCTTCCTATGTTCGATAGACAGGAAGTAAAAATACTGATAATGAATATATAGTTTTCTGTTGAATAGTAAAAGAAGAAACGAAGTGCAGTAGTTCAGAAGCTCTTGACAAGGGCACTTCTGAAAAGCGAAATTTTCGACTCTCGCCCTTTTCTCCTCAGACACCCAACATTGGGAACATCGTAGAACATTCCGCGTAGAATGAGTACCGAGCTTTAGTACCTCGAGGGGAAGCTAACAACACTGCTGGTCAAGAAGAAGGAATGTGAATCCTCTTACATGATGCAGTCCTGTAAAGAATGTTCTCAGTGCATCTACGGGAGAACATCGTAGAAAGTCAGGGCCACCTTCAGAAACAAATGTGAAGGTCAGACTAACACCGACTATTTACTAGGAAGGAAGAATCCAAAGGTTTTTTTTCTACAGGCTGAGAGAGGTCACTCTGCACAATCCAAATTTTAAAAATTCAGGAAGCAGAAGATTGAAGATATAAAGGGTGTCTGCCATTGAACTTTCATCTATTGGTTTTGGTAGGCAGTCCGTCGAAGTTCACATCCGTATTCAACGTGAAACACAAAAAAACCCACGAAATATGCAGTTTATGGTGTCCTGGCACCATGGTGGCACCACTATTAGTTCCATGGTGATAAAGAGAACAATTCACGATAATCCGAAGGTATAATGAGGATAAAGGAGCCGAAATATTGAAAAATCGGATATTTTGTGGATATTATTCCCCATTCCCCCCTTTCCCTTTCGAATTTTGATACTCTGGTGAAATAGTATGCAATTTGGAAGATTTTTGAGTCGAACAAAAAAAGAATCACTCAAATCGGTTAGAAATTGAGGACGGGGCAGAGTTTACAAGATTATGCCCGCAAACGCAAGTTTTTTTAATATTCCCCCCTCCCTCTTTCCCTCCTTTAAAAGAAAAATTCGAAATTCCGGCGACGTAGTGCACAACTAGAGTTTTCTACGTCGAACAAAAAAAGAAACACGAAAATCGGTTGAAAACTAAGACCTGGGCAGAGTACACAAGATTTTGTCTCTCTCACACACACACAGACATACACCTATGGTTTTTTTTTCGCGGATTCGGATTCAGAATGATCTAAAACGGATTAGTGTGTGGTTATTTTTTTCTGTTGAGTGTTGTCCAACTTCACCTGAGATCAATTGCATAAGGACGCCCAAGTCTTACTGTGGGACGTCCTAAAAAGTAAAAATCTCTGAGAACCTTCCACTTCATTCATAAGGGACCATCTACACGCTAATCTGAACAATCTAAGAAAATTTCATCAAATTCGGATAAAAAACGTCTGCCAAGTGGGTGTAGCACATATGCATAGTAGTTAATCTCAAAACATCAAAACAAGTTAATCTGTAACATCCCTGAAAATTTTATTGAATTCGGATGGAAAATGTAGAAGTTATGGCCGTTACAAGGAATTCACGTTTGCGCATGCGCAGTCCTATCAGTCCGAAGGTGATGATTTTCATAGGGTAGGTATCATAGGGGTAGGTCATAGGGTAGGGTTCATAGGTCTACACACCAACCCGCACAATCCCTGAAAATTTCATTGAAATCGGACAATAACTTCGTATAGTTATGCGCGTTACAAGGAATTCATGACAGACAGACACACAGACACTGAACCAAAATTGTTCACAAAGGTCTGAAACGCAAAACGCGAGTGAAAATTTTGATTTTGGAGAACTTTTCTTTTTCGACCTTGAAAAGTGAAAACAAAGCTTCCGCTACCTTGGTAGACTCGGAAGCAAAATGTAAGTGTTATGGCCGTTACAAGGATTTTATGTTTGCGCATGCGCAGGGGCTTCTATCAGTCCGGGGCTGGTGATTTTCATAGAGGACCATCTACACGCCAATCCCCGGAAATTTCATCGAAATGGGACAATAGCTTCGTACAGTTTTGCCCGTTACAAGGATTTCATCATAGGCACACATACAAGAAACCAAAATTGTTGAACAAAAAATTCCTAGTAAAAGGAAACAGCAAACGAACAAAACACGGCTAAAGAGGGATACTAGGGAGCTATGTGCTACACCCACTTGGCATCTTTGAGGACTCACATTTGAATTCGAATGTTCTTCATATCATGAAGTTGCCATAATAATGCGTGAATGAACGAATTTTATTGTCGTGACGTAGGCACCGAGTCCCTTATGTATTATTATGGATGTTGAAGGTTTGAAATGAAATAGCAGGTTCAAAGTGAGTTGATGTTGGGTGTCAAGTGGAGACCCAAAGCCCCTTTTGCCTGGAACTTTCCGCGAATCATCTCCAACACAAGGAACAGTTTCTGAACTCTCTGGGTCTAAAGTTTACTGTTTACGAATGTAGATTCCACGAAAAATAATCACTTCAGCTTTGAGGATTCGTGGGTTCTCAGGTAGTCAATGTATGTAACTTCGGACACTTTAGTCAGTTTTTCCTGTGTTTCAGCAGCCTAGTTGAAAAATCTGGAAAAAATAATTTATACAGGCTAGCTATTCCTCTATCGGATGAGCCTAAAAACCATTTTTTAGCCGAATAATTACGCCTTTTTTTAAAAAAAAGAAGAATGTCCGAAGTTACCAACAACATGTTGCTAATTTCGGACAACCATACAAATTCCATAGAAACCGAAGATTTCATTCATAATTTGTAACTTCGGACAGTTGTTCGCGTTTTTAAAAGTTTTCAAGCAGGAACAATTTTTAAAAATTGATCAAATCTGTGAGCCAGGAGCTAAATTGATCTTTTTTCCTCGAGGTTTGAGTGGAGCGCGTTGTTGGCGAACATTGTCTTTCAGAAATAATTCAAACGACGATGCCCATGCAGGGTGGTCTTGTTCAATGTGCAAGACATCTTCATTGCGATTCCTGAATTCGGGGAACTGCTGAAGGACTTTCTCTGAGGAAAGGGGAAAAATGTCTGTTGCTCTATAACTTGCAATGAGGTTCTGAGATTATTTTCCAGCAAGTCAAGGGCCTTTTTCAGGATGCCAGGGAAGGACCCCTCGATTTTTTGGGACTTTTGGGAAGGACCCCTCGATTTTTTTTCTTCCACTCAGTTATGACTACATGCCATTTCCTTTTCAATGGAGCAAAAAAGGCTACATCAAGCGGCAGTAGACGGCGAGTGCAATTTGGTAGCAACAAGACGAACTCAATGTTGTTCTCTTCACACAGTCTTATTAGTCTGATGGAAACATGGGAGGATAAATTGTCCCCAATCAATATTTTTCTGAGAAGCTTCATCTTCTCTCTAACTGGAAGAGGTTTTCCCGTTGTCCGAAGTTTCCTACACAAAGTGAAAGAAAGTACATAAATACTGCTGCAGTCGGAAATTATAGCATTAGAGCAATGAAACTAGCCAGATCGCTTCATAACAATATCCCCTACAAACTAAAAGTATTTTTGGTTGGTTCACTCCACTTAACATTGCGTGCCAAAGGAGGTTTTCCTACATTCTGAGAAAAACGATAAATTGAAAATGATATATTTACAATTATTGGACGAAAACCGAGCAATAAAAGCAGGACCAACGAGCGGGAAATGGACACTGACAAGAGGTGATAACGAAACTCACGAACAAACTGTCTAGAGCCAGCACTGTGGATGCTGTAGAGGCGATCTACTGCTAAAATTCGATTTTGTCCGAAGTTACATGCATTCACGGTACTTGCCATCAGCACCATTGTAACTGGCTAAAGACGGATTCCCGGAAAACTAAGTCCCATTTATGCCGCATGAGTGAATGAGCGAATTTTTTAAGTTTCCATGTTCTCGAACGCAAAAACTTCAAAAAATACTCTCCTTGTCACCCTAAACTCAAAAATTTTGCTTCCGAGTCTACTAAGGTAGCCAAAGCAATGTTTACCTACAGTTTTTATGGTTAAAAAAACGTCTGCCAAGTGGGTGTGGCACATAGCTTCCTCGTATCCATAACCCGATTATATAGATGATCCGATGCATAGTAGTTAATCTCAAAACACCAATCTCTAAGTACCTTCCACTACCCTCATAGGGGACACGTCAACCGGCACAACCTCTGATTATTGTTGGAAAATGTAGAAGTTATGGCCGTAACAAGGAAATATTCTTTTGCGCAGCAACTACTATTAGTCTGGGGGAGATTATTTTCATCTACATGCCAATCTGAACAACCCTAGAAAATTTAATCAAGTTCGAGTGAACTCAAGTGGTGTTATGGCTGTTACAAGGATTTTACGTTCGCGCACGCTCAGAGGCTAGAGTCGATTTTAAGGACTTGAATTAAATTGGGGACCACCTACAACCTAATCCGCATAATCCCTGAAATTTTCATCGAAATCGGATAGAAAATGTGGAAGTTACGGCTGTTACAAGGAATTAACGTTCGCGCATGCGCAGCGGCTACTATCAGTCAGGGGGTGATGATTTTCATAGGGGACCGTCTACACGTCAACCCTCAGAATCCGTGAAAATTCCACCGAAATCGGACAATAACTTCGTATAGTTATGCCGGTTACAAGGATTTCATGACAGACACACAGACAGACAGACACGGAACCAAAATTGTTCAGGAAGGTCTGGCACGTGGAAATTTCAATTTTGGAGAACTTTTTTTTTAACCTTAAAAAGTCAAAACAAAGCTTCCGCTAACTTGGTAGACTCGGAAGCAAAAATATTCTTCGGTCAAAATTTCCACTCGCGTTTAAGTTCCTGAACAGTTTGGGTTCCCTGTCAGTCTGTCATGAAATCCTTGTAACGGCCAAAACTTCTACATTTTTCCTCCGAATTTGGTGCCATTTTTCAGGGATTGTGTGTAGATGGTCCCCTACGAGGGTATTGCAAGATTGAGATTGACGTTTTGAGAATAACTACTATAGATCGGATCATCTATACAATCGGGTTATGGATACGAGGAAGCTATGTGCCACACCCACTTGTTTTCTATCCATCTACCCACTTCAACTTTCTTGGAAAGCGCTCCAAATCTCCGTCCACAAACATTTCTCAGGAAGATGACCTCATTTCTTTATATATCCTGGTTGGAAAGCAGTTCGTTGAACTTTCTTACAAAAGCACCCGATTCGGGAATGAATGGAGCGAAATGCGCCTCATTGTTTGATAAACATCATTTCCATATTTAAAGTTTTTATTTGAGATATAGTATCAACCAAATTATTTATAATGCAACTCACGAAAAGGGTCCGCGGATCGTGGGCTCAGCCATTGTTTTCCCCATGGAATTGATTTCAAGCAGGTTAGTAATCTCATAAGGAAGAAATAAAGTGAACCACGTAAAAGGAATTGGTTTCCAAGTAACTTCCTAATGTATTTGCTGACTTAATACGTGTTTTCTCCGCCTTTCTAACGGAAAAAATTCTCCTGTGTGTTTCATAAGTAGTATTAATGTCTTGAAAATATACATGATAGGTATCGAATATTAACTAACCATTAATCTCGTAACTTTCTCAAGCAATGCGTTCCAACAAATTTTAAAAAGTACCTGCTTGCTGCTACTGCTAATTCACCTGAATATCATGGAAAATACGACCTGAATCGCAGTCGATCACTCACCTGAAACATAAAACGAAAAAAATAAGTATATAATATCTCACGTAACCGGAGTGAACAACAATAATTTTCTCCTCAATATATATTTTTCACATTTTTACGTACCAAATAAATTACCGTTAGTATTTAATTATTACGATCCTATTGGGATATGGCCGGTACAATTTGAATCGAAGGAATATTATGGTAGCTCTTTGATAACTTTCAAGAGAATTTACTTTTCATTTTTCGAAAAAACAAAATCATCAATATAAACATCAGTTTCTATTGAGCATGTTCCGATCAATTATACAGATAATGTTTTCAACATGATCGTGATTTCCATTCTTCTACTTGATATCGTGGTGAGCAACTCTAGTAGACAATTACCTATAGCCATTTTAACCCATTTTTGCTCTAGTTTTTCTTTTCTTGATTCCTCAAAAAAAAACCCCGTTTAAAATGGTTTTCAACGTTCTTATGATATAAGAACTAATCATATTATGATTAGTTAGGTGGAAAAATGAAGATTCCCATGGTAAGAATCTATACAGGGTGTCACCCTTACGGGCGCACCACCGGGCAGGGTTCGATTCTACTACTAATTTGCAACAAAAAATGTCTCATAGCAATTTTGTTTTAGAGGCTTCGTTTTCGACTTATTTCACAGTTAAGATTTTTTCCGTGTTTTCGACCTTACATCACTAAAATGGCTGTCACTCCCTTAATTGATGGAGTAAATTCAAATTTGATTATATCATTAGAAAGAGCGTCAAATTTCCTATCCCCTGATGGGGTTTTAGAAAATTTCAAATGAAACGAACGGGTGTAAAATAAACCAAAAGTAAACAATTGGGAAAGTTTCGAAAATTTTCACTTTTTTCAAAGTTTGTTTCTCGAAACGTCGTGAACGGAAACTTCCATGCTGTAGGCCTAAAATTGCATGTGAATCCCAGCTTTCTAACGGTGTAGTCATTTTTTTTTTAAACACCACTTATTCAGTTATAAAATGACGTTTTTAGGGCAGAAAACGTTCATTTTCGGCTGTAAATCGGCGTTGTTCACCAGAAATGCTTTCCAACTTAATAAATCATTTGACATGAAATTTTGCGTACTTTTTGACGCTGAATCGAATGGTAACACTTTCCGATCTCCTCGACAAACAAATAGTACTTTTCAAGCCCTTTCTCGGTTGAACAGGGTACAACAACTGAGTCCTCGACTCCCAATTTGTTATCTATCGAAAAGATAAAGCTTTCCGCAGATGATCGGGACGATATTTTCAAGACAGAGGGCAAAAATTAGGTAAGTCAACAATGTGGAAGGAGTGCGAGTCATTAATAACCTCCCTTAATGTCAATTTTGGATAAAACGATCAACGAGATTGAGCCCTTCGCCCAACGGAAAGGGCTTGAAAAGTACTATTTGATTGTCGAGGAGATCGGAAAATGTTACCATTCGATTCAGCGTCTAAAAGTACGTTAGCATTTCTGGTGAACAACGCCGATTTACACCCGAAAATGAACGTTTTCTGCCCTAAAAACGTTATTTTCTAACTGAATAAGTGGTGTTTTTAAAAGAATGGCTACACAATTTAGAAAGCTGGGATTCACATGCAACTTTTAGGCCTACAGCATGGAAATTTCCGTTTACGACGTTTCGAGAAACAAACTTTAAAAAAAGTGAAAATTTTCGAAATTTTGCCAATTTTTTACTTTTGGCTTATTTTACACCCGTTCGTTCCATTTGAAATTTCTAAAACCCCATCAGGGAGATAGGAAGTTTCACGCTCTTTCTAATGATATAATCAAATTTGAATTTACTCCATCAATTAAGGGAGTTATAGCCATTTTAATGATGTAAGGTTGAAAACACGAAAAAAATCTTAAATGTGAAATAAGTCGAAAACGGAGCCTCTAAAACGAAATTGCTAAGAGACATTTTTTGTTGCAAATTAGTAGTAGAATCGAACCCTGCCCGGTGGTGCGCCCGTAAGGGTGACACCCTGTACAGGGTGTCTACACTTTGGATGGGCATAACTTCAGGGTTCGATTCTACAAGGAATTTCCAACAAAAAATGTCTCCTAGCAATTTTCTTTTAACCCACTCAAAATTCTATTTTTTTCACTTTAAAGTTTTTCTTCGCGTTTTCGACCTTACGGCACTGATATGGTCATAACTCCCTTATTTCTCCTGAAAATTCAAATCTGACTACACCGTTAGAAAGAACGTTAAATTCCTAAGCTACCTAGTGGAAAATCAAAATTTTTTAGCAATAAAATAGTATCAAAAAATCAAGTCAAAAAGCGAACTTTAAAATTTTTTTTGAAACTTGACTTTCTTCGACCAACGTTTTCACTCTAAATCCCTGCCCATTTCGATGGGCGCTCTTCGGAGAAAACATGCTCAAATTGTCAGCTTTCCAACGGTCTATCAATTGTTCTGTTCAACATTCGAAAAGAAAGAGTAAAAGAAGTTTGAATGTCAAAAAACGTGGGTTTTACAATCAAATCCAGTGTTTCAAGCTGGTTTATGGTCCCCCTCGATCTCAGGATGACTTGACAAGTTTGGTATCATTTTCTAAGTAATTTTTAACGCTGAATCCAATGGTGATACTTCCGAATGATTCTGACCGCTAGAAAGTGGATTTTTCGAAGAAAACCTTCGTTTTTCGTACATAAAATACGCATTATTCGTAGATATGGTAGTGAGCATAAAGTAACACCTTTCTGCTCAATAAAAACACCGAATTTCTAGCTGATTGAAGTTTTTATTGAATAGAAAGGTGTTACTTTATGCTCACTACTATATCTACGAATAATGCGTATTTTATGTACGAAAAACGAAGGTTTTCTTCGAAAAATCCACTTTCTAGCCGTCAGAATCATTCGTTAGTATCACCATTGGATTCAGCGTAAAAAATTACATAAAAAATGATACCAAACTCGCCAAGCCGTCTTGAGATCGAGGGAGACCATAAACCGCTTAAAACACTGGATTTGCATGTAAAACACACGTTTTTTGACATTCAAACCTCTTTTACTCTTTCTTTTCGAATGTTGAACAGAAAAATTGATAAACCTTTGGAAAGGTGACCATTTGAGCATGTTTTCTCCGAAGAGCGCCCATCGAAATGGGCAGGGATTTAGAGGGAAAACTTTGGTCGAAGAAAGTCAAGTTTCGAAAAATTTTTATAGTTGGCTTTTTCACTTGATTTTTTGAAACTATTTGATTGCTGAAATATTTTGAATTTGCACTAGGTAGCTTAGGAATTTAACGCTCTTTCTAACGGTGTAGTCAGATTTGAATTTTCAGGAGAAATAAGGGAGTTATGACCATATCAGTACCGTGAGGTCGAATACGCGAAGAAAAACTTTAAAGTGAAAAAAAGGAATTTTGAGTGGGTTAAAAGAAAATTGCTAAGAGACATTTTTTGTTGGAAATACCTTGTAGAATCGAACCCTGAAGTTATGCCCATCCAAAGTGTAGACACCCTGTATAGTCGCATGTCAAATGGGAACACAGGGCGTGAATGGGTACTGTACGTTCATCCTCAATGGAATTATTTTATACTATCCTGAAGGTATTTTCCCCTAGTTTTCTCCCTTTTCGATTGAAGTAACACTGAAATGCATTTTGCTCTTTGTTACCTGCTAAGCTACCCCCCCCCCCCCCCCCCGCCCTACACTCCTTTTTCACCTCTTTACCAGTAGACATGTAGGCACAGAGTACTGGAGATAAGTTAAGCATGTAGGTATCCTCTTCCAACGGTTCCTTACCAAATTTTTCTACATTCCCAGGAAGCTGCTGCGATCGGTGAAAAGTGTATGGATTGAAAATCTCGGAAGCGTTCGGTTATGGAAACAAACGGATGTAGGTAAAGTAGAGATAAGAAGGCAGATAATTCTACACTAGAATGACGTATTTGCTTCCATAATGACTTGTAAGTATTGCTGGGATCGGGTCAAAAAAATTATACAATACATTGATTTTAAGGCCGGAAACATCCGGGGGTGTTAGGAGCTGGCGAAGGAAGAAGGGACGTACTTCCCTTCACCATCTCAGTCATTTTTGTTTATTAATTTCAATAATAAATCTTTGGAATCGAACAAGAAACAATTTTTTTTAACCCCCCCCCCCTCAAAATTTGTTGAAATCTGTTGGAATTTGTTGAAATCCAAAAATCGAATAAAAACGCTGCAAATTATTACACAATGGTTTATTATTTTTCTATGGATCACTCGTCTGCAAAGCCACCAACCATCCAAGATGAAGAAAAACCGATCGTATTTCGGTCAGCTATAATTTGAACGGAGATTAGGCCTCTTTTGCGATTCACACTCGTGTTTCTGATTTATCGTACGTCCAAACCTTAAATTATCGTAGTGAGCGAACGGTTTCTCCTACAGAGCTCCCGGAGGTCTCAAAAAATTCTAAAAATTCTATAGAATCTTAAATTGAAGGAAAAACAATACCTTTATATCAAAATTTTTTGAGTTAGGGCGTTTTCAAAATTTCACAATTCATTTTTGAACCCTTAGAAGTGACCTACTTCAACCAAAATCTTCGGAGCACAACTAGACCCCAAATGGAGCCTACATACCAAATTTCATAAAAATCGGTCAATGCTAAGTGGGGAAAGTGCCGCGTACGGCGGACGGACGGCCAAATTTGTATTCGATTTTTGGATTCTACGTACCTTGAAACGTAAACCATGGAAGAAATACTTCTTATAAATACTTCATAAATACTCATAAATACTCATAATATAATACTCATAAATACTCATAAATACTCATAATACTCGTAAACCATGGAAGAAATACTTCTTATAAATACTTCATAAATACTCATAAATACTCATAAATACTTCATAAATACTTCATAAATACTTCATAAATACTTATATAAATACTTATAAATACTTCATAAATACTTCATAAATACTTCTTCCATGCGTAAACCATCAAATTTTGAGGGGGTGTTGAAAATTTTTTTTTTCTTGGTCGATTCCAAAGGTTCATTATTGAAAATAATAAACCAAAATTTGGCACTTACCCCACTTAGCATTGACCGATTTTGATGAAATTTGGTATGTAGGCTCCATTTGGGGTTTAGTTGTACCCCGAAGATTTTGCTTGATGTAGGTTACTTCTAAGTTGATATAAAGGTATTGTTTTTCCATCAATTTAAGATAGTATAGAATGTTTTGAGACCACGCGGAGCCCTGTAGGGCAAACCGTTCGCTCTCTACGAGAATTGGACTTGCGAGGGTTGGACGTACGATAAGTCAGAAACACGAGTGTGAATCGCAAGAGGCCTAATCTCCGTTCAAATGTTAGCCGACCGAAATGCGATCGATGTTTTTCTTCAAGTTGGTGGTGGTAACAATGGTAACAAAAATAATAAACTTTTGTGTAATAATTTGCAGCGTTTTTTTTTTTTTTTCACTCTTTTGCTTCCGAGTCTACCAAGGTAGCGGAAGCTTTGTTTTCACTTTTCAAGGACGAAAAAAAAAAGTTCTCCAAAATCAAAATTTTCACTCGCGTTTTGCGTTTTAGACCTTTTTGAACAATTTTGGTTCCGTGTCTGTGTGTCTGTGTGTCTGTCTGTCTGTCTGTCTGTCTGTCTGTCTGTCTGTCTGTCTGTCATGAATTCCTTGTAACGCGCATAACTATACGAAGTTATTGTCCGATTTCAATGACATTTTCAGGGATTGTGCGGGTTGGTGTGTAGACGGTCCCCTATGAAAATCATCATCCCCGGACAGATAGAAGCGACTGCGCATGCGCAAACGTGAATTCCTTGTAACGGCTATAACTTCTACATTTTCCATCCGATTTCAATGAAATTTTCAGGGATGTCACAGATTAGTATTTAAATAGTCCCCTATGAAAATCACTACCTTCCGACTGATAGTAGCCACTGCGCATGCGCAAACGTGAATTTCCTTGTAACGGCCATAATTTCCACATTTCCTATCTGATTTCGATGAAATTTCCAGGGATTACGCGGATTAGGTTGTAGATGGTACCCTATGAAAATCATCACCCCCGGACTGATAGTAGCCACTGCGCATGCGCAAACGTGAATTCCTTGTAACAGCCATAACTTCTACATTTTCCATCCGATTTCAATGAAATTTTCAGGGATGTTACAGATTATTATTTAGATGGTCTTTTATGAAAATCATCACCTTCGGAATGACAGTAGCCACTGCGCATGCGCATACGTAAAATCCTTGTAACAGCCATAACATTTACATTTTTCATCCGAAATTGATGACATTTTCTAGTAGTGACCAGATTAGCGTGTTGATGGTCCCCTATGAGGGTAGTGAAAGGTACTTAGAGATTGGTGTTCTGAGATTAACTACTATGCATCGGATCATCTATATAATCGGGTTATGGATACGAGGAAGCTATGTGCCACACCCACTTGGCAGACCTTTTTTTTGATCGGTAGGTATGTATTAGAAATGATAAACCACACGAGTTCCTATTTGCAATCATGGTTTATAGATAATAAACACCTACAGTTACCTATATAATATATTATTATTTATATAAATTTGACGCATTCATGTCCTTGTAGACAACGAATAAAGATCTATCTGATCTATCTATCTACCTAAAAAAATTATTTCAATTTCAGCTTGAGATTACCACAACATCGTAGCCTCGAATTTCTATTGAGCTTATTGAAGTGTTTCAAAATATCGACCGTACAAGAGTCTACATCAAAATTTTGATTTCACACGTTCTTGTTCTATCACTGTTCATGACTAGGTAGTACCCACGCTCTTCAAGCTCCTACTTCCTACACTGGAAAGAAAAAACACTCGAAACAACAAACGTTTTTTTATAACAATGACAGTGGAAAGTGGAAAAGACGAGTGTTACTAAACAATAAACATTACCCACCTACCGCCAAGGACACTCGTGCCCGCTTGAGACACAAGCTCTTTTCAAACAGAATTCACGGGAAAATTCGTCAACAGCCGAATTGTTTATTATTTCCTCTCTTCATGTTATTATTACTCGCGAGTGTTGATGAGATTATGATCTCCGTCTAACAAGTCGGGTATGTTTTGTTTGTAAATCGGATCGGGCGTTCGTGAATACCGTCGGAACTGAGTCAAGGATTGAAACCTCATTGCGTTGGAAACAATCTGGGAAGTTTACAGAGAGGCTGAGAAAAAAAATAGCGCTCCCATTGATAATATTACCTACAACTCTCAAGCCAATCGTATCACGACGAACTAGAGTTGTGTCGGTCAGGAGTGAACGTATTGAAAAGACCTTATCTTCAAAGCGACCTTGTCTGAACTGAACGGGTTGCCAAAATTAACACGGTCATTCGTTCATCAACCCACCAATCGAGTTTTCTGAAAAAATTCCGAAAAAAACGGCAGAAGGCCAACAAAACAAATTAATTGCCCGTAAATTAATTAATTCGGACGTAATATTATTACGTCCGAATGAACTATGGACTAAAAAGAGTGTTGAATGAATCAAATGAGCTAAAAGACAAAAAACGAACGAATGATTCATTCGAATCGATGACCTGAAAGACAAAAAAGACTCAAAGACTGATTCATACGATTCGAATCAATCTTTCGTTCGTTTTGGTTTATTATTTTCAATAATGAACCTTTGGAATCGACCAAGAAAAAAAAATTTTTAACACCCCCTCAAAATTTGATGGTTTACGTTTCAAGGTACGTAGAATCCAAAAATCTAATAAAAATTTGGCCGTCCGTCCGCCGTCCGCCGAACGCCGTACGCGGCACTTTTGCCACTTAGCATTGACCGATTTTGATGAAATTTGGTATGTAGGCTCCATTTGGGGTCTAGTTGTGCCCCGAAGCTTTTGGTTGAAGTAGGTCACTTCTAAGGGTTCCAAAATCAATTTTGAAATTTTCAAAACGCCCTAACTCAAAAAATTTCGATATAAAGCTATTGTTTTTCCTTCAATTTAAGATTCTATAGAATTTTTAGAATTTTTTGAGACCACGCGGAGCTCTGTAGGACAAACCGTTCGCTCCCTACGAAAATTTAGGGGTTTATATTGAAATATAATATATTTATATATATATATATTATATAATAATATATATATATAATATATATATATATTATATATATATATAAATCAAAACATGAGTGTGAATCGCAAAAGAGGCCTAATCTCCGTTCAAATTAGAGCTGACCGAAATGCAATCAATGGTTGGTGATTTTGATTTTTTTTTTTTTTGATTTTTTTTCCTTTCCTTTATATTGGATGGTTGGTGATTTTGTAGACAAGTGATCTATATAGAAAAATAATAAACCATTGTGTAATAATTTGCAGCGTTTTGTCTTTTAGCTCATTTGATTCATTCAAATCGCCTCCTCACTTACTCGGACTCGTTCAGTTTTTCGACTCAGCATTTTTTCGAGCCACGACCTGAATCTCATGGATCCTTATGGATGTTGTTAGTTTGATTCCAACTGGTTCGGTTTACCGACTCACTCGTTTCAATTTCACTGACATCGAATAAGTTTTGTTTTAGCATCTTTGATCGATGTCTTGTTCCTCTTCCTATATCGATTACACAAGATAACAAAATTTAGGGGTGGTCTGGCTGCCTCGTTCTTTCACCACTTTTCTTATGGTATTTGGTGCGCTGAATCCTAATCTGACGTCAGTTTTTTTTGTTAACGTCGGATTTTCAAGATATAGCTAGTTTTACGATTTTTCTTGTTCTCACTTTTCTTCATTTTTTAGTGAGCAACAAACTCGCCCCTTTTTTGTGTGACTTCTGACCGGCTGGTTTTTAGGACGTCCCACAGTAAGACTTGGGCGTCCTTATGCGATCGATCTGGGGTGAAGTTGGACAACACTCAACAGAAAAAAAAAATAACCACACAGTAATCCGTTTTAGAACATTCTGAATCCAAATCCGCGAAAAAAACCATAGGTGTATGTCTGTGTGTGTGTGTATGTGTGTGTGTGTGTGTGTGTGTGACAAAATCTTGTGTCGTCTGCACAGCCCTTAGTTCTCAACCGATTTTTGTGGTTCTTTTTTTCATCGACGCGGAAAACTATCTAGTTGTGCACTACGGCGCCGGAATTTCGAATATCGCCTTTTAAGGGGGGGAAAGGGGGGGTTAATGCTTAAAAAACGTACGTTTGCGGGCATAATCTTATAAACTCTGCCCAGGCCTCAATTTCCAACCGATTTGCGTGTTTCTTTTTTTGTTTGACTCAAATAACTTCCGAGTAGTACATGATTTTACCAGAGTACCAAAATTTGCAAGGGGAGGGGGTGAGTGGGGGGATAATATTCACAAAATATCCGATTTTTCAATATTTCGGTTCCTTTAACTGCTTACTAATTGTACCCAACCTTTGAAATTGAGGAAAAATTCTCATTGTACCTCTGGATTTTCATGAATTATTCTCTATGCCACCATGGAACTAATAGTGGTGCCACCATGGTGCCAGGACACCATAAACCGCATATTTCGTGGGTTTTTTTTTTGTGTTTCACCTTGAATACGGATGTGAACCTCGACGGACTGCCTATTAAAACTAATAGATGAAACTTCAATGTTAAGATGTATTTCCGCTTTGGTGCCAGACTGGCACCATTGGTGAGTGGAAGGGGGGGGGGGGGGGAGGTGAACTCGAATTCGCATGTTGGGTATCGTAGATCATGGATTTTAAAATGCTCTTCAGATTCGAGGCTCCCACGCCGCTAGAAATGTTGTGGTGGATAAGGGTGAGGTGGGGGGGTCACTATTTCTTGTCTAAAGTAATAAATAAATTACATCGAGTGAAACCGTTTTATCGCTTACCAGCTGGTTAAACTTATCTAATGCTTATCCAATGGGACGTCCCCTGGAATGCATGCATTACTAAACAATATGTTTAGTCTTGTGTTTGTGTTCTGATCGCTTCCTTTTAAATTCCAAATCCGAATTATTTGTTGGTTTCTGGACTCTTCGGTTAACCACTTTGGTAAGTGATCGTATTGTAAGAACTCTTTATTATTTTGCAATAAAAAAAACCTTATTTATGAATTAATGTATTTTGGTAATTAGCGCATTTTCTTATTTTTCTATGAGGAAAAAAAGCGCTAGGGTTGGGTATTGTTACAAAAGTATCGATACTGTATCGTATTCGAGTTGATATCCCATGCACCGTTTGGCTTGAGTGTCTCAAAATAACAACTTACCTAACTGATTTATCAGGCAAAATATTTTTTAAATTCATTTCTTGCCATCAAGAGCCCAAGCTAAGTATATTATTGAACATTATTTCTCCATAATATTAATTAGTTTTATCAAAGACCCAACTGCCTCTCTACAAACCTACAAAGGTTCATTTCACTGGTTGAGTTGGTATGTGAACGTAATGAACGGATTCAAAAGACCTGGTCTCTGTAATGAATGACCGTTTGGGATTCGAATCCGCCAAATGACCTTGTCTTACACACCCCAACGACGAACGTTGTTATGATAATATTATTATAATAATATTACTCGCTCTGATAAAACCACCATGATATTATTATGGTGGTTTTATCAGAGCGAGTAATATTCATCGAGTAGACGGAAATAATTTATTCAATGGCTTGTCTGATGACAACATTATTGAACAGAATCAAATATTTTAGGTGAGCTCTTATCGAGGAAATACGTTTTAAGTAACTTTACCGTGTAAAGTACGCCCTCAAAATGCATGGTTTGGTACAGTGATTTTGATTCCGAGTCTAACACGGTACGGAAAGCATTGTTTTCATTTTGGTTTACTATTTTCAACAAAGAACCTTTGGAATCGACCAAGAAAATTTTTTTACCCCCCCCCCTCCCCTTATTCAAAATTCGTTGGTTTACGTTTCAAGGTACGTAGAATCCAAAAATCGAATAAAAATTTGGCCGTCCGTCTGCCGTACGCGGCACTTTTGCCACTTAGCATTGATCGATTTTGATGAAATTTGGTATGTAGGCTCCATTTGGGGTCTAGTTGTGCCCCGAAGATTTTGGTTGATGTAGGTCACTTCTAAGGGTTGAAAAATAAGGTTTGAAATTTTGAAAACGCTTTAACTCAAAAAATGTTGATATAAAGGTATTGTTTTTCCATCAATTTAAGATAGTATAGAATTTTTAGAGACCACTCGGAGCCCTGTATGTCCGATGCATAATATTTATTCTCAAAAATTCGTTATGAGCGTTATGAGTGTTATGTTTCACCATCTAGTGTCCCGAACCCACAATTCCTGAAAATGCCATCGAATTCAGATGAAAAGTGTGAATTAGGACCGTAAATTCATATAGTTTTTCTCGTTACAAGGATTTACGGACGCACAGACCTACTTACAGAGAGACACGGAACAAAAGAAGAAGACAGACACAGAAACCAAAATTATTCAAGAAGAAACGTAAAATGTGAGTGGAAAATTTAATTTGGAGGACTTTTTTATCCTGGAAAAGTGAAAACAATAATTCCTCTACCTTGGTAGACTCAGAAGCAACACTCTGCCATAGCTTAGCCATAACACATAGCTTCCTCATCACTGACATGCACGGGGGCTTTAAATTCATAAGGGACCATCTAGGATCTACCCCTCCTACTCGCTGAAAATTCGATCGAAATCGGATCAAAACCGCAGAAATAGGTAGGTTCTGGAACTCCTGCTCTGCCATATTTCATTCTAACCAACGAAACGATGAGGTCAAACTATTTGAAGTTCAACCGTCTGAAAAGTTGTTCGCAAGTTCTCACTCGATGAGAATATTGTAAATTCCCTCTTCTGTTCTTGCCAAAAACACGGGTGAGTGAGGCTTTCTATCCATCAACAATAGTTCCTCCTCCCCGCCAGTGAATGGGCCACAACAATTATCTCGCGCGACATGATCAAAACTGTTGTGTGGGTTCTTAACTTTTGAAAATTTAAGAAAATTTTCTGCAACCTCTTATTGTCGCTCAAAAATTCCCATACGCAATTCGAAGTTCCAAATTTTGATTCGATATCCAAAATGATAACTTTAATTGTCATAATATGACAATGTCATAATATGACTTATATATTATATAAGAATGTTGAGTAGGGATGGCATCGATGTATCGATACATGGAATATATCGATAGATTACGTTCGATGTATCGATATATTTATATCGATATAGATAACCGATAATATCGGTCAATATCGATATATTTACCGATATATCGTGACTCGTTTTCAACAACTAAAAATTAAATATTAAAATGAATAGATGAGAAGGGAAACATTAAGTAAGTAATTTCATTCCAAATTTTGTGGGTACCTACATGATGGGATGATTTCAAACTACTGACTTCATCTCAAACATGATGGTTTACACTATAGTGGCGCTCCAATCTCAATTATTTGACTTGAGCCAAAAGTAATGGGGGCGCGTCCAGATTAGAACTACGTAATACTTATACGAGTTGAAGCAATTTATAAATGAATGAAACATTGCTATGGTGAGGGTATCTATGATTTTTTATATTATGTTTTAGGACCCCTGAGAGTACTTTATCCCCAAATTTGCAGCCCCAAAAACCCTTTGCTACTGACCTAGTGCTCTGACAACCATGACATTTTCGCACTTTTACAACTAAGTATGATAATTTCGATGATTCATACCAGTAACTTTTTAAACCAGGTTAAATACCTTCTTACTTCTGCCGTTTTTCCAAGTATATCGTCCGATATGTCGAGTATATCGATGTATTTCTTCCAAAAAGATATTAGTAACGTTTCAATTCACCTACCTACTTACTTCAATAAGATTTTCCAAGAAGTTCTTTCGATATATTTCACTCGTTTTGCCATCCCTACTTACCTTGTAACGTAAACCATGAAACTTTTGAGAGGGTTAAATACTAACTTCAAAGAGTTTTTCCATGTAAATCTTCCGATATGTCGAGTATATCGATAAATTTCTTCAAAAATAATGCTTGTATAGCTTAAAATGTTTTAAATCACGTATTTACTTCAACAAGATTTTCCAAATTAGATCTTCCGATATATCGAAATATCGATATATTTTATCCGATATATCGTAGGTATCGATATATCATTGACGATATATCATTTGATCAGTATATCGATATATTTCATTCGATATGCCATCCCTAATGTTGAGGCGGGCATGTACGAATTTTTCTGACTCAAATACTCGTAACTCTGGGAACATCATGTTTCCTTTTTGTTTTACCACAGCGGGTCAATTAACGTGTTCATCTGGAGGAGCTCTTTAATGAGCTTTCCTCCCAGATGAGAGAAGCGAACTCCTTACACACAAAGCAATAAAAGGATTGATTACAAATTAGTTTTTCTGCACTTCATATTTATGTATTTTTAACTTAGTTTTTCAGCACTTTATATTTATGTATTTCCCATGCTGGTGTAGATTTACCTTCTATGTAAATTTGTTCAAGTCAACTCCTCCCCAAAGCACGAGATTTTCCTCACAGGGGGGAGTGGCGTTCAAATTAATGTATTTCACGTGTACCTACTTTGCTGCAAAATAACTTAATGATTTAAAAACGTCTGCCAAGTGGGTGTGGCACATAGCTTCCTCGTATCCATATCCCGATTATATAGATGATCCGATGCATAGTAGTTAATCTCAAAGCATCAATCTCTAGAACTTTTCACTACCCTTTTCACTACTCAAAGCATCAAGTACTTTTCACTACCCTCATAGGGGACCATCTACACGCTAATCTGGACAATCCTAGAAAATTTCATCAAATTCGGATGAAAAATGTAAATGTTATGGCTGATACAAGGATTTTACTTATGCGCATGCGCAGTGGCTACTATCAGTCCGAAGGGGGTGATTTTCATAGGGGACCATTTAAATACCAATCTGTAACATCCCTGAAAATGTAGAAGTTATGGCCGTTACAAGGAATTCACGTTTGCGCATGCACAGTCGCTTCTATCAATCCGAGGATGATGATTTTCATAGGGGACCGTCTACACACCAACCCGCACAATCCCTGAAAATTTCATCGAAATCGGACAATAACTTCGTATAGTTATGCGCGTTACAAGGAATTCATGACAGACGGACAGACACACAGACACACAGACAGACAGACACACAGACACGGAACCAAAATTGTTCAGAAAGGTCTAAAACGCAAAACGCGAGTGAAAATTTTGATTTTGGAGAACTTTTTTTTTCGTCCTTGAAAAGTGAAAACAAAGCTTCCGCTGCCTTGGTAGACTCGGAAGCAAAAGAACCTTCTGCATGAATCCTTGTAAAGAAGCAAAAACAATGTGACAAAGACCACGGTAAATCCTCGTTGATAAATTTCACGGAAATTCATCCTCAATAGTTGAGCCTTGTGACCGTTAAGGGTCTATTAGAGGGTCTGAGTGTCGACTTCCACTCACAGAGTTATCGGAGTCCGATCTGTCTTACAAATTGATTCGCTTGAGAAACTTAAGAGCAGCTACGACACTGAAGTCAAGGACTTCATTGTTTTCCAGGTGAGAAGTTTTTGAGCTCCTCATCACATCAGCTGCCTCGGCGTTCAACTGTGGGAAAATGAAACTATTTAGTCAGAATCGGTTGTCAGAAACTGTGGTCTGAGCTAACCTTCACTATACTCAGTAGGTAAGTTATTGTCTACCCTACATTGTGTACCTCAGTGTTATATTAATCCGAAATAAAACGGAACCATCGATAATAAGAGAGAATGTTGGTTACTATTTTCTCGTCTAACAATTATTGTTCAGAAAGCAACGCAAATTGTTCACAACGCAAAACGCGAGAGAAAATTTTGATTTTGGAATTTTTTTTTTCATCCTTGAAAACTGAAAACCAAGCTTCCGCTACCTTGGTAGACTCGGAAGCAAAATGTTCTCTAAAATCAAATTTTCTCTCGCGTTGTACGTATTAGACCATCGTGGACAATTTTGGCTCCGTGTGTGTCTGAGTAGGGCTCGTAAGAGGGGTAGGATCCCCAGGAGGAGTAGGCGAGTGGAAGAACCAGTGTACCAGCCTGACAATGATGAGGTGGATCCTTTTAGGAATCTTGGTGAAGGGGACTATATAAAAACCGACCCAGATGGATCTCAAGTGTTTGCTTCAAACCCATCGTTTTTGGAAGGGGGGAAATCGAGCTCAAGCACACCAATCAGACGTAAAAGTGATGCAGTGGGTGATGAATTGAAGCAGCTTGTCCATACCCCTGAAGGGGAGAATACTATGGAACATTATCTGAAGCACTTTAATATCTTCTCCAGACCATTTATACGATCCCTACTAACTGGAGATGATGGTGGACTGGATCTAGATAAGGTGTATGGTCCCAAAGTGGGTGCGAATGGCAAACTGACTTTGGGTAGCCAAGTGCTTTCTATGGACCGAGATTACATATATTTGGGCGATAAGTTAAAATTTCCCGCAACAGAAGGTTTGTTAAATTTGCTGTTTCTAAAAGACCCAAAAACATATTCGGGAGAAGATCGTGCGAATTATAGAGACTTGATTTTACAAAGTAATGCCGCTCGTGAGGGTTTTTCAAGATTACGCCCCTTAATGACAAGCGGGGCCAAGTACAAAACTCTACTCAAGGCATTGATCACACCACAAAAGTTGGGATATGGCTTTGTAAAACTAGCAAAATCGAACAATCCCTACCCTTCATACGTCTATTTTGATGATCCCAACGAGCTGGTTGACCGTTTACGTCTAGCTCACGTCTAGCTCACCCCGTACTATTAGGGATAGTGTCAACAGGGTGAGTGCAGATGAGTCCTCGTTGTCTGACAAGGTGAAATCCCAGGTGACTCAGCTAGTTACAGAATTGCTTGCCAAAGAGTTGAGTGAGTTGAATAAAAAAATGGGGAATTTGCCTCAATTTTAGATTCTGGAATTTCAAGGCAAATCCTATTATAGGGCCCTAGAATAACGTTTAACACTAGGAATAACCAACGGAAAAAAATTACCGTAGGAGAAAATGACTAAACAAGTGAACCTCTGTTACAAAACACCGCGAAAATCGAGGAGTATTGTTGACGTCATACGAAAAAACAAAAAAAAAACGACGCGAAAGCAACAACAACAGACAGAGTTCTAGCACGCCACACAAAACGATCCAGTGAAATGGCTACTCGAATAATGTGATTCAAATCTTGAAACTAAATAAGAGAAGATGAAGAATAATAATGCTTGATAAACTAGTAGGTAGATTCGTATTGTAAAAAAGTGAGTAATACTGTTTCTTTTGGTCAATTTTGTGTCTGGGTTCTTCCTGCCAGATCGTGGCGCACTCTTGTGCTCACTACTCGGAAGGTAAAAGTTCGTGCATGTTCCGCTTCTGTGGTAAGCGCCACAGAACCTCCTTTGAAGTCAGATTGGTAGAATATCCGTCACGTTTCAAACATGGCTGCCTCTTACACATTGCCACCACATTTAAAATTTCCATCTTCCTTAAATTCTCTAAATTTTTTGGATGCGTTTTCGAGCAGCTCACTATGGTTTTATTCCATATAAATAAACCCTCATTCGAAAAAAAAAATAAAAAAATGTGAGGCAAATTCCCCATTGTCAATAAGGTTGAGAATCAGTTGAGTGGAGTGGATAAGAAAATTGACGATTATATCAAGTCAAAAAATGTGCTTGTCGCTAAACCTAATGTGGTTGATTTTGGTAATAGACGTTTAACTCATGTAAGAGATCCAGTGAACTTGAATGACGCCGTAATTTTAAATACACTTCCATTTAGTAAAACCGATACAATTGTTAATTTTAACATGTTTAATGTTTTAGGGCTGGGGGTCGTTCTGTGAATTCCGACACGCAAATCTGCAACGTTTTTTTTTTCTTAGTTACCACGGACCGATTTCTTAGTTACCACGTTATATCGGCTCCATTTGGGGTCTAGTTGTACCAAGATGGTCACTGATCAGCTGAGTGAGCTCCAAGGCCATTTTCTCTCCTGTTGAACGCAGGAAGCTGAAATTTGAGAAGCAGGGTCAATGGAGAATGCTGAAGGCGCCTGAGTAGTCACTGATCAGCTGAGTGATCGGCAATCTAATTTCTCCCTTGCGAGGGAAAAACATTAAACATGATTTTTTTCTGTAATGATATCCTTGCCAGAGCCACTTCTACTTTTCTCATCCGATTTCGATGAAATTTTCGGAAATTTTGCGAGTTGGCGTGTAGTTGGTCCCCTATGAAAATCATTGCCCCCAGACTGATGGTAGCCACTGCGCATACGCAAACGTGAAATCCTTGCCACATCCATAACTTCTACATTTTCCAACAATATTCTGAGGTTGTGCCGATTGACGTGTAGATGGTCCCCTATGAGGGTAGTGAAAGGTACTTAGAGATTGGTGTTTTGAGATTAACTACTATGCATCGGATCATCTATACAATCGGGTTATGGATGGTTATGGAAGCTATGTGCGTTTTGTCTTCAAGATCGCTTTTCGCTTCAAACTTATCTCTGGAGTAATATCGAGTATGTAATGAAGAAAGAATATTGCTAGAGTTTCCCTCCAGACTGCCTGAAGGTGCTTGAGCCCTCGGCTATCCATGAGGGGTCTCCTTATCCCCAAGCTAGCCCTTCAGAAAGGAAAGTGTAAATACCTTCTGTATCTGGAGGATCCCCTGGTCTGATGAGGGACATTAGCTACCTCTATTTTACTCAATTGTTACAGTTTAGAAGTCTCCTCAGCAGTTGTGTGAATAAACAGCCCGAATAACGACAAAACGGAGATAGAAAATATTAAGGGACTCGAGAATGAGTGATTTTGTTCTTCCACAAGAAAAATAGGATAATACCAAACTAATAAAACGGGACTAATAATTTGCAAGGATTTTCCCTGGTGAGATGAAGCTTCCTCGAGATCAATTATATTCTGATAGTTCACGATCGTTCTTGACATTTCAGGTCTAGGGCAGGCGAGCCTCTGATATTCCCATCACGATCCCCACTAATAGATCCGGCTACATCACGTCATCAGTTCAATCCACTTCGTTTATTTGTTGTTATTGTTGTTGTTGGTTAATATTCGCATTCGTGATTGACCTTGAGATGTTTCGCTCAGTAATTTATAACAAGTAGGGGGTGGATTCTCATAAGATTGAATATTTCGACAGTGAACTTGCAAAACCATGTAAGTCGTTTTCCAGAAATTTTACAGGAAAAGAGAAAAACTTGCTTCAAAGTGGACTTAACACGTCATTGTTGGTTCATATTTGTTGCTTTTGACGCATAGAGAAGAGATAGTAGAGTTTTTGCCAGTTTGGCTCCGTTTGATGGATCAAGGGGGTCTCATTCTATCCAAATAGCTAATAACCTTATTTTCGAAAAAAAATCTGACTTACATGGTTTTGTAAGTTCACTGTCGATTTTTTGTATAATATGTTGTGGATGTGGAATTTTTCTTTTTAACATGTTTAATGTTTTAGGGCTGGGGGTCGTTCTGTGAATTCCGACACGCAAATCTGCAACGTTTTCCGACACGCAAATCTGCAACGTTTTTTTTCTTAGTTACCACGGACCGATTTCTTAGTTACCACGTTATATCGGCTCCATTTGGGGTCTAGTTGTACCAAGATGCTTTTGGTTATTGTCAGTCAGTTCTAAGGGGTGAAAACTAGGGGATGAAATTTCCAAAACGTCCTAGCTCGAAAACTTTAAATATAAAGGTATTGTTTTTTCATCAATTTAAAATAGACTGGAATTTTTAGAATCGAATGAGACTACACGGAGCTCCGTAGGACCAACAGATCGCTCCCTCGGAGGTCCTTCAGTTTGGACTAGTGATAAATCAGAAATATGAGTGTGAATCACAAATTAATGTTCATTGTATAGAAACAATTTTCTCTCCTATTCAACGCAGGAAGGTGAAATTCGAGATGGTGGGTCAAAGGACAGTAATGAAGGCACCTGACACATCAATGATCAGATGAATGAGTTCCAAAGCCATTTTCTCTCCTATTCATCGCAGGAAGCTGAAATTTGAGAGGCAGGGTCAATGGAGAATGCTGAAGGCGGCTGAGTGGTCACTGATCAGCTGAGTGAGCTCCAAGGCCATTTTCTCTCCTGTTGAACGCAGGAAGCTAAAATTTGAGAAGCAGGGTCAATGGAGAATGCTGAAGGCGCCTGAGTGGTCACTGATCAGCTGAGTGAGCTCCAAGGCCATTTTCTCTCCTGTTGAACGCAGGAAGCTGAAATTTGAGAAGCAGGGTCAATGGAGAATGCTGAAGGCGCCTGAGTGGTCACTGATCAGCTGAGTGAGCTCCAAGGCCATTTTCTCTCCTGTTGAACGCAGGAAGCTGAAATTTGAGAAGCAGGGTCAATGGAGAATGCTGAAGGCGGCTGAGTGGTCACTGATCAGCTGAGTGAGCTCCAAGGCCATTTTCTCTCCTGTTGAACGCAGGAAGCCAAAATTTGAGAAGCAGGGTCAATGGAGAATGCTGAAGGCGCCTGAGTGGTCACTGATCAGCTGAGTGAGCTCCAAGGCCATTTTCTCTCCTGTTGAACGCAGGAAGCTGAAATTTGAGAAGCAGGGTCAATGGAGAATGCTGAAGGCGCCTGAGTGGTCACTGATCAGCTGAGTGATCGGCAACTTGATGACGATTATGCCTTTAATGTTAATATCAAACGGCATCAAATCCACAAGTCGTCCTATTTGACTGGTATGGTTAAAAAATCACACGTAAGTGAAGAGAAATACTTAGATATTGCTCCGGGAATGAATCGACAACCATCGAGTTTAATTTATGACACGTACGCCGAAGAATTATCATTTCCTAGCATTTATCTGGGTGAGCCTCGAAAATTTTCAATCAATAACATTACTCCATTCATGATGGCTTCAAGTGAGATTCGTCGAAAGAAACAAGAGTCAATAGCTACGTTTTTCATTGGTTACTACACAGTTACTACCTTCCGTTGTAGCAACCATATGTTGATGGCGAGTTCTATAATAAGTACAGTAAATGCAACATTATACTTGTAGAGTTCAGTGAAATGGCTGGGAAAAAGAGAGCAACAACAGCTACTGAGCGATCACGAGAATCAAGACAGCGAAAAAAAACACACAAAGCTTGAAGGCACATTGTGAAGATATAGCAGCAGATTTTGTTATACCAAAAGTTAAGATGATGGCATTGACGGAGACTTGGGTTGAGAATGATGAACACATTTACATACCAGGCTTTCAATCTATCTCTCAGTTTAAGCGTAATACTGTGAGAGTTGGAGGAGTATCTATTTATGAAAAAGAAGAGTGTTCTTCTGTGCTTCAATCAACTAATCATGAACTTTTGAAATATGATAAAGAAGAAATGAAAGTGAAGCGAATAGCTACCGCACATGATGGGGTTGGGGATATTTGTGCAATAGAGACTACAATTGATGGACACAGAGCCTTACTCGTATCATTCTACAATTACACCGGGTATATCCCCTAAAGAATTGAGATATTTCTTTGAATTGAATATGATGGCATATAGTCCCAAGGCTGCTATCTTTGAGGTTGTTCGGGACAGGGTTACCATTTACTACCAATTATACTTTGTGGAGATTTGAATCTTGATCTCAAGAGTCCCGATGGAGTGAAGTTTCAAGAATTTATGGATGAAACCTTCAGTCTCAAACTGAATAATGACCCAAAGAATTCTACAACAAGAAATCAAACATCTATTGATGCTGTATTCATTCGCTACTTGGAAAATGTCTCTACTGTAAATTATATTTGTTATTTTTCATATCATAAGCCATTATTGAGTATTTCCTGTAAATAGATGTATATAAATATAATAAATTGTTTTGGTTAATTAGAATCTTTTCTTTTTTCTTGACCTTAAAAAACTATATTTAATTTCTCCCTTGCGAGGGAAAAACATTAAACATGATTTAATGTTTTTCCTTCGCAAGGGAGAAATTGAATTATCATCGTTTCGTAGTTGTTTTTTTTCTAAATAAGTAGAGGTTTTTCGACAATGAAAGTCCCTTGACGTTTCCAATCACTTCAATTCGTGGAGAGCCTCCGACAACCCTCTGGTTCTCATTGCGATCCAACCTTGATTTCAGTGTAGAGCACAAGTAGCCAACGCTGCAATAGTCGCTACTTGCGCTCTACACAGAAATCTCATTTTTTGCATGCAAGATTAGAAAGAGATTCCGAATGAGGTCCTAGTCCTACATTCAGAGTTCACTGCATAAAATCCGGCACATAACTACGTAAATTTTGAAAAATACCAGTAGATAACTTCATATTACCTGGTATGTACCTTCTGAAGAAAGAACTCCTTATTTCTCTTCTTTTTGTATTCAAAACTCTTTGTTATTTTGAAATTTGTGTACTCCTATATCTTTCTTGTTTTCTGAACTGATCAATGGTTAAACAGTGGAGATTAAATCATACATATAGAGGATATATTGGTGAAAAAACAATGCCTTTAAATCGAGAGTTTTCGAGCTAGGGAAATTAAAAAATCACCCCTATATTTCACCCTTAAGTAAGTGACGACCAAAAGCTTCGGGGCACAACTAGACCTCAAATGGAGCCATATACCAAATTTCATCAAAATCGGTCCATGGGAACTTAGAAAAGTGCTGCGGACGGCGGACGGAATGACTAAAATTCGATTTTCGGATTTTACGTACCTACCTTGAAACGCACAAAACCTTTGACGGTTTTGATGATGGAGAAGGGCGTCAGGTTTTTTCTTTCTCGATTCCAAAGGTTTATCATTGAAAATATTGAACCAAAAAAGAGAAGATTGGCATGGACATTCAGACCGCTTCAGCTGTCAACAAATCTGTCGTGTTGTCACTCCAAATATCCCAAAGGAATCACATTTTAATGCTGTGTCAATCAACGTGTTTTCAAAAACCTTAGTACTCTTCAAACTACTATTGAAATCTACCTATGGCCGAAGAAAACTGCGTCGAGAACGGTTGGTGAGGCCCTTTCCCTGAAAACGCGTATTATTTCTCGTGATTGTGACTTCATCCTTATGCTTCCGAGTCTACCAATGTAGTGGAAGCTTTGTTTTCACTTTTCAAGGTTGAAAAACGCTGCAAATTATTACACAATGGTTTATTATTTTTCTATATAGATCACTCGTCTACAAAATCACCAACCATCCAATATGAAGAGAAGAAAAAAATAAAAATAAAAAAAAAAAAATAAAAAATAAAAAAAAAAAATAAAAAAATAAAAATCACCAACCATCGATCGCATTTTGGTCAGCTCTAATTTAACGGAGATTAGGCCTCTTTTGCGATTCACACTCGTGTTTTGATTTAGATATATATATATTTCAATATAAACCCTTAAATTTTCGTAGGGAGCAAACGGTTTGTCCTACAGAGCTCCGCGTGGTCTCAAAAAATTCTAAAAATTCTATAGAATCCAAAATTGAAGGAAAAACAATACCTTTATATCGAAATTTTTTGAGTTAGGGCGTTTTCAAAATTTCGAAATTGATTTTGGAACCCTTAGAAGTGACCTACATCAACCAAAATCTTCGGGGCACAACTAGACCCCAAATGGAGCCTACATACCAAATTTCATCAAAATCGGTCAATGCTAAGTGGCAAAAGTGCCGCGTACGGCGGACGGCATACGGCGGACGGACGGCCAAATTTTTATTCGATTTTTGGAATCTACGTACCTTGAAACGTAAACCATCAAATTTTGAGGGGGTGTTAAAATTTTTTTTTTCTTCGTCGATTCCAAAGGTTCATTATTGAAAATAATAAACCAAAAAACAGAAAAGCGGTTTTACAGGCGATGGGTGTGAGTTATTTTGTTTTTTCTTCGTTTTAGAGGTTATAGGATACGATGAAGATGATTGAATTGAGGTTTCTTTACATATGTATGTAAATATATGTATGTAAATATATATGTGTAAATATATATTTATATATTTAATGTTGACAAAATTTTGAGTGGTAAAAACCTCTGAAAATTGGATAGTAAGCGATCGAATATTGGAACGAATCCAAATTAAACGTTTGCTAAATCCGAATACAAGATTTTCAACGATGACATGTTCTCGGTACGTCACGACAGTACGAACTGACCGCACTACTGCGAATGACAATCCGAAGAACCTGGTTTGTTCAAACAGAATCTTGTTGACAATTAGCAGAAATATTTTACGAAAACGTCGCTATTTACATCATTCTGTTTTCCAATAAAAATAAAACAAAAAATGGGTGTGGCACATAGCTTCCCAGTATCCATAACCCGATTGTATAGATGATCCGACCAATGTAGCCTTAACTTGACTCCGTTACTCTGTGATTGTAGCTAACAGCCCACATAGGGGACATTCTACATGTCAACATTCACAATCCCTGGAAATTTTATCGAATTCGAGAGGAAAATGTAGAAGTTACAGCCTTTAGAAGGGTTTTACTCTGAAGCTGCGGTGACGGCAGAGACGGCGTTCCTGGTGTACCTTTAATCACATTTTAACCCACTACATCTAAATTCGGTGAAATACGGCTATGAAATTTTTACAGCTTCTTGATAATGGTCAGATTTTCAAGAAAAAAAATGAGCCAAACCGAAGGAAGGCGAAGCTCGGGTTTTCCACTCCTGTAAAGTTGTATTTCGCTATAAAAACCCAAATCTGGAGCTAATGTTCAAGCTAAAATGTTATGAATAAATGATTAGTATTTTTTAGAAATACTACATATATATATATCCAACATTATATAATTTCATTTTAATTTTTTGAAACACATAGAACGTGTTAGGAAATTTTCAAATGCCACTCTCAAAGTGCTTAAAATCTCGAAATATCAGGTTTGAGCCCCCATTTAGCAGTGAAAACAATTTTTAAACATTGAAGGTCCTTCACACCCCGATTCTACAGGTAATAGACTTTGAGAAAACCACATTACATTTCTTTTTTAGTCACTTTGCAAAAATGGAGTTTTTTCCACTCCCGCCACACTGTGCGGCGTACGGCGGACGGACGGCCAAATTTTTATTCGATTTTTGGATTCTACGTACCTTGAAACGTAAACCATCAAATTTTGAGGGGGTGTTAACATTTTTTTTTCTTGGTCGATTCCAAAGGTTCATCATTGAAAATAATAAACCAAAAGAAGTTCCCCAAAATCAAAACTCCCACTCGCGTTTTACGTTTCAGAACTTTCTGAACAATTTTGGTTCCGTGTCTGTCTGTGTTTCTGTCATGAAATCCTTTCCACAGCCATAACTTCTACAATTCTCATCCGATTTCGGTGACATTTTCAGGGATTGTGCGGGTTGGCGTGCAGATGGTCCCCTACGAAAATCATTACTCCCGGGCAGAAGGTAGCCACTGCGCATTCGCAAACGTAACATCCGTGTAACAGCCATAACACTTACATTTTTCATCCGAATTTGATGAAATTTTCTAGGATTGTTCAGTTTAGCGTGTAGATGGTCCCCTATGAGGCTAGTGGAAGGTACTTAGAGATTGATGTTCGATGTTTGTTTGGAGTCTAATATTCAATTTATTATTGCCTTTGGTACAAGTTTCGGCAAATACATCGTTGCCTTCATCAGCCTTAATAAAACGGTTTGGGGATCATCCCTTGTGCTGTTGCTTTTTTCTTTTCATTATTCGTTATGGAGCATACCGTTAATTTGTTAAATTTTTTTTGATCCGTAACCCAATGAAGAATGATTTTCCCCATTCTTTCCTTCAGAGAGCTTCATTCCTTCACAGGCACGAACCTTCGAAGAAATGTATCTGAGGTATCTACTAACAGTTGATGAAATTTTTCAGGTTTTTCAACTTAATTTTTAAAATTTTGCACTGTGATTAACTGGGGCGTTGAGCAAATGAACAATTATATGAGAACGAAACATGTACCAAAGGCAATAATAAATTGAATATTAGACTCCAAACAAACATCGAAAACATCGTCACTCCATTCACCCATCAACGAGATTAATGTTATGAGATTAACTACTATGTGTCGGATCATCTATACAGGGTGTCCCATGTTAAGGACCGAAAAACTTCGGGAGTCGATTCTACAACTAATTTTAGTAAGAAAGTGTCTCTTAGCAATTTTTCGTTAGACGCTTAATTTCCGAGTTATTTCAATTTTAAGATTTTTTTCGTGTTTTCGACCTTGAGCCATAAAAATGACCATAACTCGCTTAATTTACGAGCAATTCAAAATCTAATTACACCGTTGGATAGGGCGTTAAATTTACCATATTTCTAGAGGTTATACAAAAATTTTTGTAAGGTCGTGAGGGGTAAAAAATCACCTCGTAAAGTCATTTTTGTAAAATTGTCAAAATTCCGTACTTTTTCTTTTGATTGTTAAGGTTTTACTTCCAAATGATTTTTCACGTACCTCTACATCAAAAACTGCGCGAAGATCTCAGCTTTCTAATGGTATAATTTGTTTTAATTTTACCCCGCTAATTAGGGGTGAAAAATACGTTTGAATCCTAAAAAACGTGGTTGCGCTCATGGAAATCGAGGTTTCTGGTTCGTTGGGCCTCGGGCAAGTTTGACGAATTAGGGGTGGAATTCTACGTCATTTTCAATGCTATTAGACTGATTCCATCACCGTTAGTATGTGAATGCTCAGTATTGAATTTTGGAAGGTCCGAATCTTTTTTTTTTAATTTATCTGGTATTTGTGCACGAATTGAATGTTCAATTCTCGCAACTTTCTCGATTGTATGAAAAAAGATATATCTCATAAAGAATAGCGTGTAGATGTGGAATAAAAAATAAAGATAAATAATACAATTTTTAGTGAAAGTAAAAATAATATTTATGAGCAAAAATAAACTTTATCTTCATCGCAGTACGTTATTGACTGAACATAAATGAGATAATAAATTATCCTCTACTCCGTCTTTGACTTCGTTTGTCATTCGTCCGGATACCTGTAAACACAAAGCAAAGTTTTTTACAGCCAAGTAGAAAAAAATTGAGGAATGTCAAAATTTGAAGCAGTGGTCATCATTACCGATTCAGAGTAAGTGCTCAATGTGACCTCCTCCTTCTTCAGTACATAATGTGCATCGTCTCCTGACAGCTTATTCCTCAGGAGGATAATTTATTATCTCATTTATGTTCAGTCAATAACGTACTGCGATGAAGATAAAGTTTATTTTTGCTCATAAATATTATTTTTACTTTCTCTAAAAATTGTATTATTTATCTTTATTTTTTATTCCACATCTACACGCTATTCTTTATGAGATATATCTTTTTTCATACAATCGAGAAAGTTGCGAGAATTGAACATTCAATTCGTGCACAAATACCAGATAAATTTTAAAAAAAAGATTCGGACCTTCCAAAATTCAATACTGAGCATTCACATACTAACGGTGATGGAATCAGTCTAATAGCGTTGAAAATGACGTAGAATTCCACCCCTAATTCGTCAAACTTGCCCGAGGCCCAACGAACCAGAAACCTCGATTTCCATGAGCGCAACCACGTTTTTTAGGATTCAAACGTATTTTTCACCCCTAATTAGCGGGGTAAAATTAAAACAAATTATACCATTAGAAAGCTGAGATTTTCGCGCAGTTTTTGATGTAGAGGTACGTGAAAAATCATTTGGAAGTAAAACCTTAACAATCAAAAGAAAAAGTACGGAATTTTGACAATTTTACAAAAATGACTTTACGAGGTGATTTTTTACCCCTCACGACCTTACAAAAATATTTGTATAACCACTAGAAATATGGTAAATTTAACGCCCTATCCAACGGTGTAATTAGATTTTGAATTGCTCGTAAATTAAGCGATTTATGGTCATTTTTATGGCTCAAGGTCGAAAACACGAAAAAAATCTTAAAATTAAAATAACTCGGAAATTAAGCGTCTAACGAAAAATTGCTAAGAGACACTTTCTTACTAAAATTAGTTGTAGAATCGACTCCCGAAGTTTTTCGGTCCTTAACATGGGACACCCTGTACATATAATCGGGTTACGGACACGAGGAAGCTATGTGCCACACCCACTTGGTACAAGTTTTTTTTATCTTTTTTTGTAGACGTTACGCCACAATCAGCGCGATTGTGAAAATCGTATTTTATAAGTAATATGAAAGTACCTACTACTGATGATCGTAATACTATTACGACATTATCAGTAGTACTTCTCAATTAGTTTTGACATAACATAATACTAGTCTGTACGTGCTATTCTGTGTGATGATGAGCCAACTTGAACGACTCTGTATCATAAAACCTCAAGTACTTCACGAAACCTAAAAAATAACGGATACATCTAGATATTTGACCTTGAATCTCTCGCGAGGGTTGCATCCAACGTCCAGCCACCATATCGGTCGATGAATCGATCTTCCAGGTAATTTGATGGTTCGAAGTCGGTGATGACTGGTGGACGAACGCAGCGGGCCCTTGCTACTGTTTCACCGATATTATGAGACGATTCGGCGGAAGACGGGACAAAAGACTTTTCTTCCGCTCAGGTCAGACTGAGGTTCCCAAGTGATTTCATAATGGAGTCCTGAGAAACCAGATCGCGTCACCGCTCAGGGAAAATCTTGGTCTACGATAGATCCACCAGTCTCTTATTATTATCACGGAATATTGATACTTGATGATAATTTCATAGAAATCGGACAATAACTTCGTATACTTATGCGCGTTACAAGGAATTCATGACAGACGGACAGACAGACAGACACACAGACAGACAGACACACACACAGACAGACAGACACGGAACCAAAATTGTTCAGAAAGGTCTAAAACGCAAAACGCGAGTGAAAATTTTGATTTTGGAGAACTTTTTTTTCGTCCTTAAAAAGTGAAAACAAAGCTTCCGCTACGTTGGTAGACTCGGAAGCAAAATTAGACTCTAAAACGTGGCCTGGGAAGACTAGATGGAAGTTGTAGGGCAACCCCACATTTCCTAGCAGCTAATCCCGCCCGCTGCGCAGACACTTGTGAAATTCGAGCGACCATTCATCTCAGCTTCTCCATTACGCTGCTCACCCTTCAATGATTCCTATACCCGTAGATAGGCTATTTATATTTTGAATGACAATATAACAGGAGGTTCTATTGTGCCTTCCCTAGTTTTTAATACTATGTTAAATTTTATCACCAGGAACACAAGCAAGATCAACGCGTTCGTTTTGATATTTTTCTGAATTGGCAAACATAAATACGATTGTAAATTCGCTCCTATTTATGTAAATTTTATGCTTCCCTAATAGGTATCTACCGGATATAAAACTCAAATTATTCATTATCAGCACTTTACTGTAAAACAAAAATTCATCCACTTTTTTAGTTTCTTGTAAACTGCCAACCTGACTCGGACTTCTATTACTTATGTTTCAGGGCTGACATAAATGTTCTCCAAAATCTAAATTTTCACTTAGCATTGTAACCAATTCAATGAAATCCCATGTTTGAAACCTCATGTTTTCGGGAAGGCCTTGTGCCTTTTTAGGGCAAACGGATGTAAACAGAGAGAGAAAATCGGATTAGTAGCTCAATGCCCATCACTGCGGTCGGATTTACAATTATTAGAGAAAATTTTTGTACTTAATCAGTTGTAATTGTAAAAAGTTATTGATATTGATACAGGTAAATAGTAAGTAGTAATCTAGATAGATACTAAACATTCGAAAAGTCGGTCCTTATTCCATATAACTTCACTTCAAACTGTATGAATTGGAGAACTTAGTAGTAGGAACGTCCAAAGTATTTTCGCACAACTTACTAGCTTCTGTGCCGTCTTGAAAAGTCAATCAATAACTATAAATTTGAACAGAAATCTTGTGTATTGAGACAATTCACTCCTCGCAATCACGTTGGTGATCCCCTATTTCACGATGAATGTAACATGATATCTAGAACGAAAGGTTTTCTACAGTACAATAATATTAACCTAGGAATATCTTTGTTTTTAGATGCAATGCTCGAAAGAGCTGGCCTGAAATTTAAGTGAGGTGAAACCCAAATATTTGTTTTAAAGTGAAAACATTGTATATTACACCAAACAGTACAATATAGTGCTACTTACAGGTATTGAAAAAACTGATTTTTGAGTTTCAAGATGGTCATGGAGCTGAGAATTTTCCTAAATACTAATTATTCAGACACAAGCATCAATGACCAGAAAAACATATTTTGAGGAAGTTACATTAAAATGTCTAATATATATATATAAACCAATTAAAATTTCTGCCAAGTGGGTGTGGCACATAGCTTCCTCGTATCCATAACCTGATGGTATAGATGATCCGATGCATAGTAGTTCATCTCAAAACATCAAAATAAGTTAATCTTTAACATCTCTGAAAATTTCATTGAAATCGGGAAGAAAATGTAGAAGTTATGGCCGTTACAAGGAAATTCACGTTTGCGCATGCGCAGTCGCTTCTATCAGTCCGGGGATGATGAATTTCATAGGGGACCGTCTACACACCAACCCGCACAATCCCTGAAAATTTCATTGAAATCGGACAATAACTTCGTATAGTTATGCGCGTTACAAGGATTTCATGACAGACACACAGACAGACACACAGACACGGAACCAAAATTGTTCAGAAAGGTTTAAAACGCAAAACGCGAGTGAAAATTTTGATTCTGGAGAACTTTTTTTTCGTCCTTGAAAAGTGAAAACAAAGCTTCCGCTACCTTGGTAGACTCGGAAGCAAAATAGGATTCAACAATTAAAAGCACAAAAAAAAGCTCGGAAGCAACAAGTGGGTGTAGCACATAGCTTCCTCGTATCCATAACCAGATGGTATATATGATCCAATACACAGTAGTTAATCTCAAAACATCCATCTCCAAGTACCTTGCACTACCCTCATAGGACCATCCCAACATGCCAACCCGCACAAGCCCTGAATATTTTTGAAAAATATAGAAGTTATGGCCCTTATTAGGATTTCACGTTCGCGCATGCGCAGCGGCTACTATCAGTCCGGGAGTGATGATTTTCATAGGGGACCATTTACACACCTGAAAATTCCTGAAAATTTCATCGCAATCAGATGGAAAATGTGGACGTTATGGCTGTAACAAGGAAATATACGTTTGCGCATTCGCAGTACTATCATTCCGGAAATGATGACCCGCACAATCCCTGAAAATTGCATTGAAATCGGGTGAAAATTGTGGAAGTTATGGCTGTGGCAAGGATTTCATGACAGACAGACACGGAACCAAAATCGTTCAGAAAGATCTGAAAAGCGAGTGAAAATTTTGATTTTGAAGAACTTTTTTTTCAACCTTCAAAAGTGAAAACAAAGCTTCCGCTACCTTGGTAGACTCGGAAGCAATTACTAAACAGGAATTAATGACCTACCTAAAATATTGTTTGTTCTAAGATCATTTTTCATATTCTTACGTAAAACTCGACCTGCGAGATCTTTCTTATTTCCCAAATTCGGACCGTCACAAATTCTACCTATAATAAAAATTTTCATTCAGAAAGTCGGACTACAGAAATATATATCGGTATAGCACGTTTTCATAAATTCAAATAATAACCAACCTACCAGAAGACTTCTACCTACCTACTCGGACCTTCGAGGGACGGAGCCTGGAGAGGGAAGCATACCGTAGGGTTCCCCCCACCTTCCTTCTTCGGGAGCTTGATGGTTTGACACTGAGGCGATCAGTATCGTCTCAGACCGAATATACGACGCAAGTCTTTGAAATACAACCAATTCGTTAAACTTTAAACATTTTTCTTCATTTCGCCCTCGACTCCTGATTTGAAAACATTCAAATTCTAAATCAGAAGTTGGGATTTTATCCGCGCTCACGCAAAGAATATTATTTTACCGAACTTTTTTAAATATCAGTGAAGTTTTTTTTTTCCGTGATCACGGGTTCTTTACTCTCACGTAACACGATGTCAGACGAGGAGGAACACCTAAATCAAGTGGATTCCGAAGAAGAAGACATCATCATCCAAGACGAAGTTCCAGCGAATCCACTAACTCCACAGCAAAACCAGATGGAACAATTAATCGGAAAACAAGCACAGATGTTTGGTGAGTTACTCAATCGTTTACCAAATATGCCTGCACCAACTCATAAACTGAAATTCCCAGAATTTAATGCTGACGTTGCCAATCCAAAAGGTTGGATAAGAACTACGGAACTTATCATGAGAGAACAACGGCCAAACACTGCCCAGTTAGCCATGGCTCTCACAGACAGTTTCAAAGGCACAGCTTCAACTTGGTTGTCCGAAATAATTGACGATGAATTGAATTGGGAGAAGTTCGTCGAACTTTACCAAGCAAAATATTGCCACATCGATACACCAGCGGCAATAATTCATCAGGCCATAACTGCCCAAGTTAAAGACGGCGATACTACGAAACTGGTATCGGAACAATTAATGAAGATTCGTGGGGCCTTCCGAGGAAAATCGAGTGACGACTGTGGATTGCTTCTGGCTACGGCACTAGCAGCTCGGTACGACCCAGAAATAAGGAAATGGTCGTACACCAACGAAACAATAACGGAAGTCAATCTCATGAAGGAGTTGAAAGCCGTGAAGGCTGGAAAACCGAAATCTTCGTATGGGAGCCCTTACCAAAACCGAGAGACGACCCATCATCAAGGACACGGATCCGGCCAAAAACGCCCTTATGATGGTCCACAGGGTCCCAGTCATCATAAGAAATGGAAATCAAATTTTAAGAACAACCAGGGACATCACCAACAAGTCTTTGGCCAACAAGATACAACGCCACATCAAGATCAACCAAGAAAGAAATGGTGTAGCCGCTGCAAAATGAACAATCACGATTGGGCCGTATGCGGATTCAACCCTAATAATAAGAGATGGGCATCGGACAAGACCAGCCAGAAGACGAACACGCATGCCAAACCCCAGGAGAAACGAGTTAACGTATGCAACGTTAATCCTGAAGGTCAACTCCAACACCAAGGTAAAAACTATCCTTTTATTTTTGATTCCGGTAGTGAAGCTTCTTTAATGTCCGTTAAATTATTACCATATTTTTCTGAACAACAATTTAAAAATCCAGTAAATTTAACTGGTATAGGACAGGGAAAATTAGTAGTAAATTCTCAAATTTCCACCACGATAACTATAAATAATATCGACCTCCCTGTACTATTTTATATAGTTCCAGAAGGTTCAATAACACATGACATATTATTAGGTCGTGATATACTAGAATCTGGAATAAGTGTAAATATTTTACCTGATCGTTATGAAATAAGTAAAATTGAAAATAAGGTATTCTCCCAAAAATCCAAAACCAAATATTTGGAACGTAAACGTAACAAAATTTCTCCTGAAAATTCAAAACTTATGGAAGAAGAAATTGAGAATATTACAAATAATGATGTATGGCCTATCCCTTGTCAATACCCGGAGATAGATTTACAAGTAGAATCAATTTCATCAGTTGAAAGCGAATCACAACGTCGCGTTATTCAAGGTTCAACTTCAGGTGATTCTAGGCTAGAACAATTTCATCCTGAAAGTGAGAGCATTGACACAGAATTATCAATGCCTCAAGACATGAATAGATTGAAATCTATTTTAGTTAAATATTCCGATAATTTTACTAGGGGTTTACCTAGACGTCCAGTAAATATGGCACAGTTCACGATAAAATTGAAGGACCCAAATAAAATAGTTTACAGGCGTCCATACCCATTACATCCTCGAGATCGTGAAATAGTGCGTAGCTATATCAAAGAGTTATTAGATGCTAAAATCATAGAACCTTCTACAAGTCCCCATTCATCTCCAATTCTCTTAGTACCTAAAAAGAACGGAAAAATGAGATTATGTACAGATTTTCGTGGTCAGAATTCTAATACAATTCCAGAACGACATCCACTTCCCCTAATCCGAGATCAAATTAGTAGATTAGCGGGACAAACATATTTTTCATCTTTGGATTGCGCCAGTGGTTTTTATGCCATTCCATGTGACGATTATACTCGAGAATTATTAGCATTCTCGACTCCAGACGGCCATTACCAATATTGTAGGATGCCGTTCGGAGTTCGTAACGCACCTTGCTGTTATCAACGCGCGATTACGAACGCTCTTGGAGAATTAGCAAACACTTACTGCTTAGCGTACATGGATGATCTGTTAATCGTAAGCAATACTAAGGAAGAGGCCTTCACTCGTCTTGAAGAAGTGTTAAAAGTATTGTCAAAAGCTGGATTTTCACTTAATCCAGACAAGTGTAGTTTCCTCAAAACCTCTGTTGTATACCTAGGATATAAAGTTCAAAACGGCGAGATACGCCCCCATAACGATCGTATAAAGGCATTGACTGATCTACCACCTCCGAAAGATCGTACTGCACTCAGATCATTTCTAGGTCTTAGTTCTTATTTTCGTAATTTTATTCGAGATTTTGCTCAAATTTGCGCACCTTTGTACGAGTTAACGTCTATGAAAAGTAATTTTACATGGACACCAAAACATGAAGAGATCAGGCAGAACATAATCCATATTCTAACTTCCGAACCTGTCCTGACCATTTTCAGGCCAGAATATCCTATTGAAGTATGGGCAGATGCTTCCAGCATTGGTTATGGAGCAATTTTGTTTAATATTATTGATAATCAGAGAAAGGTAGTAGCTTATTTTAGCCGTCGTACCACCCCAGCTGAAACTAAGTATCACAGCTACGAGCTCGAAACGCTTGCGGCAGTAAAATGCTTCAAAGCATGGGAATCTTACCTTCTCTATAACGATTTTACTCTGGTAACTGATTGTAAATCATTTCAGGCATCCTATGTTAAGCAAAACTTAATTACCCGTGTTCACCGATGGTGGGCATACCTGCAAATGTTTGTATTTACTATTCAATATCGACCTGGATCAAAAATGCAAACGGTCGATTTCCTTTCAAGATATCCCGTAGGTTTATCATCTGAAGTAAACATTTTTGAAACACAGGTAAGTGATTTCCCGCTTGTACACACATCAGACAACTATGACGTCATAAAGTCAAATCTTCCCCAAATTACAGACGTAGAGTACCTACAATAAAATTATTGAGAAAAGAGTCAATCTAGTCGAACTTACTGGTGATTGGTTACTAGTAGCGCAACAACAGGATACAGAAATCAAATTTATAATGGAACAACTTGAAAATAACAGATTAGCTCCTGACCTTGCCAATACCTACGAAGTACATGAAGGAGTTTTATTTCGTAAATTTCAACATAAAAAGAAAACCAGGAAAGCTCCTATCGTACCGAGAGCTTATCGCTGGGTTGTCACTAATTCAATTCATGAAGCCATTCTACACTTGGGTCAACCAAAAACTATGGATGCAATTTTAGACAAATCCTGGTTTTCCCATATGAATAAATATGTCAAAAAGTTCATCGAAAATTGTATTACTTGTAAAATTGCAAAAACTCCTTCAGGTAAACAACAAATGAATCTTTATCCTATACCCAAATGTGATGTACCGTTCCACACTGTTCACATTGACATAACAGGAAGATTGAGTGGCCCGAATGGTCCTTCAGATTACTACATTGTTCAAATTTGTGCTTTTACCAAATATGTTTTACTACATCATACAAAAACACTCATGGCAAAATCTGCCGTAAATGCATTATCTGAGTTGGTTCAGTTATTTGGTCCCCCAACTCGGCTCGTATTCGACCAAGGAACCAGCTTTACGGCCTCCGTATTTCTTGACTATTGTGCAAAAAATAATATCAAAACACACGCCATAGCAACAGGGGCTAGTAGGGCAAACGCACAGGTCGAACGTATCATGTCATCAATAACCAATCTAATCACAGTTTCTCAATGCATCAAAAAACAAACTATTCGATCTCTTGCACCTCAAATTCAACTAATTTTGAATTCCACAACCAATCGAATAACTTCTTTGTCTCCAATCGAACTACTCACGGGACGAAAACCTCATATTCCCGGATCAATTTCAGTCGATGAGAAACTTTTTCCTCAAACACGTTCAAATTTACCAGAAATTCGTGCTGAGGCTAAACAAAATATTGACAAATCAGCTGAGTACGAACTCCGTCGTTTCAGGGGTAAAAAGGCACCAGTAATTCCCTTACAAATTGGCGATCAATGTGTTCGTCAAATAGAACCTCGAACATCTCAGAAAACAAGTCCTAAGTATCAGGGAATGTATCGGATAGTTAAAATTTTACGGTTTTACGGTTGCATCACAAAGAATATCACGAAGATGAATGGAATAGTTGTAAAATTGATCCCTGAAGTTAGGTCCATCTCAATGGAAGACACTCTCTATAGACATAATTATCCATGTCAAAACGTTCTCAACTTGTAGAGTGAGTTTCGATTCATTTTTCAGATTTATACTTTGACGATTTGATTGTAATCGCTAATAAACTCTTTACTTTCATAATTTACCGTCAATTCAGTTTTTCACTAAATCCCTATACATTTTTCAAATTAATTTTTCGCAGACACTGAAATTTATAGGAACAAGGATAATTATTTTATTAATTTATTTAAAATCGTCGGGGAAATTAAAGTATGAATAATTACTGTCAATCAATGAAGGAAGTCGTGTCTGGCCCGCCAAGGTTGGTGTTTTTCCCCAAAAAATTAAAAAACGTCTGCCAAGTGGGTGTGGCACATAGCTTCCTCGTATCCATAACCCGATTGTATAGATGATCCGATGCATAGTAGTTAATCTCAAAACATCAAAACAAGTTAATTTGTAACATCCCTGAAAATTTCATTGAAATCGGATGGAAAATGTAGAAGTTATGGCCGTTACAAGGAATTCACGTTTGCGCATGCGCAATCGCTTCTATCAGTCCGGGGATGATGATTTTCATAGGGGACCGTCTACACACCAACCCGCACAATCCCTGAAAATTTCATTGAAATCGGATGGAAAATGTGGAAGTTATGGCCGTTACAAGGAATTCACGTTTGCGCATGCGCAGTCGCTTCTATCAGTCCGGGGATGATGATTTTCATAGGGGACCGTCTACACACCAACCCGCACAATCCCTGAAAATTTCATTGAAATCGGACAATAACTTCGTATAGTTATGCGCGTTACAAGGAATTCATGACAGACAGACAGACAGACAGACAGACACACAGACACGGAACCAAAATTGTTCAGAAAGGTCTAAAACGCAAAACGCAAGTGAAAATTTTGATTTTGGAGAACTTTTTTTTTCGTCCTTGAAAAGTGAAAACAAAGCTTCCGCTACCTTGGTAGACTCGGAAGCAATAAACAGAGAGTAGAACTTTCGGCGATACATTTCTGACTAGTCTGCTCAACATAAAATTACACGATGCCAACTTCGCGGACAATTTTACAATTCGTCCTCAACAGAATATACGATGTATCGAAGATGCCAATGGAGTTTTGAATTTCGTTGCAACGCGACTACACTATAATGTGCTACAACGAAATTTTCATAATACTAGATTTTTATAGAAAGGCACTACTAACGTATTGCATTACAATACAACTTAAAACCTATTTTCAAATTTCATTATTTTTGCAAAATGATATCTAGTTTTTATTTATTTTCATTTGAAGCGTTATTATTTTTCTGAGCTTTATTGAGCCTTTTTATTATCCCACTTAATGGTGATATCAGTAAATCAGGTTTCAGAGAAGCCATATATTTACAAAAGATAGAAAATAAAATGCAGGTTTGATTTACATTCTACTGAACACGTTTTTTCTTATTTTTATGACGGACTCCCCGCTGAAGGAAATTTCTACACCAACCGACTTTTTTTACAACTTGCAGTTATTTCGACAGCCCCACTGCAAAACCCTGTAAGTTCCAATTTTTCCAAAAATAAGGATTTGAGCCTTTCCGATAGATTGTGCTCTTGCGCACATTATAGTGTCGCCAAAATCGGGCTTTGGCTTCTCATTTCTTTTCTGTGGTGAGATGTAATAACCTGTAAGCCAGGTTCATAGGTTAGAAATGTCACAGGTTTTTTCGTCTCCTGGACACTTTTTGGTATTGAACATACAGGGATTTGCAGTGGGGCTGTCGATTTATCGATGATAGGAGGTCGATGCGTGAGGTATGGTCGATGACGCCATCACTAGACGATTTTTTTTGAAATTTACGATTTGAGGGAGTCGATTTTAACTGAGCAGATATAAAACTCCACTAATTAGTGTCAATCTGTTCATTTGGCATCAGGTTTTTGAAGAAAAAAAATGTCACTCATGCAGTATGAGTTAATGAGCGAATCCTCAAAGGAATTTACCTGAAGATTTTTAGCCATTTCTGGTTTATTATTTTGAATAATGAACCCATTTTAACTAAGAAAATGATTGATTTGGATTGAAAATATTTGTATAAAAGGATGCAAATTATTTCACAATGGTTTATTATTTTTCTGTACAGATCAATCGTCTGCAAAGAACACGGCTCTGCCATTACCTCTACCTACCCACTTCACAATCAAGTTCGAAAGAAATAAAGAGTTGCACGAAAGAAATTTAGAAAGAAATCAAGAAATAAACACTTCACGCTCAATTCGAAGAAATAAAGAGTTGATTTCATTAGGAAATTTTATTGCTGGTTGCTGAGGACGCAAAACTGAGTACAACTCGAAGAAAGGAACAGCGATCGCATTTTGATCAGCCAAAATTTACAAAGATGAGGCCTCTTTAGCGATTCACACTCGTGTTTCTGATTTATCGTAAGACTTAAGTTCTGATAGGGACTAAACAATTTATCGTGCAGAGCTCTGGGTGTTCTCATTCAATTCTTTAAATTCAATACTATTATAAATTTATGGAAAAACAATACCTTTTTATCTAAAGTTTTTAGGTAGGGCGTTTTCAAAATTTCACCCCTTAGAAGTTACTGACCCCTGGACAACTGGACCCCAAATGGAGCCTACATACCAAATTCCATCAAAATCGGTCAATGCTAAGTGGGGGAAGTGCCGCGGACGGCGGACGGACGGAAAGATTTTGGTTCAATTTTCGGATTCTACGTATGTACCAATCAAACGTAAACCGTTCCTAAATCAAACGTAAACGGATCCTACCTTCAAACGCAAACCAAAGGTTCATTTTGGTTTATTATTTTCAATAATGATCCTTTGGAATCGACCAAGAAAAGTTCCCCCCCCCCTCTAAATATGTTGTTTTACGGTTCACGGTACGTAGAATCCAAGAATCGAATAAAAACGCTGCAAATTATTACACAAAGGTTTATTATTTTTCTCTATAAATCACTCGTCTGCAAAGAACGAGGCTTTGCCATTGTTACCACCATTCAACTTGAAGAAAAAAATCGATCGCATTTCGGTCAGCTAACATTTGAACGGGGATTAGGCCTCTTTTGCAATTCACACTCGTGTTTCTGAATGGGGTAGTTGCATGGGTCGGAATTTCGTGTTTTTGACTTCAGATTCGAATTTAGCGCACTTAAAAACGTTTCTACACCAGTTTTCAGTTCGAAATTCCATTTAGTTTAGCCGTATTTCAATAAAGAAGTACCGTACTTTTTAGTGTTGGCGGGCCACTCCTCTTACGTCATCCATAAACGAGAATCTAACGATAGAGTGCGTTGAGATCACTGCCGTTGTGGACAATTCGAGTCAGAAACGTTGAAATATAGTTGCAAAATAATGGTGATGATTAAAAAAACTTTTAAATATATTTTTCAAGCTTTACATGTTTGAATTAATCGTTTGAATTGAAAGTTTTGAAGCATATTTTGGATGTTTTTCTTGTTGCAACGTTGGCGCCATGGACCTAGGTCCACTATGGATACTAGTCCATGCTTGGCCCCCTTCACACCCGTGACGTGGCCCCCACCCCGCAGCCTCCAAGCCGTGTGTAGGTTTTCCCGCCTGAATCCGAGAATCCCGTTCTTTGAAAAAATCTCTAAATTTTTAGGAAGCGTTTCTGGGAGTTTTATTTGCAGGTACGTACTTCAATAGAGATTCTCTACACAGAAAAAATACAAAAAAATATCATGCAACTACCCCATTATCGTAAGTCTCGTAGGGAGCAAACGGTTTATCCTACAGGGCGCCGCGTAGTCTTAAAAAATTCAAATAATTATAGAGTATCTTAAATTGATGGAAAAACAATACCTTTATAATATAAAGGTTGATATTATCAAAATTTCTCGAGTTAGGGCGTTTTTGAAATTCATAAGTGCAATCGGACAATGCTAAGTGGGGGAAGTGCCGCATAGTATCTTCGGATTCTACGTACCTGGAAACGTAAACCAACAAAGTTAGAGAGGGGGTTAAGAAAATTTTTTTCTTAATCCATTCCAAAGATATATACAGGGTGGTCCTTAAAGAACGTACCGCCCTTTCAATTTCATCGGTTGTGGAGAAATCAAAAAACTTGTCGAAGTAACTCCCCTTATTTTTTTGTAAAGAATTCAGAAAAAATACTTTTGCGCAAAAAAATTGCGCGCAATTGTGCGCAATTGACACTAACTTTGTTTTTTCAAATACGAACCCCCATTTTTTATTGCAGATTCAGATTCTACGTCAAATTTCATGAGAAATTCATACCTGAATCGATTTTTTTCATTGCGTGCAACTGGTACTTTTCGCGCGCAAAGTGACCAGGGTGCGCAAAAGTGAGTTTTTTTAACCCCAAGTGTGGCACATTTTTTTTTTGATTATTTTTGACGCAGAATCACGTGGTGAGGTCCTTTCTTCGATTTCATCGTTATTTTTCCAAATTTAGAAGGAAAAATAATGTTTTTGGACTTCATTTTCCCTCACCCTTTCGCGACACGGCCTGGGGACCGGCTAAGTCAGGATTAAAAATAAATTGCTCTCCTCTAAATAGGTAGGAACTACTTTACAACTCTAATGTAAAAAAAAATCAAAAAGCTAAAAACCTTTAAAAAAAATTAAAAGTTACTTGTTACTTGTCTGCAGGCAAAAAGAGGTGATTTCGAGCAGTTGCTGTGATTTTTTAATTTGATTATTACTATCTTAGTTATTTATTACTACTTTTTCGGAGATTTTGTAACTTTTAATTTTTTTTGAAAATTTTGAGATGACAAGCTTTTTTTTACATTAAAGTAGGTAAGTACCTATCTACTTTCCAATATTTTGTTTTCTAATTTAGAAGTGAAGCATTTATTTTTAATCCTGCCATAGCCGGTCCCCAGGCCGTGTCGCGAAAGGCTGAGGGAAAATAAAGTCCAAAAACATTATTTTTCCTTATAAATTTGGAAAAACAACGATGAAATCGAAGAAAGGACCTCACCACGTGATTCTGCGTCAAAAATAATCAAAAATATACTTTATTCACATTTATTCGGCAAGCGCTTTCGGGGCAAACTATGGCCCCTTTCTCAAGCCTACAAGAAAATGAAATCACACTCGATTCGAAAGAAACGCTTGCATACAAGTCTGCAACGCATTAGGACATTTCATGTTAGCTTCAGTAGCCACTCAGCTGATCAAGACCCTGTACAACTTATTTCAGCTATAATCATATAGGTACCTACCTACCTCACTTCTACGAATCATAATAATCATTGAGCATATTTCGTTACGTAACGTAACGAAAATTTGGTTGTGTGCCATAGCAAAGACATGAAATGTCAAAAATGTGCCACACTTGGGGTTAAAAAAAACTCACTTTTGCGCACCCTGGTCACTTTGCGCGCGAAAAGTACCAGTTGCACGCAATGAAAAAAATCGATTCAGGTATGAATTTCTCATGAAATTTGACGTAGAATCTGAATCTGCAATAAAAAATGGGGGTTCGTATTTGAAAAAACAAAGTTAGTGTCAATTGCGCACAATTGCGCGCAATTTTTTTGCGCAAAAGTATTTTTTCTGAATTCTTTACAAAAAAATAAGGGGAGTTACTTCGACAAGTTTTTTGATTTCTCCACAACCAACGAAATTGAAAGGGTGGTACGTTCATTAAGGAGCACCCTGTATAAGTGATATTATCTATATACATAAAAGCCAACCGTATGTACGTACGTACCACTTAGCATTGACCGATTTTGATGAAATTTGGTATGTAGGCTCCATTTGGGGTCAAGTTGTGCCCCGAAGATTTTGGTTGATGTAGGTCACTTCTTAGGGTCAAAAAATTAATTTTGAAATTTTGAAAACGCCCCAACTCAAAAACTTTTGGTATAAAGGTATTGTTTTTCATCAATTTAAGATTCTATAGAATTTTTTGAGACCACTCGGAGCTCTGCAGGACAAACCGTTCGCTCCCTACGAGAATTTAAGGGTTGGAAATTTTAGCTGACCGAAATGCGATCGATGTTTTTCTTCATGTTTGATGGTTGGTGGCTTTGTAGACGAGTGATCTATATAGAAAAATAATAAACCATTGTGTAATAATTTGCAGCGTTTTACAATAGAATGATACCACCCAGAGCCCTGTAGGACCATCCATTCGCTCCCTATGAAAACTTCAGGTTTGGAATTACTATAAATCAGCAACGAGAGTGGGAATCGCAAAAGAGGCCTAATCTCCCTCCATAATATTATATTATAATATAATATATTGTATTATATTATATTATATTATATTATATTATATTATATTATATTATATTATACTATATCATATTATATTATATTATATTATATTATATTATATTATATTATATTATATTATATTATATTATATTATATTATATTATATTATATTATATTATATTATATTATATTATATTATATTATATTATATTATATTATATTATATATTATATTATAATATTATTATAATATAATATATCAATATAATAGATAATATTATTATCTGTATTCTGACCAAAATGCAATCGCTGTTCGTTTCTTCGAGTTGCACTCAGTTTTGCATCCTCAGCAACCAGCAATCAAATTTCCTAATGAATGCACCCACGACTTTTATTTATTCTAATAAATTGAGTGCGAAACGTTTATTTCTTCAAATTAAACTTGTTTTAGAAGCGCAAATAAGTTTTGTAGGTAGTGGTAATGGCAAAACTAAGACTTTGCAGGCGAGTGATCTATACAGAAAAATAATAAACCTTTTTATGATAAATTTGAAGCGTATTTGTCGTACTTTTCGTCTCTTACTGCATCTCATAGGGACTTGCTCAACAGACTCGAGTCGAACCTAATGGGATCGTGGTGGGACAGGAGACCTAATTAGAGAAGGTAGTTTTTATTTCGTTGCATCTCTCTCATGACCAAATGAAATGTCGTCACCTCACCTAATCCACTTCCACTTTGCTGCACGAAACGAGCTTTTCAAGGCCTTGGAAGGCCGTTGTGGAGTCCATTCAGGACCCCCTTCAATGAACTCATATTATGTACCTTCCACCACAGACACATCTCATACGTCCCTCCCACTATCATTAGCACTGAGCAGGTACGACTCATGCAGGTGAACTCATTCTCATCAAATGAATGAAACAATTTTTGGTGACGCGAACGTAATTGAGGTGCTCAGCCGCTGTAATTTATTATTGCTCAATGTCTCTGAAACGAGGCCTCTTTTGAGGACTTTATTTACTAGGCAGCGAGTTACTATTATGCGAGTAATATTATCATGAAAAATTGGGTCTGGCACATAGCTTCGTCGAATCTACAGGTATTATTTTCCAGGGGATAATGCCCTTCATCGGAATTTTGGGCTGAATCGGGTTCAAAGTGGTTTCTTAAAGATTTCGAAAAGTAGAACCCATCGACGCACTCGGTTTTTGGGAAACCCCCTCAACTTACTGAAAAAATTAAAAAGAGATCGAAATTTCACTGTACTGAGGAAAACCCGTCATCGGCCGGGTCTGTTTATGAAATCTGCCACCACGTGGCAGCACCAAAATGAAGAGATTTTCGTTTACTCCTCATTAGAGAACAGAAAGAGATATTTATATTCCGCCAACGGATTTACCTTCAAGATTACCGCAGAATTTTGGGTAATTGGTTCAGACAGTGTTCTCATTTTTTTGCACAATTCTCCTAAAAATTTGTTATAATTTTGAACATTTTCTGCTGTTGATTCTGAATAACAAAAAGAGCGCCTCGCTGATCTGCTGGATGAGCTAAATTGGAATCTGGTGGCCCCTAGAAGCTGAAATTTAGCAGGGCGCTATTTAAAACTGTTGATCCTGAATAACAAACCCCATTGTTTTTTTCCGAGGGTTGTTTTTTTCTCGTTATTTTACGAGGGTTGTTCCAAAAGTAAGTTCCGACATGCTAGAAACGCTGCAAATCATTGCCCAAAGGTTTATTGTTTTCTGTATAGATCCCTCCCTACCAACCATAGGTACCTACCTACTACCTACTAGGGCATTTTTGAAAATTTCAACCCCAACCAAATGGAAATGAAGGGTTAAAATTTTCAAAAATACCCTAGTAGGTACCTATGGTTGGTAGGGAGGGACCTATACAGGAGGGTGATCTATACAGAAAATAATCGTCGTTCGAGGCCCAGCATGGCACATCTGACATTTTGGTGAAATCGAGTTATGAACGGTTTCTTATTCAAAATTTCACGCCCGAGCGATTGGCGCTAACAGTTTTTCGATCTGGCCGCTCGTAGCGCTAGTATTTGCGATTTAGTCAGCATAGCATATCTAAAACCACCCAACAGCAAGGCACATCTACACAGAAAACAAGGAAAAATCGTATATGCCAGGAAGCGAGGTAAGTTTATTGCAATGATTTGAAGTATCTAGCGGTTTTTTCCTTTTAATAATGCTTAATAAAGATTGAATCTATATTTATAACAAAAAGAAAATCATAAATCATTGGCATTAGTCAAGAAAATAAGATAAATAAGTTTGAACTGCAAATGTGCTATGCTGCTAGGGTGAAGCTATGTTAGATGTGCATTGCTGTTTTGTGTTTTATTTCGAACAAAACTCATTTTCGTGAACAAAATCGGTGCCTTTGCAGGAAGAAAGAAGAAACGAAGTTCTCGCAGAGTTCCTGTGAGCCAGAACTTAGGCCTACCAAAGTACCCAAAAATAATTGTTAATGTTTTCTCATTGAAGAAAATCGGCGTAATCATTTTCGAAACTGAGAAGTAATAAGTAAGACGTGACATGATTTTATTCCTTTTATTCAACTGAAAAGTCTATTCTGATGGTGGATTTTTATAATTATCTATTAAGTAAATGAAATACTAGTCATTGACTCATTACTGTGAAAATCTTCTCAATTCATGTTCATTGACTGGAATATCTACAAATATATAAGTCTTTTTGGGATCTGAAATTTTACTGAAGTTTTAAAAAATATAGTTGAAGTTAATAATATTCAACTGGTTAACCCTAGTTGGGCCATGGTATCACTAGCGTCACCGAAAACATCTCAGGAACTCCACATATATCTCTAAATGTCACCGAAGTAACCAAAATTAAATTACAACTTTAAATTTAATGGACAGCAGAATTTTTTGTCTCAAAATAGAGTTATGAAATCCATTTCCAAGGAAATCGATGGAAAAATTTTCAAAATTTTTATCATAACATCAATTTTTGATTTCCAATAACTAACAGAAAATGTTTCGAAAAATTCAGCTCTGTCCATTAATTTTTAAATTGCAATTAATATCTAGTTAATCTGGTGACACCTTGGGAAAGCTGTGGGATTCCCAAGATGTTTTCAGTGACACTAGTGACACCATGGTCCAATAAAGAGTATTGATATTTAACTTCAACTATTTTTTTTAATTTCAGCAGAATTTTAAAACCCGAAACGACTTATATATTTGTAGACATTCCAGTCAATGAACATAAATTGACAAGATTTTCAAAGTAATGAGACAATGACTAGTATTTCATTTAGTAAATACGAGTAATTATCAAAACCCACCATCAGATTAGGCTTTTCAGTTGAATAACAGGAATAAAATCACTTCACATCTGACTTATATTAATTAACACATGTTCGCTTTCCAGTAGAGAAATATGATTTGACAAGAATGTCAGAGGATTATAACAATAAACTCAGTTCACTTTGGTAACTCCTCATCTCAATTTTGTAATAAGTAGAAACCCCACAATAAACAATTCATGTTTTATCATTCTGCACTTCGTCCCATGAAATACGTGCATGGCTAAACAATATATTTGTTATTGTGAAGCGTCCAATCTGCATAAGTAATTCATAGGAAATAAGTTTCCTATGAGTGCCATAAGAATTCACATAAGAATTCACATGAGTGCCATAAGAAAATATCGATACCTTAAAGCACAAAGGGGCAATGTCCAAAAACGGAGTTTTGAGAAAAACGCAAGAGAAGTTATCACCAGTGCACAATTCCTAAAATAATGGCTTATTACACCAATCTCTTTCATTTCCTCAAGAAATTTTCGAGCTATAATCGTCAAGAAAGTCAATAGGTAATAGTTTTTTAAATTAGAGTTTTTCTGAAGTTGAAAAACATTTAAAATGTGGAAGATGGATGGACATAGCCCCTTTGTGCTTTAAGGTTTCGATATACACTCCTAGTAACGCAGGTAAACTGTAGTGAAATTCAAGTCAAGCTTTATGAAACCGATTTTAACATGTTTAATGTTTTAGGGCTGGGGGTCATTCTGTGAATTCCGACACGCAAATCTGCAACGCTTATTTTTCTTAGTTACCACGGACCGATTTCTTAGTTACCACGTTATATCGGCTCCATTTGGGGTCTAGTTGTACCAAGATGGTCACTGATCAGCTGAGTGAGCTCCAAGGCCATTTTCTCTCCTGTTGAACGCAGGAAGCTGAAATTTGAGAAGCAGGGTCAATGGAGAATGCTGAAGGCGCCTGAGTGGTCACTGATCAGCTGAGTGATCGGCAATCTAATTTCTCCCTTGCGAGGGAAAAACATTAAACATGATTTAATGTTTTTCCCTCGCAAGGGAGAAATTAGATTGCCGATCACTCAGCTGATTTCCATATGATTTTATACAGATCTCTGTGATCTTTAATAATATTTCTGTGTTAGGTAAAGAATTTTTTCTTCACTAGGACTAGGAAAATAGGTACCTACCCAATACTAACGCTGGTAGTAGCAGTTGTGAAATTCAAGTCATTGAATTCAAAAAAGTCAATTGAACATTCAAGTCAATGTAAAACTTGAACTGTTGAGTTCAATTTTTTTCTTCGTTTAAATGAAACCTAAATATAAATTGGTACTGTTTCGAGTTTATAAACATCTGGTACCTACCTTCCCTGTCTACTTGTCGGGCTGACAAAAAAAAAGGAATTGCAAGCCAGTTTAAAACACTATCTTTGGCTTTATAGAGGGAAACCAAATAGATAATTTATTTGAGAACTTAATTTTAGTACAGCAGCATAGGACCACTGCATGTTACCCCTCTGCGATATAGCAAAAATGTTCGACAGCACAGCACATCTAGGGGACGAAATCAGGGCAGCATAGCACATCTACGCTAATTTCGAAGGTAGTTCGTTGGCAACCAAATTTATTGTAAAATCATGTCGAGCGACCCCAATTAGGCTAGTTTGAACAAAAAAAAATAAAGAAAACACGATTACTTTACTCGCAAAACAGTTTTTTGGCTCTCCTGAAAAGTTGGCAAAAGTTAGATGTGCCATGCTGGGCCTCGAACGACGTAATAATCCTTTAGTAAAAAAAGTTTAGATGTTGCTACAAATATATATTTTTTTGTAACTTTTCTTTTTTTCCAATTTTTTCTAGCAAGTCGGAACTTGCTTTTGGAACGATCCTCGTATGTGTGGAAGCTACACTGCTCACCCAACTTGGCAGACGTTTTTTTTTGTCTTCAAGCCCGAAAAACTTAACCTCTTGTGGGATTTATTTCCAACGTGAATTATATTGTAATTGGATTGCAGTCATCAATTCCGTTCCGGGTAGGGAAGTATTACACTAATTTTAACTACTTACAGGTGCACCTTGATTAATTGAACTAAAGGTCGTTACGTTTTATTTGCCATTGTATTTCATCTAGTACTTACCGTCTTTGAAATACATTTCGTGATTAGTTTTCATCTGTGTTGAACGACCATTATTTTAATCTCATTGGCATTAAGAGCTGTCTGGATAGAAGGTAAATGGAAATATGACTTATATTTTATTATCATAAGTTCGTGATATCAATTATTATCGAAATAAAGAGACGGAGAGGAACTCCGAACCAAATTTATATGTTGAAACCAAGTTGGGCGCTAATTAAATATTACTTGCAAAAAATAGAAATATAGGAGAATCCCATCAAAATTAATTTACTCATTTTGCATATTTTTATTAGGGCAAACAGTGTTTGCCAAGTTTGCCGGGAGGAGACGTCACTGAAGTGAGGACAGACTTCTCCATTGAGTTTGACAGACAAGTCGATTCACAGAAGAGTTGGGAATCACAGGCGGCTCGAGCCGTTTGATTCTCACTCGACCTTTCAGAGAAGTGTAGCACACTTGCATTTCGTGGACCGGTCGGATCGCTATTTCGCCACTCTCTGCCACTCACGCAGAAATATCGTTAGTCCCACCAGCCAGAGCGATGGGGTCGGAGCAAAATCAACAGAATTGAATACGAAGAGGATAAGTCAACTCTAATCCCGTTGGAAAGAAACAGACAGTGCAGGGAACGAACGTTCAGTAATATGGGAGTATTTTGACCTCTTTATCATGTAGGTAAGAAGACTAGGAAAAAGAACGCTGCAAATTATTACACAATGGTTTATTATTTTTTATTTTTCTATTTAGATCACTCGTCTGCAAAGCCGACAACCATCCAACATGAAGAAAAACATCGATCGAATTTCGGTCAACTTCAATTTGAACGGAGATTAGGCCTCTTTTGCGATTCACACTCGTGTTTCTGATTTATCGTACATCCAAACTTTAAATTCTCGTAGTGAGCGAACGGTTTGTCCTACAGAGCTCCGGGTGGTCTCAAAAAATTCTAAAAATTCTATAGAATCTTAAATTGAAGGAAAAACAATACCTTTACGTCAACATTTTTTTAGTTAGGGCGTTTTCAAAATTTCAAACCTTATTTTTCACCCCTTAGAAGTGACCTACATCAACCAAAAGCTTCGGGGCACAACTAGACCCCAAATGGAGCCTACATACCAAATTTCATCAAAATCGGTCAATGCTAAGTGGGGAAAGTGCCGCGTACGGCGGACGGACGGCCAATTTTGGTTTATTATTTTCAATAATAAACCTTTGGAATCGACCAAGAAAAAATTTTTTTAACACCCCCTCAAAATTTGATGGTTTACGTTTCAAGGTACGTAGAATCCAAAAATCGAATAAAAATTTGGCCGTCCGTCCGCCGTACGCGGCACTTTCCCCACTTAGCATTGACCGATTTTGATGAAATTTGGTATGTGGGCTCCATTTGGGGTCTAGTTGTGCCCCGAAGCTTTTGGTTGATGTAGGTCACTTCTAAGGGTTCCAAAATCAATTTTGAAATTTTGAAAACGCCCCAACTCAAAAAATTTTGATATAAAGGTATTGTTTTTCCTTCAATTTAAGATTCTATAGAATTTTTAGAATTTTTTGAGACCACGCGGAGCTCTGCAGGACAAACCGTTCGCTCCCTACGAAAATTTAAGGGTTTACATTGAAATATTATATATATATATCAAAACACGAGTGTGAATCGCAAAAGAGGCCTAATCTCCGTTCAAATTAGAGCTGACCAAAATGCGATCGATGGTTGGTGATTTTGATTTTTTTTTTTTTTGATTTTTTTATTTTTTTTCCTTCATATTGGATGGTTGGTGATTTTGTAGACGAGTGATCTATATAGAAAAATAATAAACCATTGTGTAATAATTTGCAGCGTTTTTTATTCGATTTTTGGATTCTACGTACCTTGAAACGTAAACCATCAAATTTTGAGGGGGTGTTAAACTTTTTTTTTTCTTGGTCGATTCCTAAGGTTCATTGTTGAAAATAATAAACCAAAAGAAAGTAGGCAAAAGGGAGAACCCTCCTAAGATGCTTAACCTTCACAGAACCGATTCTACAAGATATTTCCAAGAAAAAGACTCCAAGCAATTTTGTTTGACTTGTTTGATTTTTGTTCTTCCTCATTTTTTCAAGCAGAAGGTTTTTCCTTACCGTTGTTTGCTTCCGATTCTACCAAGGTAGCGGAAGCTTTGTTTTCACTTTCCAAGGTTGAAAAAAAGTCCTCTAAAATCAAAATTTCCACTCGCGTATTCGTTTCAGGCCTTCCTGAACAATTTTGGTTCCGTGTCTGTCGCGAAATCCTTGTAAACTGTACGAAGTTGTTGTTCGATTTCGATGAAATTTTCAGGGATTGAGCGGGTTAGCGTGTGGATGGTCCCCTATGAAAATCATGGCTTCCAAACAGATTGTCGCCCTTGCGCATGCGCAATAGCCATAGCGTCCACATTTTCCATCCGATTTCAATGAAATTTACAGGGATGTTACAGAGTAGTGTTTAGATGGTCCCCTATGAAAATCGTAGAGAATGGTTTCTCATAGAGGGATTCATTCATAGAGGGATGGTCCCCTGTGAGAATTTCAAATCCCATTCATTACATCACTAGGCCTCAATAACACGGAGGTAGCGCATAGAACTGTCCCGGGTTCGAATCCCAGCCGAGGCTAAGTATTTTTTTGATCCAATCACATACATCTACTCACTTAATTTTTCATCCGAATTTGATGAAATTTTCTAGGATTGTCCAGATTAGCGTGTAGATGGTCCCCTATGAGGGTAGTGAAAGGTTCTTAGAGATTGGTGTTTTGAGATTAACTACTATGCATCGGATCATCTATACAATCGGGTTATGGATACGAGGAAGCTTTGTGCCACACCCACTTGGCAGACTTTTTTTAATGACTGAAATACCCCATTATAATTGAATTCGACTTTAAACAACAATAATTGTTGTTACTGAAATTATTTCAGTAATAAAACGGTCCTCATTATGGCTGCTGAGAGCTTCTGTATCCGACAACCACTCCTGTTCATCCCAATAACTACTCCGTGGTTCGCCCCACAGACGTCGTCAGGTGACCGCGGAGCCCCGCCCGAAGGTTTCATCACTGTTTCCCTACACGCCTCTCCCGGTCGTGCTCGCGTTCGCGGTCGTGTGCTCCCTTCGGGCTCGGACGGGCGAGTCCGGATCGTGTCGGGAGGTGCTTACCGGGAATCGTGGCCAACTAAATCGCGAAACCTTCGAGGTTCGAGTCAGTTTTGTTATGCAAATTTACCAGATCGTTCGGCCCATTCGAATCAGAAACGCTAACAAGTGGAGTTCTAGTTAGGTACAGCAGTTCCTACATAATACCTCAGAGAAACATTAAAACGCTGCAAATTATTAGGTACAACAAAGTTTACCGTTTTTCTGCATAGATCACACGTCTGCAAAGAACACAGCTTTGCCCTTGACCAGGGGTGAGGCGTCCATAAGGCCACTCTGGCTCTAGCCCTGGCAACATTTCCCTCTCTGTACGCTAGATTTTCACCTCAAAGTTGAACAAAATTCGCTTCAAAAAGTGTTCCCCCAAAGTAAAAAAAACCCTAGGAGAAATTTTTTTTCCTCAAAACTCACTGATCCATAAAAGCATGGATCTTTTAGAAGTGTCAAATAATTTTACCTACACTGACATGTCAAATATCCATTGTGTCAAATTATGTCAAATATCAAGTAAAAGAAGAAAAAAGTTAAGTAAAAAGAAGAAATAGGATGGAAGTTGGTCCCCAGAGGGTGTACCCACGTCCAGCACCATGGCCTAAAGAGAAGAAGGAGGATGGAATCGATAGTATGGAAATCGTATATCGATGGAATCGAATAACAGCGGTTCCCAACTGGTGGTCCGCGGATCCCCGGGGGTCCGCGAGGTATGGCTGAGGGGTCCTTAGGATATACAAATTAAATATATATTTGCAGCTTCTGAACGTTGACTTCTGCGTCTGGCTTCATACAACAACTAACGCTAGCACACTCTAGTTGGGCTTTATGTATTTCAGAGATGTCAGTTATTGCTATATTGTTAGTTATTTATTGCTAGTGCTCACAGAGTACTGGAGACAAGTTAGTGCTAGTGGAGTTTGCTAGCGCTAGTGCGGTCCCTGACCGAGTTGTTTACATGTGTGATTTTGCGCAACATTTTAGTGATTGAAAAGCTTTGTTTTTCACGGAAAGTTAATTACGCGTACGTTATGGACCGTTGGTTAAAATTTGGATCGTTCAAACGGCCTAGGCATACAGACGAAGAACGAGAAAATGCTTTCGATGTTAAAGTTAATAAGTCAGTGACTCTCGAACCGAACTTGCTAGTATCTCTTGAACCCAACTCGTCGGCGTCTCTTGAACCTTGAAAAATCTCTGTATTTTCACGAATAAATCCTAAGTTTTATGGCATCAGTTTGATTTATTTTTTTCACATATTTCGGTTCTTTTTAGGTAACTTTAGATAGTGGGGGTCCTCGTCGTTGATGAAGGGGTCCTTGGAAAAATTTAGTTGGGAACCGCTGGTATATAATATATTAACATGTTATTTTTCCAGATATTATCTGGAAAAATAACATGTTGCTAAGGAAAGGCAGAATTGTTTTTGCCCCAGAGTTGCTATGGTTACATTGCGATTCACACTAGTGTTTATATTCAATAATTATAATTCCAACCCTTGATTTCTCACAGGGACGGAATGTTTTATCCTACAGATCTCTGGGTGGTCTCATTCGATTCTAAAACATATTGTTTAGTAATGCATGCATTCCAAGACGTCCCATTGGATAAGCATTAGATCAGTTTAACCAGTTGGTAAGCGATAAAACTGTTTCACTCGATGTAATTAATTTATTACTTTAGGGAAGAAATAGTGATCCTCCCCCCCCCCCCTCGTACCATTATCCACCATAACACTTCTAGCGGCATGGGAGCCTCGAATCTGAGTAGCATTTTAAAATCCATGATCTACGATACCCAACATGCGAATTCGAGTCCCCCCCCCCTCAAATGGTACCAGTCTGGCACCAAAGCGGAAATGCGTCGGAAAATCCGGAGGTATAATGAGAATTTTTCCAAAATTTCAAAGGTTGGGTACAATTAGTAAGCGGTAAAGGAACCGAAATATTGAAAAATCGGATATTTAATTAATATTATCCCCCCACTCACCCCCTCCCCTTCCGAATTTTGGTACTCTGGTAAAATCATTTACAACTCGGGAGTTATTTGAGTCAAACAAAAAAAGAAACACGCAAATCAGTTGGAAATTGAGGCCTGGGCAGATTTTACAAGATTACCCCCACAAACGCACGGTTTTTAATATTAACCCCCCTTTTCCCCCCTTAAAAAGCAAAATTCAAAATTCCGGCGCCGTAGTGCACAACTAGATAGTTTTCCGCACCGAACAAAAAAAGAACCACGAAAATCGGTTGAGAACTAAGGCCTGGGCAGACGACACAAGATTTTGTCACACACACAGACATACACCTATGTTTTTTTTTGCGGATTTGGATTCAGAATGATGTAAAACGGATTACTGTGTGGTTATTTTTTGCTTCCGAGTCTACCAAGGTAATAGCGGAAGCTTTGTTTTCACTTTTCATGGACGAAAAAAAAAGTTCTCCAAAATCAAAATTTCAACTCGCGTTTTGCGTTTTAGACCTTTCTGAACAATTTTGGTTCCGTGTCTGCCTGTCTGTCTGTCTGTGTGTCTGTCTGTCTGTGTGTCTGTCATGAATTCCTTGTAACGCGCATAACTATACGAAGTAATTGTCCAATTTCTATGAAATTTTCAGGGATTGAGGGATTGTGCGGGTTGGTGTGTAGACGGTCCCCTATGAAAATCATCATCCTCGGACTGATAGAAGCGACTGCGCATGCGCAAACGTGAATTCCTTGTAACGGCGATAACTTCTACATTTGCACTCCGATTTCAATGAAATTAACAGATTATTAAATAAACAGATTAGTATTTACATGGTCCCCTATGAAAATCATCACCCCCAGACTGATCGTAGCCGCTGCGCATGCGCATACGTAAAATCCTTGTAACGGCCATAACATATATGTGATGGATTGATGAAAACGAAGACTGAAACCCTGATTGAACCAGATTGAACGTTTTCCATTTCACTTGCATTATCATCAGATTTACTGACATTGTTATTTTAAACAATTTTTATTATTTGAAACTCGAAAACACAGTAGTGTCGCCACAAGCTGCTCGTAAATCCCCTCGTGACAGGTTTTGAAACTATTGAGAGAAGAGAGGGGGCACCTGTTAAGCCTTCCTTCAGTTCTGCCCGAACAGTTATCGGTGTAGCTCGCTTGAGTGTGAACCTTTGAGGTGTCATGTGATCATTTTGATATCAAATTTGTAGTAAATACTGTCCGAGGGGGAGTATCGCTAACTCGAGTTCCGTTTCTGAAATAGTACAGTTTCGTCAGGTAATAAAATTAGTTTACAATTCGGAAGTGTTGTTCCTTTGCAAATACCATGTCTTCCGACGAAGAGGAAGGTCAGCTTCGGGAGGAGGAACCCACCATAACATATACCTACATTTTTCATCCAAATTCGATGAAATTTTCTAGGATTGTCCAGATTAGCGTGGTAGATGGTCCCCTATGAGGGTAGTGAAAGGTACTTAGAGATTGGTGTTTTCGGATTAACTACTATGCATCTGATCATCTATATAATCGGGTTATGGATACGAGGAAACTACGTGCCACACCCACTTGGCAGACGTTTTTTTTCTGTTGAGTGTTGTCCTCCTTCACCCCAGATCGATCGCATAAGGACGCCCAAGTCTTACTGTGGGACGTCCTAAAAATCGATACTACTTTAAATTGATGAAAAAAAACCTTGATATCGAAATTTTTTGAGCTAGGGCGTATTCAAATTTCAACCGAAGTGACTGACATCAACCAAAAGCTTCAGGGCACAACTTGAGCCCAAATGTAGCCCATCTAGCATCGTAATTTTTTATTAGATTCTCGGATCTTACGTAGTACCTACCTTGAAACGTAAACCAAGAAATTTTTTGGGGCGGAGGAGGGTTTGAATTTTTTTTTTTTTTGGTCGATAATCAACCAAAAGCAGTGACAGATTATCCCTTCCAGGGTTATTAGAGTTAGCAATCATCAATTCAGCGGCCTCTAAAGGAATTTTCTGGGTGCCTAATATTGTCATATAGATTGCTTACGCCTACGCGTGTATTGAAAGCTCTGGAACGTGCAATCTTCAGTGTCCTTCAGCCTTGAGGTTGTGAAAACGGAGAGCATTATTTCCCTCGGATCCATAATTTCCTGGGAACTGCGGGCGCCGGTCAGACTTCGCAAAATGACTTTTTTTCGGTTCTCAATTTTTCCCTGTGTGCCGCAATCAATCAATCAATCCGAGTAAAAACGGAAATTGCCGGCCGCCGCGGGGTCGACCTCGCCTGGGATTGCTCGATTCAATTCTGACCGTTTTACCCACTTGGAATCCTTTTCCATACATTCGAGGGGTTGTCCGCTTATTTGCTATGCTTTCCCGTCCACCTCGATCTCGGAAGGATCGCCAATCTGAGAGGCGTTTGCGAGGTAGGAAAAAACGCCTGCCAAGTGGGTGTGGCACATAGCTTCCTCGTATCCATAACCCGATTGAATAGATGATCCCATGCATAGTAGTTAATCTCAAAACATCAATCTCTAAGTACCTTCCACTACCCTCATAGGGGACCATCTTCTCTCTAATCTGGACAATCCTAGAAAAATTCATCAAATTCGGGTGAAAAGTATAAATGTTATGGCTGTTACAAGGATTTTACGTATGCGCATGCGCAGAGGATTCTGTAAATTTTAAGGCCTTGATTTTCATTGGGGATCATCTACAACCTAATCCGCGTAGTCCCCGAAAATGTAATCGAAATCGGGTAGAAAACGTGGAAGTTATGGTCGTTTCAAGGAATTCACGTTCGCGCATGCGCAGTGGCTACATTCAGTCCGAAGGTCGTGATTTTCATAGGGGACCATCTAAATACTAATCTGTAACATCCCTGAAAATTTCATCGAAATCGGGTAGAAAATGTAGAAGTTATGGCCGTTACGAGGAAATTCACGTTTGTGCATGCGCAGTGGCTTCTATCAGTCCGGGGATGATGATTTTCATAGGGGACCATCTAAATACTAATCTGTAACATCCCTGAAAATTTCATCGAAATCGGGTAGAAAATGTGGAAGTTATGGCCGTTACGAGGAAATTCACGTTTGCGCATGCGCAGTGGCTTCTATCAGTCCGGGGATGATGATTTTCATAGGGGACCGTCTACACATCCCGCACAATCCCTGAAAATTTCATAGAAATCGTACAATAACTTCGTATAGTTATGCGCGTTACAAGGAATTCATGACAGACACGCAGACAGACAGACAGACAGACAGACTGACAGACACACAGACACGGAACCAAAATTGTTCAGAAAGGTCCAAAACGCAAAACGCAAGTGAAAATTTTGATTTTGGAGAACTTTTTTTTTCGTCCTTGAAAAGTGAAAACAAAGCTTCCGCTACCTTGGTAGACTCGGAGGCAAAACTACGGGTGGTAGACCGACGGTTTACAGTTGAAACATTAATACGCCATTTTTTTCCCCACCAAGAATTGCGTATCAACCGTGACGGTCGGAAAAATAATAGGATAATAATAAGATGATAGGAACATCCCTCGTCAAACGACAAAAAAATTTATTGTTTCCGCCCGGGATCGAACCGGGGACCTTGTGCGTGTGAAGCACACGTGATAACCACTACACTACGGAAACCCGATGGGAACTCAGGGAAAGTCAGAGAATCATCAGGGGCACGTTCCAAATCGCTTCGTAAGAATATTCATCGCTGGTGAGTTCGAATGAATATCTCATCAGAATGAAGAAGTGAAGGAGAAATGCCCTACACGTCAGAAATACGGTTTCCTAACGACAAAAATGTATTTCACGCAGCACAGTTCCGGTATTTGAGAGTTTCGTTGAAGATTCATCGAAGAAAATGAATGAATTGTGTGCGCGGGTTGTTCTCAATTATCCTTGAAATCCATTTCGGTAGGATTTCAATTTTTTCAATTTTCCTACATTTTATAACGATTTCTGAACTTCATTATGTCACTCCGGTTGGTAATTTGAGCACGGTATTATTATTTCGCAGAATTCCTAATTTGCGACAAAATGTTCATAAATACCTACCTACTATTACAAATTATTATTACACAACGGTTTGAAGAAAGCGGATTCCTGCCATCGCAACCCTTCTCCACCAAATATGATCCTTGGTTGCTGAGGAAGCACAACTGACTGACATGAAACTCTGTTCTGGAAGGAACGAAGAACGCATTTGACCTGCTGAAATTTCATCGACCTTTTGGCAAATCCCTCAAGTTTCAACAACTACTGGAGTCCTTGTCCAACTTTTTTATTTCCTAAATATTCAATACCTAGTGTTTTTTCTCTCTAAAATAACAATAATAATAATACATTAGATTATTTGTTTTTGGAGATCATTGAAAAAAAAAGAAAAAAAAAACAAAACAGGTCAAGCAGAGATGTGACGAATTTTGTCACAAAAATAATTATTCACTTTAACTTTGAAGTAGGTACTTATTATTAGTAATTTTAGGTCGTAAGCAACACACTTGCTTATTGTCCAACTCTTTCGTATGTAGTTCGTGAATTGATAGAAAAACGCAGCAAATTATTACAGAAAGCTTTATAATTTTTCTATATAGATCACTTGTCTGCAAAGAACACGGCTGTGCCATTGTTACCACCAACCAACTTGAAGAAAAACATCGATCGCATTTCGGTCAGCTAAAATTTCGAAAAGTATGTAGTACCTACTTATTATCACACTACTAAAATTGAAAAAAAAAAAGATTTTCAACTTTCTATGGATCGATTCTCCGACTAATTTCCAATAAAAAGTTCCTCTTACAGCTGTTCTTTCCCCATGTTCTCGTGAATATTTCAAGTTTTCGTTAGACAAGTAATGTTTTTGAGAAATAGGTACTTTACGGGAAGAACTTTCTCGATACTCCAACTAATTTCCTATAAAAAGTTCCTCTTACAGTTTTTTAGCCCCTAATTTTCGTGGGTGTCTGAATTTTCAAGATTTTTTTTCGTTTTTTAGACCTTATATTACTAAAATTCCCATAAAAATAAGGGCATAAGGGCACCATTGGAAAGAACGTTAAATTATCCATCTATAACCAAACAAAAATATTTTGAAAAAATCAATGCTAAAAAAAAAGAGCTCATAGTAAAAGTGTTAATAATTTTCTAAATTGTTTTTGACCAGTTTTTTAGTTATCACACTACACATAGTGTTTTTTAGAGACTCTATGGCATTGAATGGGTTAAGGCTGAAAGTAACGATAGATGAATGAGAGAGGGAGATTCACAACTTTATCCCTCAACGATCTTCACAACCAATCAATTGATTTGGAATTCTTTTATATTTTTGGTTCTTCGCGAGATAATTCTGAACAATTTCATAATGGCTACTAAGTACTATTCCTATAAAGTACTGTTCCAGGCAATAGTTCTATTTTCTACCTAGAGCGTCTTATGGTGCAGAAAACTTCATCAGGGTTAGTATTATTCTGGGTAGATAGATACAGTCTGCTAGGTTGATTTGGGTCCATTCGTGCATCTTTAGTACATTAATTTATTATGAATATCATCTCAATTTTACTTTCTGCGGAGTTTAAACCTCTTTGGTGGTCACTTTTAAGAGGTGAAAAATAAGGTTAGAAGTTAGGGCGTTTTCAAAATTTCAAACCTTATTTTTGAACCCTTAGAAGAGGCCTACATCAACCAAAATGTTCGGGGCACAACTAGACCCCAAATGGAGCCTACATACCAAATTTCATCGAAATCTGTCAATGCTAAGTATGGAAAGTACACATTTGTATTCGATTTTTGGATTCTACGTACCTTGAAACGTAAACCAACAAATTTTGAGGGGGTGTTGAAAATTGTTTTTTTCTTGGTCGATTCCAAAGGTTCATTATTGAAAATAATAAACCAAAAGGGTTATTATTCATTATTTATTATTATTTTGATAACAGTGCTGTTTCTTTTAAATAAGTTGTTCGTTTTAATAATATCTAGTGCTGTTATTTTCGTAATAGTGCTGGTTTGAGGGAATTTTGGATGAATAAGAATTTTCTGTTGTTCGTTATGGAGTCAGGTGAGGAGAATTGTTGGGAAAACTACAAAAAATGACGATGCTGATATTCAGTGTTTCAGACTTCCATGGAACAAGTACCTGGACGATTTATAAATAAAAAAAACGCTCTTTCATGTGAATTTTCAAAATATTTCCGTTGAAGTCACAGTTCAGAAGAAAAATAGGAAAAACTACTGAATTAACAGTTTTTCCCATTTTGGTTTATTAGGTATTTTCAATAATGAACCTTTGGAATCGACCAAGAAAAAAAAATTTCAACACCCCCTCAAAATTTGTTGGTTTACGTTTCAAAGTACGTAGAATCCAAAAATCGAATACAAATGTGTACTTTCCATACTTAGCATTGACAGATTTTGATGAAATTTGGTATGTAGGCTCCATTTGGGGTCTAGTTGTGCCCCGAAGCTTTTGGTTGATGTAGGTCAACTCTGGTAAGAGTTCCAAAATCAATTTTGAAATTTTGAAAACGCCCTAACTCAAAAAATTTCGATATAAAGGTATTGTTTTTCCTTCAATTTAAGATTCTATAGAATTTTTAGAATTTTTTGAGACCACGCGGAGCTCTGTAGGACAAACCGTTCGCTTCCTACGAAAATTTAAGTGTTTATTTTGAAATATATATATATATATATAAATCAAAACACGAGTGTGAATCGCAAAAGAGGCCTAATCTCCGTTCAAATTAGAGCTGATCGAAATGTAATCAATAGTTGGTGATTTTGATTTTTTTAAAATTTTTTTTTTGATTTTTTTTTATTATTATTTTTTTTTTTTTCTTCATATTGGATGGTTGGTGATTTTGTAGACGAGTGATCTATATATAAAAATAATAAACCATTGTGTAATAATTTTTTTGCGTTTTGGTTTATTATTTACAATAATGAACCTTTGGAATCGACCAAGAAATTTTTTTTTTTTAACACCCCTCAAAATTTGTTGTTTTACGTTTCAAGGTACTTGAAATCCAAAAATCGAATAAAAATTTGGTCGTCCGTCCGCCGTACGCGGCACTTTCCCCACTTAGCATTGACAGATTTTGAGGAAATTTGGTATGTAGGCTCCATTTGGGGTCTAGTTGTGCCCCGAAGATTTTGGTTGATGTAGGTCACTTCTAAGGGTTCCAAAATCAATTTTGAAATATTGAAAACGCCCTAACTCAACAAATTTTTATATAAAGGTATTGTTTTTCCATCAATTTAAGATTCTATAGAATTTTTAGAATTTTTTGAGACCACGCGGAGCCCTGTAGGACAAACCGTTTGCTCCCAACAAGGATTTAAGGGTTTTACGTACGATAAATCAGAAACACGAGTGTGAATCGCAAAAGAGGCCTAATCTCCGTTCAAATTTCAGCTGACTGAAATGCGATCGATGTTTTTCTTCATGTTGGATGGTTGGTGGCTTCGCAGACGAGTGATCTAAATAGAACAATAATAAACCATTGTGTAATAATTTGCAGCGTTTTTCTCTGGCAATTATTGTTCGATTTTCATGATTCCAGCGGCAGTATTTCAGTTTTTCAACTCCCTAGGCCACTAATGAATTTCTATAGTGAATCCTTTATTATTTAGTTAGGTACAAGTTTGTGCCCCTTCAATTCCGCGAAATACTAAGAACCCCCTTAATTAATGATTCGTCGAACTCACCGAAGAGGAAGACGGCGCGAGCGGTCATGCTGAGTGCTGACGACTGCCGGGGAGGTCCTGAGATGCGGAGGTCCTGAGATGCGGCGGTCCTGAGATGCGGAGGTCCTGAGCGGAGGGAGCACTGGGTCACTTGTGGAGCCTCCTCTCGCCCTCCTCCCCGCTTTTATACCTCCCCCCCGTCAGCCCCTCGCCGCCGCCCTTCCACGTCCTTCGGCTTCACTCCAGGCAGTGTTGGGCAAAAATTAGCTACAGCTGAAGCTAACAGCTTAATATTTAGCTATTTGCTGATGAGGAACAGCTAAAATTTCCAGCTAAATTAGCTATTAGTCAAAACGTACGACTATGCGGTGTTTTAGCTGTCAGACAGCAGCTAAAGCCAACAGCTTCTGCTGTAGCTGACGACTAACATTTTCTCGAATGAATTCACTGATTTGACCTTCGCTGGCCACTTGAAAACCAAATTTTTTTTTGGTAAATTTTTAATTAAAATTTGACGTCTTGATTTGTTAGGTAACAGCTAACAGCTTTAGCTGCAGTGATGTAGCTGTCAGACAGCAGCTTAAGCCAATAGCTTCAACCCTAGCTGACGACTAATAGCTAACGCTGAAAATTGTATTTCTCCGCCCGAACAGCTAGTAGGTAAGCTAACCATTCCAGGTTTAGCTGGCAGCTATTTGATCACTGATTTGACCACAAAACCGATTTGACCTTTACTCTTCGCTGGCCACTTGAAAACCAAATCTTTTTTTGGTAAATTTCAGTTAAAATTTGACGTCTTGTTTTAGGTAACAGCGAACAGCTTTAGCTGCAGTGATGTAGCTGTCAGACAGCAGCTTAAGCCAACAGCCTCAACCCTAGCTGACGACTGACAGCTAACGCTGAAAATTGTATTTCTCCGCCCGAACAGCTAGTAGGTAAGCTAACCATTCCAGGTTTAGCTGGCAGCAGAATTAGATTTGGAACATTTTCTCGAATAAATTCACTGATTTGACCACAAAACCGATTTGACCTTTACTCTTCGCTGGCCACTTGAAAACCAAATCTTTTTTTGGTAAATTTAATCAAAATTTGACGTCTTGTTTTGTTAGGTAACAGCTAGCAGCTTTAGCTGCAGTGATGTAGCTGTCAGACAGCAGCTTAAGCCAATAGCTTCAACCCTAGCTGACAACTAATAGCTAACGCTGAAAATTGTATTTCTCCGCCCGAACAGCTAGCAGGTAAGCTAACCATTCCAGGTTTAGCTGGCAGCAGAATTAGATTTGGAACATTTTCTCGAATAAATTCACTGATTTGACCACAAAACCGATTTGACCTTTACTCTTCGCTGGCCACTTGAAAACCAAATCTTTTTTTGGTAAATTTAATCAAAATTTGACGTCTTGTTTTGTTAGGTAACAGCTAGCAGCTTTAGCTGCAGTGATGTAGCTGTCAGACAGCAGCTTAAGCCAATAGCTTCAACCCTAGCTGACAACTAATAGCTAACGCTGAAAATTGTATTTCTCCGCCCGAACAGCTAGCAGGTAAGCTAACCATTCCAGGTTTAGCTGGCAGCAGAATTAGATTTGGAACATTTTCTCGAATAAATTCACTGATTTGACCACAAAACCGATTTGACCTTTACTCTTCGCTGGCCACTTGAAAACCAAATCTTTTTTTGGTAAATTTAATCAAAATTTGACGTCTTGTTTTGTTAGGTAACAGCGAACAGCTTTAGCTGCAGTGATGTAGCTGTCAGACAGCAGCTTAAGCCAACAGCTTCAACCCTATCTGACGACTAATAGCTAACGCTGAAAATTGTATTTCTCCGCCCGAACAGCTAGTAGGTAAGCTAACCATTCCAGGTTTAGCTGGCAGCTATTTGATCACTGATTTGACCACAAAACCGATTTGACCTTTACTCTTCGCTGGCCACTTGAAAACCAAATCTTTTTTTGGTAAATTTCAGTTAAAATTTGACGTCTTGTTTTAGGTAACAGCGAACAGCTTTAGCTGCAGTGATGTAGCTGTCAGACAGCAGCTTAAGCCAATAGCTTCAACCCTAGCTGACGACTAATAGCTAACGCTGAAAATTGTATTTCTCCGCCCGAACAGCTAGTAGGTAAGCTAACCATTCCAGGTTTAGCTGGCAGCTATTTGATCACTGATTTGTCCACAAAACCGATTTGACCTTTACTCTTCGCTGGCCACTTGAAAACCAAATCTTTTTTTGGTAAATTTCAGTTAAAATTTGACGTCTTGTTTTAGGTAACAGCGAACAGCTTTAGCTGCAGTGATGTAGCTGTCAGACAGCAGCTTAAGCCAATAGCTTCAACCCTAGCTGACGACTAATAGCTGACGCTGAAAATTGTATTTCTCCACCCGAACAGCTAGTAGGTAAGCTAACCATTCCAGGTTTAGCTGGCAGCTATTTGATCACTGATTTGACCACAAAACCGATTTGACCTTTACTCTTCGCTGGCCACTTGAAAACCAAATCTTTTTTTGGTAAATTTCAGTTAAAATTTGACGTCTTGTTTTAGGTAACAGCGAACAGCTTTAGCTGCAGTGATGTAGCTGTCAGACAGCAGCTTAAGCCAATAGCTTCAACCCTAGCTGACAACTAATAGCTAACGCTGAAAATTGTATTTCTCCGCCCGAACAGCTAGTAGGTAAGCTAACCATTCCAGGTTTAGCTGGCAGCAGAATTAGATTTGGAACATTTTCTCGAATAAATTCACTGATTTGACCACAAAACCGATTTGACCTTTACTCTTCGCTGGCCACTTGAAAACCAAATCTTTTTTTGGTAAATTTAATCAAAATTTGATGTCTTGTTTTGTTAGGTAACAGCTAGCAGCTTTAGCTGCAGTGATGTAGCTGTCAGACAGCAGCTTAAGCCAATAGCTTCAACCCTAGCTGACAACTAATAGCTAACGCTGAAAATTGTATTTCTCCGCCCGAACAGCTAGTAGGTAAGCTAACCATTCCAGGGTTAGCTGGCAGCAGAATTAGATTTGGAACATTTTCTCGAATAAATTCACTGATTTGTCCACAAAACCGATTTGACCTTTACTCTTCGCTGGCCACTTGAAAACCAAATCTTTTTTTGGTAAATTTAATCAAAATTTGACGTCTTGTTTTGTTAGGTAACAGCTAGCAGCTTTAGCTGCAGTGATGTAGCTGTCAGACAGCAGCTTAAGCCAATAGCTTCAACCCTAGCTGACAACTAATAGCTAACGCTGAAAATTGTATTTCTCCGCCCGAACAGCTAGTAGGTAAGCTAACCATTCCAGGTTTAGCTGGCAGCAGAATTAGATTTGGAACATTTTCTCGAATAAATTCACTGATTTGTCCACAAAACCGATTTGACCTTTACTCTTCGCTGGCCACTTGAAAACCAAATCTTTTTTTGGTAAATTTAATCAAAATTTGACGTCTTGTTTTGTTAGGTAACACCTAGCAGCTTTAGCTGCAGTGATGTAGCTGTCAGACAGCAGCTTAAGCCAATAGCTTCAACCCTAGCTGACAACTAATAGCTAACGCTGAAAATTGTATTTCTCCGCCCGAACAGCTAGTAGGTAAGCTAACCATTCCAGGTTTAGCTGGCAGCAGAATTAGATTTGGAACATTTTCTCGAATAAATTCACTGATTTGACCACAAAACCGATTTGACCTTTACTCTTCGCTGGCCACTTGAAAACCAAATCTTTTTTTGGTGAATTCAATTAAAATTTGACGTCTTGTTTTGTTAGGTAACAGCTAGCAGCTTTAGCTGCAGTGATGTAGCTGTCAGACAGCAGCTTAAGCCAATAGCTTCAACCCTAGCTGACAACTAATAGCTAACGCTGAAAATTGTATTTCTCCGCCCGAACAGCTAGTAGGTAAGCTAACCATTCCAGGTTTAGCTGGCAGCAGAATTAGATTTGGAACATTTTCTCGAATAAATTCACTGATTTGACCACAAAACCGATTTGACCTTTACTCTTCGCTGGCCACTTGAAAACCAAATCTTTTTTTGGTAAATTTAATCAAAATTTGACGTCTTGTTTTGTTAGGTAACAGCTAGCAGCTTTAGCTGCAGTGATGTAGCTGTCAGACAACAGCTTAACCCAACAGCTTCAACCCTAGCTGACAACTAATAGCTATTAGCTGACGCTGAAAATTGTATTTCTCCGCCCGAACAGCAGCAGTCTCAGGGAAATCTGAACGCACTATCGAGGGGGTCTCAGTCTGTCGCCGTCCGTTCCGGGTCAGTATTTCCCTCAATTACAGGCGCTCAAACTTTAAAAGTCGTACCTAAATTTGAGATTTTCAAGGATTTCCGGAATTCATCAGTGCACGGCCCTTGGGAATTGAAAAACTGAAATAATCAAAATCGAACAATAATTGCCAGAGAAAAATGGGAAAACCAAATTGAATAAACGGATTTTTCCATTTTCTCTGGCAATTGTTGTTCAATTTTGATTATTCCAGTTTTTCAATTCCCAAGGGCCGTGCAGTAATAAATTTCTAAAATCATTTAAAATTTCAAATTTTGGTACAATTTTTAAAGTTTGAGCGCCTGTAATTTAGGGAAATACTGACCCGGAACGAGGAACGATCGGCGATAAATGGATTTTTATGTTTCTACTTTCTTGCTGTGTAGTTTTTCAAGCCTTTTTTTCTTTATTTTTTAAAGGACTCTCAAACAATAAATCAAACAAATGAGTAACCCTAAAATACTAAAATAAACTATTTTAAAACTCACAGAAAATACGGAAATAAAGAAGTTTTAATTAAAAAAAAAAACCTGCTTCAAAAAACCTTTTCCAAGTCGCTACTACAAAGTGATAAAGAACAACCTCTTCACAACTCAACTTGCCAAATTATTTTGTTAGCAACTTATTCTTCGAAAAGCCCATTTCTTTTCATAAAAAACTTCTTTAAAAAATCAAAAAAGATTCAAGTTCTGGCAGAAAATGTTTGAGTAAATAACAAAAACGCTGCAAATTATTACACAATGGTTTATTATTTTTTCTATGTAGATCACTCGTCTGCAAAGCCGACAACCATCCAAAATGAAGAAAAACATCGATCGAATTTCGGTCAGCTGAAATTTGAACGGAGATTAGGCCTCTTTTGCGATTCACGCTCGTGTTTCTGATTTATCGTACGTCCAAACTTTAAATTCTCGTAGAGAGCGAACGGTTTGTCCTACAGAGCTCCGCGTGGTGTCAAAAAATTCTAAAAATTCTATAGAATCTTAAATTGAAGGAAAAACAATACCTTTATATCAAAATTTTTTGAGTTAGGGCGTTTTCAAAATTTCAAAATTGATTTTGGAACCCTTAGAAGTGACCTACGTCAACAAAAAGCTTCGGGGCACAACTAGACCCCAAATGGAGCCTACATACCAAATTTCGTCAAAATCGGTCAATGCTAAGTGGCAAAAGTGCCGCGGACGGCGGACGGACGGCCAAATTTTTATTCGATTTTTGGATTCTACGTAGGGTAACCTCACCAATTTGTGAACACCCCCCAGTTCGTGAACACTTTGGGAGAAAATAATCTAGATTAAGACTTCTGGCGCGATCTGTTGCTTTTTCTGATTTTAATTGGTTACTACAAGTTCCCATAGAGCGCACTGTGAAGTTTCGTTGAGTTAGTTCAGATACAGACGAGGTTATCTTGCATTCAGTTCCAAGAGTGCCTCTACAGGTGCTGCCCCATCAAAGTAAGCCCTAATTTCTGATTCAGTTGTACTTGCATTTTAATGGTTGCTTCAGTTTTTTTCATGTACTTTTTGTGTGTATAATATTCGTTATAACTTCTTACATAAGAAAAACACCAAAGATTTAGTTGATGTTGCGATTTTGTTCAATTTGCTAAGTGTTTTCAAACTGGTATCAAAAAGTCAATGTTTTCCAATTCGTGAACGGCCGTTCACAAACTGGTAAACATGCGCTTGGTTCATTTACTGAATGTTGAGGTTATTTTCAATCCAAAAATTTCCTCAAGGTCTTTGCGTATCTTGGCAGACACTAAAAAAGTAAGTTTACCAGTTTGTGAACAGCTTCTTTTGAGATGACTCATGGTCGTTCACGAATTGGTTCCTGCTTTCCAATTAGTGAACACTTTCTGGCACAGGCTTATTCGACTATTCCTAGCTTTATCTTTAGGTATACATAGAAAAGAAAAACTAGGGAAGAAAAAATAACTCTAGAAGGTTGGATAGTAGATAAAGCTAAGCTAAGCTAAGGTAAGGTACAGCAAAAAAACTACAAATTTAATGCCTAGCTCATCCAAGACTGCTGGTACGAAAAGAAGGAAAATACCTCTTTCTACCATAACATTTTACAATCTATACATAGGAACGTATTTTGACAAATTACTGTTTACTTCAGAGAAAGCATTGAAAGAAACTCGGCGCTTTGCGCCTCGGCGGGGGGCTCCGCCCCCCTGCACCCCCCGGTTTATTTCTTTTTCCATACTCTGTATGGAATCATAGGAACACAGAATGTGTTTTTGCGATACTAGTCATCCGTTAAATAAAAAACAACAATAATAAATGTGGAGTTGACATTAATATGACAACCAATAAACATATCACCAGATGTTTTTTTCTGTCGCTTTTTCGTGACGATTTTTTTTTCGGTAGGTCATCGCAAAAACACATTCTGTGTTAAAACTTGATGAAAAGCACACTTCAGTTCATTGGTGCATTACGTTACCTGAATAGAGAGAAATACAAGAAATTAATAAGAAAAGGCTAGAGAAGAAATTGTTAAAGCAAAAATAGAAGAGAAGAAAATGAGGGAGGGAAAGGATTTGACAACCAGGAAGGAACAACTACGAAAAAAGACGAGAGAATCAAGAGAAGAGAAGAAAATGTTGTAGAAAAACATTGTTTAGGAATGTTTGCATTCAGAGGACATCCCAATGGATAAGGATTAGTTCAATTTGAACCAGTTCGTACGCGGTAAAACATGCATTCTTATTTACCTTCCTTCTGCACAAAAAGGTTTCATTCAATGTAATTTAGTCAGTATTTTGATTTAGAAATAGTGGACTACCATGGTGGCACCACAGATTTGTTCTATGGTGGCACAAAAAATAATTCATGAAAATCCAAAGGTGTATTGAGAGTTTTTCCCTAATTTCCAATAAACGACATCATTGGATACAATTAGTAAGCTCTAAATTAACTGAAATATTGAATGACAAATCGTATATTTTGTGAATATTATTTCCCAACTTTCCCCTTTTCCATGCTAATTTCTATACTCTGGTGAAATATTGTGGAAGTCGAAAGTTATCGGAATCGAATAAAAAAGAATCTCAAAAATCGGTTGGCGAATAAGGCCTGGGCAGAGTACACATGATTTAGTCACACACACACAGACATACAACTATGGGGGTTTCTCGCGGATTTGGATTCATAATGTTCTAAAACGAATGTTTATGTTGTTGTTTCCCTCCGTTGAGTGTTGTCCTCCTTCACCCCAGATTAATTGCATAAGGATGCCCATGTCCTACTGTTGGACGTCTTAAAAACTCAAAAAGCAACTCAAATTGCTAAACCCATACCCAAAGTTGATAAACTAATAGAAGTACCTTGGTATTTTCAAAATTTATACTATCAAAATTTTAGTTTCGTGTTGCCGTTCAAAGGCATTTATCAATTTATTAAGCCTACTAGGTTCACAAATTTTAGAATAAAAATGTTGGATTTTTCATGGTTCAGAGTTATATTAATTTGTCTTATTGAGTCTTTAGTGAATTACCATTAATTATTATAGTGAAATAATCATTAATTATTTATTAAAATGTATCAATGGGTGTTTATTAACTTTTAAGGAACCTACTACCTTTGTATCTCACGTAGCCCAGGAAGCGTTCACAAATTGGTCACTTCATGTTCACAGTTAGGGCAGTGCTTGTTCACTAATTGGAATATAGGCACTTTTCACTTAAAACGTTCCTAATTGAACACCAACCTTCTTTTACAAGATTAACTTCTCAATCAAAGTTGTTCTGCGTTAAATTCTGTACAAAAATTAAAAAACGGATCACGAAAATATAAATTAGGAACCATGATATGAAACTTCAAAGTCAACTTTCAATGGGCAACGAGCTTAAGTGTTCACTAATTGGTGAGGTCACCCTACCTTGAAACGTAAACCATCAAATTTTGAGGGGGTGCTAAAATTTTTTTTTCTTGGTCGATTTTAAAGGTTCATTATTGAAAATAATAAACCAAAATTAGTGGTGCCTGATACTGTAATATGTATTATTACTAAAAAATTACTTTTCTTTCCGAGTCTACCAAGGTAGGTAGCGGAAGCTTTTTCACTTTTCAAGCTTAAAAAAAATGTTCTCCAAAATCAAATTTTTTAGTTGAGTTTTACGTTTTATACCTTCCTGAACAATTTTGGTTCCGTGTCTGTGTGTCTGCCATGAAATCCTTGAATAACAAACTATACGAGGTTATTGTCCGATTTCGCTGAAATTTTCAGGGATTGTGCGGGTTGGTGTGTAGACGGTCCCCTATATCACATACATCTACTCACTTAATTTTTCATCCGAATTTGATTAAATTTTCTAGGATTGTCCAGATTAGCGTGTAGATGGTCCCCTATGAGGGTAGTGGAAGGTACTTAGAGATTGGTGTTTTGAGATTAACTACTACGCATCTGATCATCTATATAATCGGGTTATGGATACGAGGAAGCTATGTGCCACACCCACTGGGCAGACTTCCCCCCCCCCCCTGAAAAATCGGAGAATTGATTCGAAAATTCGAGAATCCGATTCTTTTCGTCAGCTGTTCAAGCTAATTAATTACGATCAATAACCATAACTTCAATCAAAATCCATCACAACCAATATGGAGGAGGAATATTCATGGAGATCATTGCTTACCACAACCAAGTGATCAAAAGATGATAAACACAACCACCACCTCAACCTATCATGATGTAACTTATAATATTCAATTACTTATCCCCATTTACACAAATGATGAAAGGTTCACGAAGAAAAACGTCTGCCAAGTGGGTGTGGCACATAGCTTCCTCGTGTCCATAACCCGATTGTATAGGTGATCCGATGCATAGTAGTTGATCTCAAAACATCAATATTTAAGTACCTTTCACTACGGTACTGTACATTTTTAAGGCCTTGATTTTCATTAGGGACCATCTACAACCTTACCCGCAACATCTCAGAATATTTCATCGAAATCGGGTAGAAAATGTGGAAGTTATGGCCGTTACAAGGAACTCACGTTCGCGCATGCGCAGTCGCTTCTATCAGTCCGGGGATGATGATTTTCATAGGGGACCATCTACACACCAACCCGCACAATCCCTGAAAATTTCATCGAAATCGGACAATAACGTCGTATAGTTATGCGCGTTACAAGGATTTCATGACAGACGGACAGACACACAGACAGACAGACACGGAACCAAAATTGTTCAGAAAGCTCTAAAACGCAAAACGCGAGTGAAAATTTTGATTTTGGAGAACTTTTTTTTTCGTCCTTGAAAGTGAAAACAAAGCTTCCGCTACCTTGGTAGACTCGGAAGCAAAAAATCGTACAGATTATTCCAAGCAAAGGTTCTACTTGAGAAATTACCAAAAGCTACAGACAACTTTTAACGCTTAGGTCTAGTAAAATTTACCTGAAATTCATTAAGTTTCACGATAAGCAACTATTCCTACCAGTATCTTTCATGTTGATGTTTTTTTCTCGGCAATTTATATCGCTAAAAAGCTGTAATATACCTACCTATACAGGGTGTTTCACGAAAAGGTTACACCCCCTTTCATTTTCGCAAAATACAACGTAAAAAATTCCGACCAACGCAATTCTTCATGATTTTTTGTGAGGATCTCAGGAAAAATACTTTTGAGCAAAAAAGTTGCGCGCAATGTTTTGGTGACATCCGTTTTTCAATTTGGCTGGAATTTATCAAAATGGCGGCCAAAAATTCGGTCGTTTTTAGTGAAAAAATTGTTCTTTTTAAATCGTTATGAGTTTTTAGGTAATTTTATTGAGTTCAAGCATGATCATGCTGTCAGCTTTTATTGCTTCCGAGTCTACCAAGGTAGCGGAAGCTTTGTTTTCACTTTTCAAGGATGAAAAAAAAAAGTTCTCCAAAATCAAAATTTTCACTCGCGTTTTGCGTTTTAGACCTTTCTGAACAATTTTGGTTCCGTGTCTGTCTGTCTGTGTGTCTGTCTGTCTGTGTGTCTGTCCGTCTGTCATGATTTCCTTGTAACGCGCATAACTATACGAAGTTATTGTCCGATTTCGATGAAATTTTCAGGGATTGTGCGGGTTGGTGTGTAGACGGTCCCCTATGAAAATCATCATCCCCGGACTGATAGAAGCGACTGCGCATGCGCAAACGTGAATTCCTTGTAACGGCCATAACTTCTACATTTTCCATCCGATTTCAATGAAAATTTCAGAGATGTTACAGATTAGTATTTAGATGGTCCCTTATGAAAATCATCATCCCCGGACTGATAGAAGCGACTGCGCATGCGCAAACGTGAATTTCCTTGAAACGGCCATAACTTCTACATTTTCCATCCGATTTCAATGACATTCTCAGGGATTATGCGGATTAGATTGTAGATGGTCCCCTATGAAAATCATCACCCCCGGACTTATAGTAGCCGATGCGCATGCGCGAACGTAAAATCCGTGTAACAGCCGTGCGTACGTCACAACCTCAAATTCCACACTATCTACTGTCTGGCGCCAGTAGCACATGTACAGCGAGTCATTTTGACAAGTGAGAGGTCACGGGTACGATCCCCAGCCTTGCCAAGATATTTTTGGATTTTTTGAGAAGTGACTCACTTACATTTTTCATCCGAATTTGATGAAATTTTCTAGGATTATCCAGAGTAACGTGTAGATGGTCCCCTATGAGGGTAGTGCAAGGTACTTAGAGATTGGTGTTTTGAGATTAACTACTACGCATCGGATCATCTATACAATCGGGTTATGGATACGAGGAAGCTATGTGCCACACCCACTTGGCAGACGTTTTTTAACTCCACCGCAGACGGCCCCAAGCCCGTGGTTCAAAAGGAGGTGAGTAAATAAAAAATAAACATGATTTCGACCTCAAAATTGATGTTTTCGTGAAAGAAATGTTAATTTTTCCTCTTAAATCGTGGTTTTTCTCAAAACGGACGACACCCTGTGATTCAGCGTTAAAAAATGATGAAAAAACATGTGCCACACTGAGGGTTCTCCAAAACCTAATTTTTGCGCAATTGTGGAGTTGCGCAACTTAGAGCGTTCAAAAAGCCAGTTGCGCGCAATAGAACAAATCGATGTGGGTATGAATTTTTCATGAAATTTGACGTAGAATCCGAATCTGTAATAAAAAAGGGGGGGTTCCGTTTGAAAAAATGAAGTTAGTGTCAATTGCGCACGATTGCGCGCAACTTTTTTGCTCAAAAGTATTTTTCCTGAGATCCTCACAAAAAATCATGAAGAATTGCGTTGGTCGGAATTTTTTACGTTGTATTTTGCGAAAATGAAAGGGGGTGTAACCTTTTCGTGAAACACTCTGTATAGGTAGGTATATTACAGCTTTTTAGCGATATAAATTGCCGAGAAAAAAACATCAACATGAAAGATACTGGTAGGAATAGTTGCTTATCGTGAAACTTAATAAATTTCAGGTAAATTTTACTAGACATTACCTAAGCGTTAAAAGTTGTCTGTAGCTTTTGGTAATTTCTCAAGTAGAACCTTTGCTTGGAATAATCTGTACGATTTTTTGCTTCCGAGTCTACCAAGGTAGCGGAAGCTTTGTTTTCACTTTCAAGGACGAAAAAAAAAGTTCTCCAAAATCAAAATTTTCACTCGCGTTTTGCGTTTTAGAGCTTTCTGAACAATTTTGGTTTCGTGTCTGTCTGTCATGAATTCCTTGTAACGCGCATAACTATACGACGTTATTGTCCGATTTCTATGAAATTTTCAGGGATTGTGCGGGTTGGTGTGTAGACGGTCCCCTATGAAAATCATCATCCCCGGACTGATAGAAGCGACTGCGCATGCGCAAACGTGAATTCCTTGTAACGGCCATAACTTCTACATTTTCCATCCGATTTCAATGAAATTTTCAGGAACATTATAAATTAGTATTTAAATGGTCCCCTATGAAAATCATCAGCTTCGGACTGATAGTAGCCGCTGCGCACGCGCAAACGTGAATTCCTAGTAACAGCCATAACTTCCTCATTTTCTACCCGATTTCGATGACATTTTCAGGAATTACGCGAATTAGGTTGTAGATGGTCCCCAATGAAAATCAAGGCCTTCAAATTTACAGAAGCCTCTGCGCACGCGCAAACGTAAAATCCTTGTAACAGCCATAACACTTATGTTTTCCATCCGAATTTGATGAAATTTTCTAGGATTGTCCAGATTAGCGTGTAGATGGTCCCCTATGAGGGTAGTGAAAGGTACTTAGAGATTGGTGTTTTGAGATATTATTATTATTATGTTTTGAGATACTATGCATCGGATCATCTATACAATCGGGTTATGGATACGAGGAAGCTATGTGCCACACCCACTTGGCAGACGTTTTTTAGATTCCTTTTGGTTTATTATTTTCAATAATAAGCCTTTGGAATCGAGCAAGAAAAAAAATTTTAACCCCCCCTCAAAATTTGATGTTTTACGTTTCAAGGTACGTAGAATACGAAAATCGAATAAAAAAATTTCCGTCCGTCCGCCGTACGCGGCACTTTTCTTAGCAACGCTGGACCGATTCGGTTCAAATTTGGTATGCGGGCTCCATTTGGGGTCTAGTTGTGCCGCGAAGCTTTTGGTTGATGTAGGTCACTTCTTAGGGGTGAAAATTAAGGGTTGAAATTTTCAAGAGTGCCCTAGCTCGAAAACTCTCGAAATAAAGGTATCGTTTTTTCACCAATTTTGAATAGTATTGAATTTTTAAAAATTTTTGAGACCACCCGGAGCTCTGTAGGACAAACCGTTCGCTCCCTACGAGTACTTGAAGGTTTTCCTTCGATGAAACAGAATCATGAGTGTGAATCGCAAAAGAGGTCTAATCTCCATTCAAATTTTATCGGACTAAAATGCGATCGCTGTTCATTTCTTCGATTTGTATACAGTTTTGCCTTCTGCGTAACCAGTAATCAAATTTCCATATGAAGCTTTCTATTTTTCGAATCGAGTGTGACGCGTTTAGTTCTGTCTAATAAACTTGATTGTGAAGGTGTGAAGCCAGTATGGTGTGGTAGGTAGTACCTAGCTGGTAGGTAAAAAAAAAGTTGGTACGTAAAAAAATGTTGGTGGGTAAAAAACGCTGCCAATTATTGCTCAAAGGCTTCTTCACTCTTCAGATCACTGATCAGCTGAGTGAGCTCCGAAGCCATTTTCAATCCTATTGAACGCAGGAAGCTGAAATTTGAGAGGGAAGGTCAAGGGAGAATACAGATGGTGGTAGGTGCTATTGATTGAGAGCCAGTGATCTATACAGAAGGGTGATCTATACAGAAAATAATAAACCTTTGAGCAATGATTTGCAGCGTTTTTAAAAGAGGGATAGGATTTGAATAGATTCATTAAGAAGAATCTGACATCACTAACATGCGGTGAAATCTTGACCCCACATAATGAGAACCAAACAAGAAACAACAGGCAGAAGGATGGGGGCTTCTGTCTGACCTGAGGTGTCCATCTCCAGGGTGAAGGATTCTAGGTAGCACCTTTCTGCGGATTATCCTCTCCAAGGATGGTCGAAGGAGAAACCCTGGAAACCGCCCATCTGGGTTCAAAGTTTGGGGTTCTTACGTGGAATCCTGCCCTTCCAGAACCCCTGGGCTACCTGAAGTCTCCACCAGCCTTCTGTGAGACAATTTTCCGAGAACAATGCGCAACGTCTCCCAGTTTTGTGTTTCCAGCTCCTCCTGTACACTTCATCCCAGGTATTCAGTCAGGAGCGAAAATACAGATTCTAAGGTCAGTTCAACAACCTAATGAAATCAACAGCCTCCTGATTACCTCAGAAAACACCCTCAGCCCCCTTAGGTGTTGCCAAATTCACACCACGTTGCCAGATCCAATATTCATTCCTTGATTTGCTTTGACCTCTTGTCACAGAAGTGGGGTCTGGAACCTGGGTTTGCGCCATTTCATTATTGTTGAACTGTCATCTGTCGGGATTGGAGTAACATTTTTGGCGTATAAAATTAAATAACAAGCAGAATAATTGTGTAAGCATTCAAAAAATTATAAAAAACAAAAAAAGAGGCTGCCAAGTGTGTGTGGCAAATAGCTTCCTCGTATCAGAGATGGGCTTTTTCGTAACAGTGGGGATTTTTCACGCAGAATCGAATGAGACCAACCCCAGGTCGCCACGACCAACCGTATAGAAACTACGACGTAATTTCTACTGAATTTTTTGTAATCATGTTTTTAGCGTTTAGAACGTTCGGTGAAAGTTGTAGTAAAACAAAAACTTTCAGCGAAAATCATTATTACAAAAAATTCAGTAGAAATTACGTCGTAGTTTCTATACGGTTGGTTGTAGCGACCTGGGGTTGGTCTCATTCGATTCTGCGTGAAAAATCCGATAAGAATTGACGAGCGTTTCGAATTTTGATAGATTATTTTGACAAAGTCATAAATATGTCCATTGTTCGGGAGAAAATCATTTAAAAAAAGTATGATTTTTAGGGAAATTATAGAAAAATTATGAAATCGTATTCAAAATACGAGTACGGGGGAAAATCATATTCAAAAAGTGAATACGGTTTTATTCGTATTCATATTCATACCTGTATTCGTAATCATGAAATCGCAGATGTTATCTGTATTCATAATCGTATTTATTCGAATTCGCCCATTTCTGTCTCGTATCCTTAACCCGATTGTGTAGGTGATCCATAGATGATGCATAGTAGTTAATCTCAAAACATCAACCTCTAAGTACCTTCCACTACCCTCATAGGGGACCATCTACACGCTAATCTGGACAATCCTAGATAATTACTGTCAATTATAAGGCCTTGATTTTCATTGGGACCATCTGCAACCTAACCCGCATAATCCCTGAACATTTCATCGAAATCGGGTAGAAAATGTAGAAGTTAAGGCCGTTACAAGGAATTCGCGTTTGCGCACCCGCAGTGGCTACTATCAGTCAGGGGGTGATGATTTACATAGGGGACCATCTACACGCCAACCTGCACAATCCCTGAAAATTTCATAGAAATCGGATGAGAATTGTAGAAGTTATGGCTGTGACAAGGATTTCATGACACACATACACAGACAGACAGACACGGAACCAAAATGGTTCAGGAAGGTCTAAAACGTAAAACCCGAGTGAAAATTTCGATTTTGGAGAATTTTTTTTCAACCTTGAAAAGTAAAAACAAAGCTTCCGCTACCTTGGTAGACGAAGCAAAAAAAAAAGTTTTGTTTCCAAAATTTAGTTTGGGCATTACAAAAGTGGTTTTTGTAATTTCTTGAATTCGAAGATTTGTAGAAGCAATTCTTCACCTGAAGTACCTAATTGAACGTTATTCATTACTGAAGTGAATTTCAGTTCAATTGAACATGCGATTCAACAATAAATTAATTAAATGGAAATGTATTAATTGTTATTTTTTATTTTCGTTAATAGAATCATTCCAGGGCTGAATCTATGTAAAATAAACCAATAAAGAAAGATATTGGTCAATTTTGGTTTATTATTTTCAATAATGAACCTTCGGAATCGACTAAGAGAAATAATTTTAATCCCCCTCAAAATTTGTTGGTTTAAGGTAAAAAAAAAGAAAATTTGGTCTAGTTGTGCCCCGAAAGCTTTTGGTTGATGTAGGTCACTTCTAAGAGGTGAAAATTAATAGAAGGAAGTTTCAGTCGGTCGCAGTTCGTTCATAGAATTTTGCGATATCGAAGAGGCAAAATTTTAAAAACTTGTACCTAATTTGAAATTTTAAGGGATTTTAGAAATTCATCAGTGCACGGCCCTAGGGAACTGAAAAACTGAATCATTTCAGAGAACTGAAATATTGCCGCTGGAATCATCAAAATCGAACAATAATTGCTAGAGAAATATGAGAAAAACATGGAAAAAACCGTTTATTCAGTAGTTTTTCCCATTTTGGTTTATTATTTTCAATAATGAACCTTTGGAATCGACCAAGAAAAAAAAAAGTTTAACACCCCCTCAAAATTTGATGGTTTACGTTTCAAGGTACGTAGAATCCAAAAATCGAATAAAAATTTGGCCGTCCGTCCGCCGTACGCGGCATTTTCGCCACTTAGCATTGACCGATTTTGATGAAATTTGGTATGTGGGCTCCATTTGGGGTCTAGTTGTGCCCCGAAGCTTTTGGTTGATGTAGGTCACTTCTAAGGGTTCCAAAATAAATTTTGAAAGTTTGAAAACGCCCTAACTCAAAAAATTTTGATATAAAGGTATTGTTTTTCCTTCAATTTAAGATTCTATAGAATTTTTAAAATTTTTTGGGACCACGCGGAGCTCTGTAGGACAAACCGTTCGCTCCCTACGAGAATTTAAGGGATTTTTATTGAAATGTATATACAGGGTGTCTACACTTTCGATGGGCATAACTTCAGGGTTCGATTCTACAAGGTATTTCCAACAAAAAATGTCTCCTAGCAATTTTCTTTTAACCCACTCAAAATTCCTTTTTTTTCACTTTAAAGTTTTTCTTCGCGTTTTCGACCTTACGGCACTGATATGGTCATAACTCCCTTATTTCTCCTGAAAATTCAAATCTGAATACACCTTTAGAAAGAGCGTTAAATTCCTAAGCTACTTAGTGCAAAATCAAAATATTTCAGCAATAAAATAGTTTCAAAAAATCAAGTCAAAAAGCCAACTTTAAAAAATTTGCAAAACTTGACTTTCTTCGACCAGAGTTTTCACTCTGAATCCCTGCCCATTTCGATGGGCGCTCTTCGGAGAAAACATGCTCAAATTGTCAGCTTCCCAGCGGTCTATCAATTTTTCTTTTTAATATTCAAATTGAAAGAGTAAATGAAGATTGAATGCCAGAAAACGTGTGTTTTACATGCAAATCCAGTGTTTTAAGCGGTTTATGGTCCCCCTCGACCTCAAGATGGCTTGACGATTTTGGTATCATTTCCGATGTAATTTTTTACGCTGAATCCAATGGTGATACTTTTGAATGTTTCCGACTGCTAGAAAGTGGATTTTTTTAAAGAAAACCTTCTATTTTCGTACATAAAATACGCATTATTCGTAGATATAGTCGTGAGCATAAAGTAACACCTTTGAACTCAACAAAAACACCAAATTTCTAGCTGATTGAAGTTTTTGTTGAGTTCAAAGGTGTTACTTCATGCTCACTACTATATCATCTATGAATGATGCGTATTTTATGTACGAAAAACGGAGGGTTTCTTCGAAAACTCCACTTTCTAGCAGTCGGAATCATTCGGAAGTATCACCATTTGATTCAGCGTAAAAAATTACATAGGAAATGATACCAAAATCGTCAAGCCATCTTGAGGTCGAGGGGGACCATAAACCGCTTAAAACACTGGATTTGCTCGTAAAACACACGTTTTCTGGCATTCAATCTTCATTTACTCTTCCAATTTGAAAGTTAAAAAGAAAAATTGATAGACCGCTGGAAAGCTGACAATTTGAGCATGTTTTCTCCGAAGAGCGCCCATCGAAATGGGCAGGGATTTAGAGTGAAAACTTTGGTCAAAGAAAGTCAAGTTTCAAAAATTTTTTTAAGTTGGCTTTTTGACTTGATTTTTTGAAACTATTTTATTGCTGAAATATTTCGATTTTGCACTAAGTAGCTTAGGAATTTAACGCTATTTCTAACGGTGTAGTCAGATTTGAATTTTCAGGAGAAATAAGGGAGTTATGACCATATCAGTGCCGTAAGGTCGAAAACGCGAAGAAAAACTTTAAAGTGGAAAAAAAGGAATTTTGAGTGGGTTAAAAGAAAATTGCTAAGAGACATTTTTTGTTTGAAATACCTTGTAGAATCGAACCCTAAAGTTATGCCCATTGAAAGTGTAGACACCCTGTATATATAAATCAGGAACGGGTGTGAATCGCAAAAGAGGCCTAATCTCCGTTCAAATTTTAGCTGACCGAAATGCGATCGATGTTTTTCTTCATGTTGGATGGTTGGTGGCTCTTCAGACGAGTGATCTACATAAAAATAATAAACCGTTGTGCAATAATTTGCAGCGTTTTCTTTGGCAATAATTGCTGGAAAATAATACGGCAATAATTATTATTGTTCGATTTTGATGATTCCAGCGGCAATATTTCAGTTTTTCAATTTCCTAGGGCCGTGCACTGATGAATTTCTAAAATACTTAAAATTTCAAATTTGAGTAGGTACTTACTGAATTGTTTTATTTATTTTTGCGCCTTCAATTTCGCGAAATACTCACCCAGAACGAGAATCAAACGGCGACGGACTGAGAACCCCGATAAATCAGAAACACGAGTGTGAATCGCAAAAGGGGCTCAATCTCCGTTCAAATTTCAGCTGACCGAAATACGATCGCTGTTCGCTTCTTCGAGCTGTACTCAGTTTTGCGTCCTCAGCAATCAGCAAACAAATTTCCTAATGAAGCCACCTACAACTCCCTATTTCTTCGTAATAAGTGTGAAGCGTTCATTTCGTCAAAATAAACCAGATTGTGATGCGAAAATATGGTTGGCAGGTAGTGGATATGTCGAGTGATCTACACAGATAAATAAATAAACCTTTGTGTAATAATTTGTAGCGTTTTACAAAACAACTGGTTTTTTTTCGAATTTTCAAGAGTTTTGCGGAATGGACAAGAATAAACAGTTTTTTCATTTTTCCCCCATCAATTGATCATAATTAATTGGTTTTCATAGAATTTACCAGCGGTAGAAACTCATTTTGTCAGGTCGGAGTGAAAATAAGTCCACGTTAGCATAGCTTGCCTAGTTGAGTTGGCGTTCTAGGTTTAATCGTACGTGCGACATATTCGGGATCAGCACATATTGCTTCCGAGTCTACCAAGGAAGCGGAAGCTTTGTTTTAACTTTTCAAGGATGAAAAAAAAAAAGTTCTCCAAAATCAAAATTTGCACTCGCGTTTTGCGTTTTAGACCTTTCTGAACAATTTTGGTTCCGTGTCTGTCTGTCTGTCATGAATAGAATAGAATAGAATAATAGTTTATTAACAGAAAGAAAATAAAATATAAAATGGCATATAAAACAGAGTAAATAAACAATTTCTTTCTGTCCACCAACCAAATAAGTTCACAAGAACTTGTGGCGGCTGGTGGAGCTGGTTTCAGTCTATAAGACCACAAAGTCGACTACTAACTACGTATATCAATTATATTTGACAAACAAATTTTTTAAAAAAATAAAAAGAAAAAGAAGAAGAAGGCTCTCTACAGTGCAGATTCCTTTATTCTGCTCAGAATCTCTCTCTTAAAATGTACAAAACTATTGAACACTTCAGTATTAAATTTACAAGCATAAAAAAACTTCAAAACTCTATAGTATGCATTCTTTTATGCACGTTCAGTTCTAAGTTTAGGCAACTGAATATGCGATGATGCTGCTGTACGTGTATGCAAGGCTATGCTTCTATGCTCTGGCTGAATTCCAGTTTTATAAACAAGCATGCACGATTGAAATAGAAACAACTGCCTTACATTGAGTACATCCAACTCACGATGCAGCAGGATAGTAGGATATCGTGGATGCTTACGAAGCGCTACTTTAAGTATAATACTTTGTGTAACCTGTACAGATCCTATAATGCCTTGCTAGCACTTCCCCATACGAAAATACCATACTTTAATAAAGAAAACACTAAGCCAAAATAAATAGCTCTCAACTGAGCAATTGACAAAAAATTACGGGCTTCCTTAAAAACATAAAATAACTTTCTCAATTTGGAAACCAAAGCATCAATATGGTAATTGAATTTTAAATTCTGATCAAATATGATCCCTAGGTATTTACATTTTTCAGCCAAAGGTAAGAATTTGCAATTACATGATTCTATATTATGAAAACAAGAAAGGTGATGAAAAGCCACCCCAGAAAGACCAAAGCAGTCTAGCTTAGAAAAAGAAAACCTAATTATCGAGGTTTTATCTACATTAAGACTCAAACGATTAATGTCCATCCAGGTCTTGACAAGAAACAGATTATAATTAATAGTGTTTAATGAATTATGAAATGAATTATGAAATCCTTGTAACGCGCATTACTATACGAAGTTCTAGTCCGATTTCTATGAAATTTTCAGGGATTGTGCGGGTTGGTGTGTAGATGGTCTCCTATGAAAGTCATCACCCCCGGACTGATAGTAGCCGATGCGTATGCGCAAACGTGAATTCCTTGTAACAGCCATACATAACCATACATAACAGAATTTTCAGGGATGTTACAATTAGTATTTAGATGGTCCCCTATGAGGGTAGTGGAAGGTACTTAGAGATTGGTGTTTTGAGATTAACTACTATGCATCGGATCATCTATATAATCGGGTTATGGATACGAGGAAGCTATGTGCCACACCCACTTGGCAGACGTTTTTTGATTGGCGAACAAATTCTCTCTGTCCTGGTCTGCGCGGGTAGAAAAGTACCAATCGTGTATCAATCAAGCGCAGCCGCCGCTGGAACTGGACAGATTGTATCCTAGATTGCACGTATGAAGAGTGTTGGATTCATTGTGGCAGCTCAGCCGTCCCGTGAGATAAATTCCGGTTCGAAAATTCCTCAGTCACCGTTACCAGGCAACCCAAGTTTCCCTGTCACCGCTGTTTCCCTTTCGAACGTCATGCCCAGGTCGTTCCAGGAGCAGGCAAGTCAGAACCGAGCTAACTACCACATACGAATTAGCTTGAAAGGCAATTTCCACGTAGAGCCATCAACCGGACAGCTCCCGCCTACATAACACTACTAAGGAGGTTCTCCGCTCTGAAGTAACACCGTTTTGCCCTACTTGGAGGAGAAGTAGAGAATCAGTCCCATTTGAGATTCATGGAATCTAAAAGTCCATTCATGCAGCATGATGAGTCAATGAGCGAATTTTCAGACAAAACTTTAGTGAAGAAAATCGAATTATTAGCTCTACAAGAGAGTAGTCAGCCTAGTGGGTGTGAAACATACAGGGACGGCACGATACCACCGATATATCGGAGTACCGATACCTTTGCCTAAAATATCGGAGGTATCGATACTTTCTTGACGATATTATCGGAAATTTCGCCGAAGTAAATTGGTAAAAAAATTCCAAATAAGTAACTAGAAAATATTATTGTCTGCCACCGAATAACACTCAAAATAGGCTCAGAATGGGTGATTCTCACAGAAAGCTCAAACCTAGTGTATCTCGAGGTTTTCTCCATACAAACTAGTCCTGTGGTTGCTTTTTTCTTTCCCCTTGTGTTCATCTCACCACTCCCTGCTATTCTCGCTGAAAAAACTATTTATTTTTGCGGTATGGATGCATTTTTTTGCGTCTTGAAAGACTCAATTCTCATTACCACCGCCTGTAACTATTTTGTTTTACTGATGAAAGTTCTCTCCCAAGCCTTGGGAAATGTCCTTATGTTGAAAAGATTCAGTGAAATTGGAAGCCTACCAACAAATCTCCACAGAAACAGCTTTTTTCTATTTTTAAGTTTACTTGGGGGTTCAACAAGTGATAATGAACTGTGTATCTGAAAAAAGTATCATTACCGCGCCGATATCAAAATTACCCCTCTCTGATCTCAAAAGAGGGAATTTCGCTCAACTGTTGCCATGGACAGTGGTGGCAGCACTTCACGAACCCGGGAAACCATACCCCCCTGCTCGCCCACGCAGTTACTTGGAGGACGGTGAAAAAGAAGGCCACGCGGCAGGTACGTATTTTTATTCCTGTCATTACCACCCTTTTATGGATCTGCTGATATGTTTCCAATTAATTTTTTTGAATCACATGTGCTTCTTCAATCGTTCTTGCCTACGAAAAATGGCGTTGAGTGAAAACTGTAATTATTAAGGATAAGCAATGACAAGCTCTCTAACCTCAAATTCTCATTACCGCACATCCATACCTTTCATTACCACCATTCTATGTTTGTTCGGTGGTAATGATGATATGACCGCGGTAATGAGATAATCACCTTATGCAAGCCTAGTTCTATTGGTTTAATAATTCTTAAAATAATAAACGATTTCGCTCGAACTTTGTATTCACACGTTTCATGATGAGTAGATTTCAAAAATGCAAAGTTGAAAAAATGTCCGTTCGCCGTACCCCGTCCTCGCCACTTTGGGGTCTAGATTTGCTCGAAAAAATCAGAAATTTCGTACAGATGCTCCATTTGAAGTCTAGTTGTGCATATTACCTGGGCATTCCGATAGGTTAACATCCTGGGAAGTTATAGACGAAAATGAGGGTAAAAATTAGCGTTATTCGAGGTTTTTGAGTTCACTGGTCTATGGCGAGTCTTCCCCACGCAATTTTTGACGTATAATCGTCGATGGGACGCGGTCCCCGGCCCGTAAAATCACGTTTTAGAGGAGAAATATTGGAAAAATTAGTGTGAAGTGCGGTATTTTTCGATTTTTAGGGAGATTTTTGTTGCTCTGAATTTAGTAGCGTACAATATAGAAGTACCTAGTTAGTTAGTTAGATCTTTGATACCTTCTCAATTTAGGAAGGTAATTACACAATCTTTAAAAATGATTTTAGGTATTTGAATTCTGATATTGTTATCTTCATATTGCCCTAAGCCCTCAGAATAAAAAAAATTATTATCGTTCCCTTAGGTAACCCTCAGAGATGACTCACCCTACACTTTACACAGCGGAACAATAATTTTCATACAATTTTTGTATGAAAAAAAGGGAGGCTGGTCGAAGGCGCAGAGAAGAGAGTATGGTCAAGAGTTTCTTAAAAAATATTTGCCTACTTACTATCCTACTTACTATATTAATGAAACAAATCTGTGATGTAATTAAGTTAGTTACGTGACGAATATTAACAAAATTGTCAAGTTAATTAATATAAAGAGTTGAAGATTGATATACATTATGTTGTAGACTGATAAGAGTTTTTTGAATATCATTTGACTGAGTGTTTCAGTTTTTTTACAGTTCTTTACTTACTTGGAATACATTGATACTATTCTGATTTTCATTGATTTTAGTTTATTTATTCCCTCCCTATCAATCTATAGAAATAGAGATTTTTCAATATAATCATCTTATCCAACCAACTGGACAAGCTCATTGCTTGAAAGGTAGAAACAGAATTGTGAAACTAATAAGATATTCTCAATACCAACTGCGCTTCTCATTACCATCACTTAGAAAAAAATTAGTTCTCATTACCGCCGCACTAAAAATTTTCAAAATTGAAATTTAATACTAAAAACTGTGAATTCAGCTCTATCTTGCGTTACAAATTCTTCTTTAAGTTCCCAGGAAACTTAATGAATTGTTTTAAACAGAATTGTGAAACTAATACGATATTCTCAATACCAACGACTTAACAAAAATCAAGTTCTCATTACCGCCACACTATAAATTTTCAAAATTTAAATTTGAGACTAAAAACTGTGAATTGAGCTCTGTCTTGCATTACAAATTCTTCTTAACGTTCCCAGGAAACTTCATGAATTTTTTTGAATTTTTTGGAGACGGTTCACTTACTCAAAGTTTGAGCCTGGAAGATTGAGCTTTTTCTGAGAATCACCCGAATAGAATCAATTGAAACGATATATCGCCACGATAGCCTCAGAATAGTGTCAATATACAATGAGAGCTAGGGAGGAATGTAAATCCGTTTTCCCGAACTTACAAGACGAGGGAGGCAAGCAAAATATTAATCGTGATGGCGACATCAGTCACGAGCGAACGGCTATTTTCGAATAATAAATAGTATTATTTGTATTGTAACTGATTTATTACTTGATCCTTTCGATTTCTAGTGGAAGAAAAACATCATTTCATTGAACAGAGATTTCTTGCAAATAAGAATTAGAATTGAAATAAAATTGAATAATTATTCATTTTTATTAAATTTTAAATTATTGTTCTTTAAAAACTATATTGCCTTTTCTTAATTAATAGGGTTTTTATTTGGAGCAAAAATCATCGGTGGGTTTATTTGAAACATCGGTGGTATCGATACTTTGAGCCGATATTATCGGAGTATCGATATTTCATAATATCGGTATCGAAAATATATCGGGTATCGATACTTGCTGAAAAATATCGTATCGATACTTAGGAGTATCGTGCCGTCCCTAGGTACATAGCATGAATCGTTAAACTTATACAATCAAACTTGGTTGAAATTTTTTTTTAAACCTGAAAAAATACTCTCCTTGTCACCCTAAACACAGAAACGCTGCAAATTATTTCACAAAGGTTTATTATTTTCCTTCACAGATCATTCGTCTGCAAAGATCACAGCTTTGCCGTTGTCACTATTTATTTTTTGTTTTTAGCCTACCATCCACAGGTACCTACTACACCATACTGCCTTCACACCTTCACAATCAAGTTTATTTGGAAGAACTAAAGGCTTCACACTCGATTCGAAAAATAGGGAGCTTCATGTGGGAATTTGATTACTGGTTGCTAAGGAAGCGAAACTAAGTACAACTCAAAGAAACGAACAACGATCGGATTTTAGTCAGCTAAAATGTCTGCGGAGTTTAAACCTTTTTGGTGATTCCCACTCGTGTTTCTGATTTATCGTGAGTCCAGCCCAAGTTCTCGTAGGGAGCGAACGGTTTGTTCTGCAGAGCTCCGGTGGTCTCAACGATTTTAAAAAATGCAATACTATTAAATTGATGAAAAAGCAATACCTTTATTTCGAAAGTTTTCGAGCTAGGGCACTCTTGAAAATTTCAATCCTTAATTTTCACCCCTTAGAAGTGACCGAAACCAACCAATACCAAAACGCTGCAAATTATTCCACAATGGTTTATTATTTTTCTATAGATCACTCGTCTGCAAAGCCACCAACCATCCGACATGAAGAAAAACATCGATCTCATTTCGGTCAGCTTCAATTTGAACGGAGATTAGGCCTCTTTTGCGATTAACACACGTGTTTCTGATTTATATTATATATTTCATCAAAATCGGTCAATGCTAAGTGGCAAAAGTGCCGCGTACGGCGGACGGACGGCCAAATTTTTATTCGATTTTTGGATTCTACGTACCTTGAAACGTAAACCATCAAATTTTGAGGGGGTGTTGAACAATTTTTTTTCTTGGTCGATTCCAAAGGTTCATTATTGAAAATAATAAACCAAAAAACAAGTACAAAAAAACCATATAGGTACCAAATTTCATCAAAATCGGTCCATGGGATCTATGTCCAGGGAAGTGCCGCGTACGGCGGACTGACGGAACATTTTTTTATTCGATTTTTTTCGGATTCTACGTACCTTGAAACGTAAAACAGCAAATTTTGAGGGGGGTTGTTGTCACCGCAGTCTGGAACAACCTGTTCCTTAGTCGTTCTCCCAAGTCAGCTACCACCACTAACTACTCTCGATGTCACACGTTCAATATATTCTCATAATATTTCCCCACCTTATTTTACCACGGCCATCACAACAGGGGTTAATTTTTAGGCAGAGCGACAGGTATGTTTTGGGTATGTCAGGAGTTCCATTCTCATGTCCTACTGGTTTCCACGCCATACAGTAGCCGGCAATTGCATTTTTGGGTACAACAAATATACGCAGGCTGTCATTTTTAAGATAGGTACATTATTTTTCTAATTCGTTTTATAAAACAGGATTTTAGGGGTCGATATTAATAGTAAGGGGTCTTGTGTCTTGAAATTTCATGTCTTGAAAATGTGGATGTCCTGAAATTTCTAAATCTTGATTGTCCTCAAATAATATATACTATAATAATAATAATATCTGTGGTTGTTGGGGAAAGGGGGTTAAGTCCAAAATGAGCTAAAGTGAACTCACTTCATAGTTGAAAACTAGATTTTTTTCTCTAACAGTGAGTAAAGGGTGTTAAGTCCTACCTTCATCCTATGATGAGATATTCATTTGTGCCATTGGGGTTATGTTATGAAATGTTAACGGCTTGTTGGGTGAAGGGGGTTTAGTCCATCACACTTCAGGCGGTGAGGACTTGACCCATTAGAGAGTTTTTGCTTCACACGGTGGCAAGCTCCCGTGAACGTGAAGCTACGGAAAACTGGAGTTGATGCTAACCTCCCCACTCCTTTTTACCACGGGACCGTGACTGTCACCATGGAAACGGGACGCTCCGTGGATTCTGTTATCATAACCTGACACCGCCACCATTTTGTCTGTGACAAGTTCGCCACCATTTTCGTTCTTGTTGAAGTGGAAGCCAAAGAATGGAACCAACTACAAAAACCTAGTTTTGAGTGATCAAGCATCAAAGTTATTTCAAGTTTGTAAATCAGGTGATAATTGTATTGGAATTTCCTTCTTTTCCTCTCAAATTTAAATTAATTCTGCGTCATTTCCTACTTTGAGAGCATGCAATATCTGTAGTAGAACGACTAAAATTAAAATTATATGTGTTTGATTTCTTTCTGAGATTTTGGAAAACGTTGTTACCAAATTTGAGTGATGAACCAACTCACTTGGTTCCATTCTGAGGAATTCTAAACGACTATTCACATTCAACATTCAGTTTTTTGCAATCCTAAATTCGTCATTCTTCTAGAAGAAAGCGATACCTTACTCATGACCTCACCCTCACAAATCCTCAAAAATTTATTTTTATAGGTTTTTATATAATCCTGTCTCCATTTTTTCCCCGACCAAACAGTATTCTCTGAATTATTGGTAGGTGTATTAGTATACAGGGTGTTTCACGAAAAGGTTCAACCCCTCTCCATTTCCCCAGAATTCAGCATAAAAAATTGGGACCAACGCTATTCTCCATGATTTTTTGTGAGGAATTCAGGACAAATACTTTCGCGCAAATACTTGCGTGTAATTGCGCGCAATTGACACCAACTTCATTTATTCAAATGGACCCCCCCCCCCTTTTTTAATCACAATTCGAATTCAACTTCAAATTTCATGACAAATTCATACCCGAACCAAATTTTGTTATTGCGCGAAACCTGACTTTTTGAACGCTCTAAGTTGCGCAACTCCACAATTGCACAAAAATTAGGTTTTGGAGAACCCTAACTGTGGCACATCTTTTTTCATAATTTTTTTACTCTGAATCACAGGGTGTCATCCGTTTTTAAATTTGACTGGTATTTTTCTATTTTTTCTATTTTGCGCATATTATGCGCAAACTGCATATTATGCAGTTTGATGCATAGTTATTAATTTTACTATCAAATTACAATTACAATTAAATTGTTGGCAAACTTCTTATCAACTCATGAACACAATAATTGTGTTAATTCTTAGTCACATGCTATTTATAAAATGCCAATTTAAAAAAAAAAAACATATGACTGAGAATGATGATATTTTAGGCCTATCTTTTGTTATAAGTTTTTCTCTCAGTCCCAAAATTTTCAGAGTTCATGTATGGTATTACTCCTAATTAATAAATACTTATATTTTAAAATATACTAATAAATGACAATAAACTCGGGAAAATTATTATATTAAATATATAATATTAAATTCCCCTTGTATTAAATATAATAATTTTTTAAAAATTGCACATACGTAAGAATGAGTTTTAAATGTGTTATTGCCTGTACACATTTTTAGATCAGTTTTCTTTTACTATTAATCAAGTGAAATATCAAATGAAATTATGATCAAGTGAACTACCAACATCATTCGTGATTATATTCGGACCTCAAAATTCAACGTGTGTTAGGCAATGTTTATCATATTAAAATTACTTTTCGCATGGGGGGACTATACACATATTTTTGTACAGAGTTAAATAAACCTCTATTGAAGTTGCACTGCAGTGCTCTGTAATAACCTGAAGTAGTTTCAATGTGAGGTAGGTACTCATTTTTGAAGTATATTTTGGCAAGAATTGAAGAAGAATGTAAAAGAAATCTTGCGATTCGCAAAACCAAAGCAATGTAATAACTGTTATCAGAGTCTAACCTACCTAAGGTTGCATCTTGCGTTGGCAGGAACCCGACCGCGGGAGGGGACCGTGTGAAGCGCTCTTCACACGGGCGGGCTTCACGAACGCGCGGCCCCGCGACAACTTCGGGAACCTTCGTACCTTTTCGGTCATCATCGGACCACGTTTTTTCCACGGACGGTGCCTCCCACGGTGCGCCCGTGTGAAGCAAAAACTCTCTATTGTACGCTGGGTTTTCCCTCCAACTATCTGGTGAAAAGGGGTTTAGGGCCGTATTCATAGTCCTGACTCAAGTCAAGTCTCTACTCTCACTCAGTCAAGTGGAGTCCCACCCTACACTCGAAAGTCGGTATTCATAGTCCAAGTCAAGTGAACACTTGGCTCCCAAGTGTGCCCTCGACTTGTGAAAGTCGAGAGTGCACTTGGACTCCACTTCGGCTTGAAATGTTCAAAAGTTGGCAGCCCTTGCCGTGATTATTGAGACTCCATGTCCTATATTTTGAAGTATCCATGTTTTTTCTATGGAACATTTCCAATTGTTTTGTTGGCCTTCTGCCGTGTTTCCCGCACTCTTCTTTGCAAAACAAAAAATAATAAACAGTAATTTTCTGTTCGAGTTTTTATTTTCGTTCTTGAAGTTCTGTCTAGTCGTGAATCATGTATTTTGTAAAAATGTAACTTGATTTTTATCGTCTATGTTTGTCAGTCAATACAGTCTGGAAGTTTCAGTTAATACAGAACTGTTTTTGTGAAATTTGTGAAGTTATTTCTTGTGATAGGGCCTACCCAGTTACCCTACCCAGTTAGTTCCGTTCTACCAGTCAGTATTTCCTTAATCTTTTTTCATTCTTTTAATTTACATCGACAGTAACGGTGTTACGAACTTGTGTCTCATAAAAACACTTGACGAGTTGACGTATCGGGAGGACAGGGTTTTGATGCTTTCCTGTTATCAATGCTATCCCTCGGCCAGAAAATTCGGTTGTTTTAAGCGCAAAATTGTTTTTTTCTAACAAGACAACATCGTTGACACATCTTTCCTATAGTACTAGCCTTGATGATTTTCCGCGTGTATATTGCCAGATTTGTCTTATTTTATTCGCAGAACTGTGGAAAAAAGGTAGGAATTCGCGAACCCTCAGTGCGATTATAGTGTACCTATCTAGACAACGGGTACTCCACATTATTATGATCCGACCACCAAATTCTATCGATTTCCTCAGCCCTGTTTGTTGTTGCGGGATGTGTTGAACTGAAACGATACTGATGAGAAGGTTCACATGAAATACTTGCAGTGTATGGTTGACGAGATTCAGAAGAGCTGATGGTAGATTACAGAAGGTACGGAATACAACAATATACCTACAAGGATTTATTTGAAGGAAATATGTGCTCCGTATGTACTTGAAGTTTGCAAAATCCTCAGTGAGAAATTCGCACTTCACTTGACCTTCCCCACTCATTATGCATTAAAAAATGATTAATTAAAACCACAAATTAAACTATAAGGACACGATACGAGTAAAAGCAAAATTAGTTGGTCCAAGAAATAAAGTTTCCGAAATAACTCGAGATCGCCATAGCAGAAAAACGCATGTCCTCCCAATAACGTCTAGTTTAAAAAAATAGTCGAACTCGCCGTCCCACTCATCAATAATTAACAAAATCACTATACAAATTTCATTGCTGGAACTGTATGCGAATCAAGAGCACTATTGAAATTATGAACGATGAATTCTCAAAATCACTTTATTAACAAAACAAAGAAGTGTTGGTGGTGATGGCATCGAAGCATCAATTTTGTTTAAAATATAGTATTTTGCATTATTTCAAGGTATTCCAATTATTTTTGTTTATTAAATTACTTTAAAATGTTATAGTTACGTTGTATTTTATTCGATTTCCATTATCAGCAGTGAAATCCCCAAGTAGGGGTTCGCACTTGAGGGACCTCAGGAGCTCACTTGGGATTTTGGCCTTTTCAAGTGAAGTGCGAACTCGACTTGTGGTCAATTTTGGTTTATGAATACCGTGAGTGCGCACTTGAGTAACCCGTACACTTGAGTAGAAGCTGACACTTCAAGCGACGTTCAAGTGCACGTCTATGAATTGCTCAAGTGGTAGACTCCACTTGTACCGTCACACTTGAGGGCAAGCTCGGACTTGAGTCAGGACTATGAATACGGCCCTAGTCTACTACACTAGGGGCTGTGAGGACATTAACCTTTTTACGCTGGGGTTTTCCGCTCATTGTCTGGGCATAAGGGGATGAGTCCAACGTGCAAATCAGTCAGGTAGGTATTTAAGAATCCGCCAACTTCGTTAGAAAGTGTATCCCCACTTTCTATCCCGTATTCCAGAACCTAATGGTACTCTTACAGTAGTAATTTGACGGACTACACTGTGCAGTTGCTCTCTGTGATCGTGAATAAATTATGTATAAAAACAAAACTTCTCGTGCTCAACTGTTGTTGGATATGGTTCGGCAACCCCTTGATCGAGAAAATACTGAAGGATCACTTTGTAAGTACCTACCTACATACCTACTTCTTTTTTTAACTCTTTTAACTTCATTTATGTTTACCCCTTCTAACTTTATACCGATTTTAGATTCGTTAGGGATCATTTTCCATTATGAAATGGGAAAAAGAAACATAAGGTACATGGATAGCTGTAATACAGGTAGTTTTATCTATTTTGTTGCAGGCTCAAGTCCTCCTCCTTCTGTTTCTGAAGAAATGCAAATTTTAGAACAATTTTTGGACTCTGACGACTCTGTCAAGGACGAGCATTTTATTGGTTGTGATCACGATTTACTTACAACATCTTCAAGCTGTGAAGACGAAGCTCCTTTATCGAGAAAATCTTCCCGAAAAAAGTCGCGTTTTTATGCCCTGAATAGGCGTCGTGCATCATCTTGCAGTTCGGAAGGAAGTCCTTCCTTGCAGTCCCGGAAACAGATGATGAAGACGAATGACTAGGGACTTTTTTTATTTAAAAGGTATTCTCCTTCAGATATTGTAATGGTTAAATAAGTACCTGATACTAATAATTCATACTGTTTTTTAATTTGTATTAATACTTTAATAATTAAAGTTATTCCAATTCTAATTATTAAAAATGATGACTCATTCCACTCCTTTTACACTATAGTTATAAATAACAATGTAGGGGTAACATTTCCCAGCGTGCATCACAAACGCGTAAAGGGAGTCAGGTCCAGGATTCGTTTGGGTAAAGTGGGCCAAGTCCGTACTTTCATGTACTGTCAGATATAAAATAGAGATTAGGTACCGAAGCAGCTCCTAAAAATGAAAAAAGTCCATTCATGCAGCATGAATTAATGAGCGAATTTTCAAAAAAATCATTCAGTTTAAGGTGTGGTTAAGAAAAGGATCAATGGTGTTGCAATTTGTTGTAGAAAGTTTTTTTTTCGATTCTTGGTTTATATATATGTATATATTTTTTTTTTAAATGCTTTTACACCAATAATCGACGTCCCGGAAGACGTGAAATCACTGGGCTGAAAGCTGAATCTGGAAGCCCGAGAAGCGTTCTGATTGGGGAAGCTCCTGGACGTAGTTAAAGATGAATGCGACAGATCGCGTTCATGATCACTTGTTCCCAAACTCACACAACAAGTCACCTTGTTTATCACATATTTTTCTCCTTGGTGCGTTACCTGCTGCATCTAAGTAATTAATTTAATAACATTTGAATATATTCGCGATATGTACGAAAAAATCGTGCGATTTTCAATAATACACTCGGTTTTAAACGTTTCTATCGGTGGCAGTTGTCGATTAAATACTTGAACGAGGACTCTTTTTTTTTTTTTTTTTTTTTTTTTTTTTTTTTTTTTTTTTTTTTTTTTTTTTTTTTTTTTTTGCACATGAACTTATAGAGTACCCACACGGCTACTGCATTTCTGGTTACAACAAATATACGCACGTATTCGTTATATATATATATAGCTACAAACTTTTCTTAATTTTGGACAATTTTCATTTTTGAAAAAAGCATTCATATCAGAAATTTTGTGCTGAATCCGAATATACCATAAATTACCATGATTTTCAATGTAAAAACCTCAAAAAACGGGAAAACCCATTTTTTTGGAGTTTTTTTGAATTTTGGACCACTTTGGATTGTCCAAAATTGCTGGTTAACGAACTTGACCTATGGTTTGTTGTTACAAACATTTTGGCAAAAACTAAAAAAAAATTTTTAAACAATTACTCAAGTTATCGTCCGGAATGACACATATATATATATATATATATATATACATATGATTTTTGGAAAAACTTCAGGGATCGTTTCAGAATGTTCCAAAACGGATTTCAGTGTGAAAATTTTTCGAAAAAGTCGATTCTAAAAATTTTGAGGCCATTGCAATAGCTTCATTTTCTTTGAAAATTCGCTAATAACACGCTGCAAATTATTGCTGGGTATGCTTTGAAGGTCTTAGGAGTCCATATTCATGTTCTACTCGTCTCTACGAACTCATAGAGTACCCACACGGCTACTGCATTTCTGGTTACAACAAATATACGCACGTATTCGTTATATATATATATAGCTACAAACTTTTCTTAATTTTGGACAATTTTCATTTTTGAAAAAAGCATTCATATCAGAAATTTTGTGCTGAATCCGAATATACCATAAATTACCATGATTTTCAATGTAAAAACCTCAAAAAACGGGAAAAAACCCATTTTTTTGGAGTTTTTTTGAATTTTGGACCACTTTGGATTGTCCAAAATTGCTGGTTAACGAACTTGACCTATGGTTTGTTGTTACAAACATTTTGGCAAAAACTAAAAAAAATTTTTAAACAATTACTCAAGTTATCGTCCGGAATGACACATATATATATATATATATATACATATGATTTTTGGAAAAACTTCAGGGATCGTTTCAGAATGTTCCAAAACGGATTTCAGTGTGAAAATTTTTCGAAAAAGTCGATTCTAAAAATTTTGAGGCCATTGCAATAGCTTCATTTTCTTTGAAAATTCGCTAATAACACGCTGCAAATTATTGCTGGGTATGCTTTGAAGGTCTTAGGAGTCCATATTCATGTTCTACTCGTCTCTACGAACTCATAGAGTACCCACACGGCTACTGCATTTCTGGTTACAACAAATATACGCACGTATTCGTTATATATATATATAGCTACAAACTTTTCTTAATTTTGGACAATTTTCATTTTTGAAAAAAGCATTCATATCAGAAATTTTGTGCTGAATCCGAATATACCATAAATTACCATGATTTTCAATGTAAAAACCTCAAAAAACGGGAAAAACCCATTTTTTTGGAGTTTTTTTGAATTTTGGACCACTTTGGATTGTCCAAAATTGCTGGTTAACGAACTTGACCTATGGTTTGTTGTTACAAACATTTTGGCAAAAACTAAAAAAAAATTTTTAAACAATTACTCAAGTTATCGTCCGGAATGACACATATATATATATATATATATATACATATGATTTTTGGAAAAACTTCAGGGATCGTTTCAGAATGTTCCAAAACGGATTTCAGTGTGAAAATTTTTCGAAAAAGTCGATTCTAAAAATTTTGAGGCCATTGCAATAGCTTCATTTTCTTTGAAAATTCGCTAATAACACGCTGCAAATTATTGCTGGGTATGCTTTGAAGGTCTTAGGAGTCCATATTCATGTTCTACTCGTCTCTACGAACTCATAGAGTACCCACACGGCTACTGCATTTCTGGTTACAACAAATATACGCACGTATTCAGTTATATATATATATAGCTACAAACTTTTCTTAATTTTGGACAATTTTCATTTTTGAAAAAAGCATTCATATCAGAAATTTTGTGCTGAATCCGAATATACCATAAATTACCATGATTTTCAATGTAAAAACCTCAAAAAAACGGGAAAAACCCATTTTTTTGGAGTTTTTTTGAATTTTGGACCACTTTGGATTGTCCAAAATTGCTGGTTAACGAACTTGACCTATGGTTTGTTGTTACAAACATTTTGGCAAAAACTAAAAAAAAAATTTTTAAACAATTACTCAAGTTATCGTCCGGAATGACACATATATATATATATATATATACATATGATTTTTGGAAAAACTTCAGGGATCGTTTCAGAATGTTCCAAAACGGATTTCAGTGTGAAAATTTTTCGAAAAAGTCGATTCTAAAAATTTTGAGGCCATTGCAATAGCTTCATTTTCTTTGAAAATTCGCTAATAACACGCTGCAAATTATTGCTGGGTATGCTTTGAAGGTCTTAGGAGTCCATATTCATGTTCTACTCGTCTCTACGAACTCATAGAGTACCCACACGGCTACTGCATTTCTGGTTACAACAAATATACGCACGTATTCGTTATATATATATATAGCTACAAACTTTTCTTAATTTTGGACAATTTTCATTTTTGAAAAAAGCATTCATATCAGAAATTTTGTGCTGAATCCGAATATACCATAAATTACCATGATTTTCAATGTAAAAACCTCAAAAAACGGGAAAAACCCATTTTTTTGGAGTTTTTTTGAATTTTGGACCACTTTGGATTGTCCAAAATTGCTGGTTAACGAACTTGACCTATGGTTTGTTGTTACAAACATTTTGGCAAAAACTAAAAAAAAATTTTTAAACAATTACTCAAGTTATCGTCCGGAATGACACATATATATATATATATATATACATATGATTTTTGGAAAAACTTCAGGGATCGTTTCAGAATGTTCCAAAACGGATTTCAGTGTGAAAATTTTTCGAAAAAGTCGATTCTAAAAATTTTGAGGCCATTGCAATAGCTTCATTTTCTTTGAAAATTCGCTAATAACACGCTGCAAATTATTGCTGGGTATGCTTTGAAGGTCTTAGGAGTCCATATTCATGTTCTAGCTCGTCTCTACGAACTCATAGAGTACCCACACGGCTACTGCATTTCTGGTTACAACAAATATACGCACGTATTCAGTTATATATATATATAGCTACAAACTTTTCTTAATTTTGGACAATTTTCATTTTTGAAAAAAGCATTCATATCAGAAATTTTGTGCTGAATCCGAATATACCATAAATTACCATGATTTTCAATGTAAAAACCTCAAAAAACGGGAAAAACCCATTTTTTTGGAGTTTTTTTGAATTTTGGACCACTTTGGATTGTCCAAAATTGCTGGTTAACGAACTTGACCTATGGTTTGTTGTTACAAACATTTTGGCAAAAACTAAAAAAAAATTTTTAAACAATTACTCAAGTTATCGTCCGGAATGACACATATATATATATATATATATACATATGATTTTTGGAAAAACTTCAGGGATCGTTTCAGAATGTTCCAAAACGGATTTCAGTGTGAAAATTTTTCGAAAAAGTCGATTCTAAAAATTTTGAGGCCATTGCAATAGCTTCATTTTCTTTGAAAATTCGCTAATAACACGCTGCAAATTATTGCTGGGTATGCTTTGAAGGTCTTAGGAGTCCATATTCATGTTCTAGTCGTCTCTACGAACTCATAGAGTACCCACACGGCTACTGCATTTCTGGTTACAACAAATATACGCACGTATTCATTATATATATATATAGCTACAAACTTTTCTTAATTTTGGACAATTTTCATTTTTGAAAAAAGCATTCATATCAGAAATTTTGTGCTGAATCCGAATATACCATAAATTACCATGATTTTCAATGTAAAAACCTCAAAAAACGGGAAAAACCCATTTTTTTGGAGTTTTTTTGAATTTTGGACCACTTTGGATTGTCCAAAATTGCTGGTTAACGAACTTGACCTATGGTTTGTTGTTACAAACATTTTGGCAAAAACTAAAAAAAAATTTTTAAACAATTACTCAAGTTATCGTCCGGAATGACACATATATATATATATATATATACATATGATTTTTGGAAAAACTTCAGGGATCGTTTCAGAATGTTCCAAAACGGATTTCAGTGTGAAAATTTTTCGAAAAAGTCGATTCTAAAAATTTTGAGGCCATTGCAATAGCTTCATTTTCTTTGAAAATTCGCTAATAACACGCTGCAAATTATTGCTGGGTATGCTTTGAAGGTCTTAGGAGTCCATATTCATGTTCTACTCGTCTCTACGAACTCATAGAGTACCCACACGGCTACTGCATTTCTGGTTACAACAAATATACGCACGTATTCATTATATATATATATAGCTACAAACTTTTCTTAATTTTGGACAATTTTCATTTTTGAAAAAAGCATTCATATCAGAAATTTTGTGCTGAATCCGAATATACCATAAATTACCATGATTTTCAATGTAAAAACCTCAAAAAACGGGAAAAACCCATTTTTTTGGAGTTTTTTTGAATTTTGGACCACTTTGGATTGTCCAAAATTGCTGGTTAACGAACTTGACCTATGGTTTGTTGTTACAAACATTTTGGCAAAAACTAAAAAAAAAATTTTAAACAATTACTCAAGTTATCGTCCGGAATGACACATATATATATATATATATACATATGATTTTTGGAAAAACTTCAGGGATCGTTTCAGAATGTTCCAAAACGGATTTCAGTGTGAAAATTTTTCGAAAAAGTCGATTCTAAAAATTTTGAGGCCATTGCAATAGCTTCATTTTCTTTGAAAATTCGCTAATAACACGCTGCAAATTATTGCTGGGTATGCTTTGAAGGTCTTAGGAGTCCATATTCATGTTCTACTCGTCTCTACGAACTCATAGAGTACCCACACGGCTACTGCATTTCTGGTTACAACAAATATACGCACGTATTCATTATATATATATATAGCTACAAACTTTTCTTAATTTTGGACAATTTTCATTTTTGAAAAAAGCATTCATATCAGAAATTTTGTGCTGAATCCGAATATACCATAAATTACCATGATTTTCAATGTAAAAACCTCAAAAAACGGGAAAAACCCATTTTTTTGGAGTTTTTTTTGAATTTGGACCACTTTGGATTGTCCAAAATTGCTGGTTAACGAACTTGACCTATGGTTTGTTGTTACAAACATTTTGGCAAAAACTAAAAAAAAATTTTTAAACAATTACTCAAGTTATCGTCCGGAATGACACATATATATATATATATATATATATATACATATGATTTTTGGAAAAACTTCAGGGATCGTTTCAGAATGTTCCAAAACGGATTTCAGTGTGAAAATTTTTCGAAAAAGTCGATTCTAAAAATTTTGAGGCCATTGCAATAGCTTCATTTTCTTTGAAAATTCGCTAATAACACGCTGCAAATTATTGCTGGGTATGCTTTGAAGGTCTTAGGAGTCCATATTCATGTTCTAGCTCGTCTCTACGAACTCATAGAGTACCCACACGGCTACTGCATTTCTGGTTACAACAAATATACGCACGTATTCGTTTATATATATATATAGCTACAAACTTTTCTTAATTTTGGACAATTTTCATTTTTGAAAAAAGCATTCATATCAGAAATTTTGTGCTGAATCCGAATATACCATAAATTACCATGATTTTCAATGTAAAAACCTCAAAAAACGGGAAAAAACCCATTTTTTTGGAGTTTTTTTGAATTTTGGACCACTTTGGATTGTCCAAAATTGCTGGTTAACGAACTTGACCTATGGTTTGTTGTTACAAACATTTTGGCAAAAACTAAAAAAAAATTTTTAAACAATTACTCAAGTTATCGTCCGGAATGACACATATATATATATATATATATACATATGATTTTTGGAAAAACTTCAGGGATCGTTTCAGAATGTTCCAAAACGGATTTCAGTGTGAAAATTTTTCGAAAAAGTCGATTCTAAAAATTTTGAGGCCATTGCAATAGCTTCATTTTCTTTGAAAATTCGCTAATAACACGCTGCAAATTATTGCTGGGTATGCTTTGAAGGTCTTAGGAGTCCATATTCATGTTTCTAGTCGTCTCTACGAACTCATAGAGTACCCACACGGCTACTGCATTTCTGGTTACAACAAATATACGCACGTATTCATTATATATATATATAGCTACAAACTTTTCTTAATTTTGGACAATTTTCATTTTTGAAAAAAAGCATTCATATCAGAAATTTTGTGCTGAATCCGAATATACCATAAATTACCATGATTTTCAATGTAAAAACCTCAAAAAACGGGAAAAAACCCATTTTTTTGGAGTTTTTTTGAATTTTGGACCACTTTGGATTGTCCAAAATTGCTGGTTAACGAACTTGACCTATGGTTTGTTGTTACAAACATTTGGCAAAAACTAAAAAAAAATTTTTAAACAAATTACTCAAGTTATCGTCCGGAATGACACATATATATATATATATACATATGATTTTTGGAAAAACTTCAGGGATCGTTTCAGAATGTTCCAAAACGGATTTCAGTGTGAAAATTTTTCGAAAAAGTCGATTCTAAAATTTTGAGGCCATTGCAATAGCTTCATTTTCTTTGAAAATTCGCTAATAACACGCTGCAAATTATTGCTGGGTATGCTTTGAAGGTCTTAGGAGTCCATATTCATGTTCTAGCTCGTCTCTACGAACTCATAGAGTACCCACACGGCTACTGCATTTCTGGTTACAACAAATATACGCACGTATTCGTTATATATATATATAGCTACAAACTTTTCTTAATTTTGGACAATTTTCATTTTTGAAAAAAGCATTCATATCAGAAATTTTGTGCTGAATCCGAATATACCATAAATTACCATGATTTTCAATGTAAAAACCTCAAAAAACGGGAAAAACCCATTTTTTTGGAGTTTTTTTGAATTTTGGACCACTTTGGATTGTCCAAAATTGCTGGTTAACGAACTTGACCTATGGTTTGTTGTTACAAACATTTTGGCAAAACTAAAAAAAAATTTTTAAACAATTACTCAAGTTATCGTCCGGAATGACACATATATATATATATATATATACATATGATTTTTGGAAAAACTTCAGGGATCGTTTCAGAATGTTCCAAAACGGATTTCAGTGTGAAAATTTTTCGAAAAAGTCGATTCTAAAAATTTTGAGGCCATTGCAATAGCTTCATTTTCTTTCTTTGAAAATTCGCTAATAACACGCTGCAAATTATTGCTGGGTATGCTTTGAAGGTCTTAGGAGTCCATATTTCATGTTCTACTCGTCTCTACGAACTCATAGAGTACCCACACGGCTACTGCATTTCTGGTTACAACAAA